>JAFDVH010000062.1:77546-97821 GCA_019176425.1 Megalops atlanticus | reverse complement strand
CCTTCCAGTGGAACTCTGTGTTGCGCGAATATCTGCACTAAGAATCACTGTTTTGGACTCAGAAAGTGCATTTGAGAGCGTTTCTGGCCTTCCAGTGAAAATTCTGTGTTGAGTGAATATCTGCACTAAGAATCACTTTTGGACTCTGAAAGTGCTTCTGAGAGCATTTCTGGCCCTTCCAGTGGAAAAGTCTGTGTTGAGTGAATATTTGCAGTAAGAATCACTTTTTGGACTCTAAAGTGCTTTTGAGAGCATTTCTTGCCTTCCAGTGGAAACTCTCTGTTGAGTGAATATTTGCAGTAATAATCATTTTTTTGGACTCAGAAAGTGCATTTGAGAGTGTTTCTGGCCTTCCAGTGAAAAGTCTGTGTTGAGTGAATATTTGCAGTAAGAATCAATTTTTGGACTTTGAAAATGCATTTGAGAGCGTTTCTGGCCCTTTAACTGAAACTCTGTGTTGAGTGAATATCTGCACAAACAATCACTTTTTTGGACTCCGAAAATACATTTGGGAGCGTTTCTGACCTTCCGGTGTAAACTCTGTGTTGAGTGAATATCTGCACTAACAATCACTTTTTTGTACTCTGAAAATGCATTTGAGAGCGTTTCTGGCCTTACAGCGTAAACTCTGTGTTGAGTGAATATCTGCACTAAGAATCACTGTTTGGACTTAGAAAATGCTTCTGAGAGAGTTTCTGGCATTCTCAGGAAACTCTGTGTTGAGTTAATATCTGCAGTAAGAATCAATTTTTGGACTCTAAAAAGTGCATTTGAGCATTTCTGGCCTTCCAGTGGAAACTCTCTGTTGAGTGAATATTTGCAGTAAGAATCAATTTTGGACTCTGAAAATGCATTTGAGAGAGTTTCTGGCCTTTTACTGGAAAATCTGTGTTGAGTGAATATTTGCAGTAAGAATCAATTTTTGGACTCTGAAAGTCCTTCTGAGAGCATTTCTGGCCCTCAGTGAAACTCTCTGTTGAGTGAATATTTGCAGTAAGAATCACTTTTTGGACTCTGAAAGTGCTTCTGAGAGCGTTTCTGGCCTTCCAGTGAAAAGTCTGTGTTGAGTGAATATTTGCAGTAAAAATCACTTTTTGGACTCTAAAAGTGCTTTTGAGAGCATTTCAGGCCTTTTACTGGAAACTCTGTGTTGAGAGAATATCTGTACTAACAATCACTTTTTTTACTCTGAAAATGCTTCTGAGAGCGTTTCTGGCCTTCCAGTGAAAAGTCTGTGTAGAGTGAATATTTGCAGTAAGAATCAATTTTTGGACCCTGAAAATGCTTTTGAGAGCGTTTCTGGCCTTTTACTGGAAACTCTTTGTTGAGTGAATATCTGCACTAAGAATCACTTTTTGGACTCTGAAAACGCTTCTGAGAGCGTTTCTGGCCTTCCAGTGGAAACTTTGTGTTGAGTGAATATCTGCACTAAGAATCACTTTTTGGACTCTAAAAGTGCATTTGAGAGCATTTCTGGCCTTCCAGTGAAACTCTCTGTTGAGTGAATATTTGCTGTAAGAATCACTTTTTTTGGACTCTGAAAGTGCATTTGAGAGTGTTTCTGGCCTTTTACTGGAAACTCTTTGTTGAGTGAATATCTGCACTAAGAATCACTTTTTGGACTCAGAAAGTGCATTTGAGAGCGTTTCTGGCCTTCCAGTGAAAATTCTGTGTTGAGAAATATCTGCAAGAAGAATCAATTTTTTGGACTCTGAAAGTGCTTCTGAGAGCGTTTCTGGCCTTCCAGTGAAAAGTCTGTGTTGAGTGAATATTTGCTGTAAGAATCACTTTTTTGGACTCAGAAAGTGCTTCTGAGAGTGTTTCTGGCCTTCCAGTGAAAAGTCTGTGTTGAGTGAATATTTGCAGTAAGAATCAATTTTTTGGACTCTGAAAATGCATTTGAGAGCGTTTCTGGCCCTTTACTGGAAACTCTGTGTTGAGTGAATATCTGCACTAAGAATCACTGTTTTGGACTCTGAAAGTGCTTTTGAGAGAGTTTCTGGCCTTCCCAGGAACCACTATGTTGAGAGAATATCTGCTGTAAGAATCACTTTTTTGGACTCTAAAAGTGCATTTGAGAGCATTTCTGGCCTTCCAGTGGAAACTCTGTGTTGAGTGAACATTTGCAGTAAGAATCAATTTTTTGGACTCTGAAAATGCTTTTGAGAGCGTTTCTGGGCTTTTACTGAAACTCTGTGTTGAGTGAATATCTGCACTAAGAATCACTTTTTTGGACTCTGAAAGTGCATTTGAGAGCGTTTCTGGCCTTCCAGTGAAAATTCTGTGTTGAGTGAATATTTGCAGTAAGAATCACTTTCTTGGACTCTAAAAGTGCTTTTGAGAGCATTTCTGGCCTTCCAGTGGAAACTCTGTGTTGAGTGAATATCTGCACTAAGAATCACTTTTTTGGACTCTGAAAGAGCTTCTGAGAGGGTTTCTGGCCTTCCAGTGAAAAGTCTGTGTTGAGTGTATTTTGCAGTAAGAATCACTTTTTGGACTCTGAAAGTGCTTTGAGAGCATTTCTGGCCTTCCAGTGGAAACTCTGTGTTGAGTGAATATCTGCACTAAGAATCACTTTTTTGGACTCTGAAAATGCATTTGAGAGCGTTTCTGGCCTTCCAGCGTAAACTCTGTGTTGAGTGAATATCTGCACTAAGAATCACTGTTTTGGACTTAGAAAGTGCTTCTGAGAGAGTTTCTGGCATTCTCCAGTGAAACTCTGTGTTGAGTTAATATCTGCAGTAAGAATCAATTTTTGGACTCTAAAAGTGCATTTGAGAGCATTTCTGGCCTTCCAGTGGAAACTCTCTGTTGAGTGAATATTTGCAGTAAGAATCAATTTTTGGACTCTGAAAATGCATTTGAGAGAGTTTCTGGCCTTTACTGGAAACTCTGTGTTGAGTGAATATTTGCACTAAGAATCACTTTTTGGACTCTGAAAGTGCTTCTGAGAGCGTTTCTGGCCTTCCAGTGAAAAGTCTGTGTTGAGTGAATATTTGCAGTAAGAATCAATTTTTGGACTCTGAAAGTGCTTCTGAGAGCGTTTCTGGCCTTCCAGTGAAAAGTCTGTGTTGATCAATATTTGCAGTAAGAATCACTTTTGGACTCTGAAAGTGCATTTGAGAGTGTTTCTGGCCTTTTACTGGAAAATCTGTGTTGAGTGAATATTTGCAGTAAGAATCAATTTTTGGACTCTAAAAAGTGCATTTGAGAGCATTTCATGCCTTTTACTGGAAACTCTGTGTTGAGAGAATATCTGTACTAACAATCACTTTTTTTACTCTGAAAATGCTTCTGAGAGCGTTTCTGGCCTTCCAGTGAAAAGTCTGTGTAGAGTGAATATTTGCAGTAAGAATCAATTTTTTGGACCCTGAAAATGCTTTTGAGAGCGTTTCTGGCCTTTTACTGGAAACTCTTTGTTGAGTGAATATCTGCACTAAGAATCACTTTTGGACTCTGAAAGTGCTTTGAGAGTGTTTCTGGCCTTCCAGTGAAAAGTCTGTGTTGAGTGAATATCTGCACTAAGAATCACTGTTTTGGACTTAGAAAGAACTTCTGAGAGAGTTTCTGGCATTCTCAGGAAACTCTGTGTTGAGTTAATATCTGCAGTAAGAATCAATTTTTGGACTCTAAAAGTGCATTTGAGAGCATTTCTGGCCGTGCAGTGGAAACTCTGTGTTGAGTGAATATCTGCACTAATAATCACTTTTTGGACTCTGAAAGTGCATTTGAGAGCGTTTCTGGCCTTCCAGTGGAAACTCTGTGTTGCGCGAATATCTGCACTAAGAATCACTGTTTTGGACTCAGAAAGTGCATTTGAGAGCGTTTCTGGCCTTCCAGTGAAAATTCTGTGTTGAGTGAATATCTGCACTAAGAATCACTTTTTTGGACTCTGAAAGTGCTTCTGAGAGCATTTCTGGCCTTCCAGTGGAAAGTCTGTGTTGAGTGAATATTTGCAGTAAGAATCACTTTTTTGGACTCTAAAAGTGCTTCTGAGAGCATTTCTGGCCTTCCAGTGGAAACTCTCTGTTGAGTGAATATTTGCAGTAATAATCATTTTTTTGGACTCAGAAAGTGCATTTGAGAGCGTTTCTGGCCTTCCTGTGAAAAGTCTGTGTTGAGTGAATATTTGCTGTAAGAATCAATTTTTTGGACTCTGAAAATGCATTTGAGAGCGTTTCTGGCCTTTTACTGCAAACTCTGTGTTGAGTGAATATCTGCACTAAGAATCACTTTTTGGACTCAGAAAGTGCATTTGAGAGCGTTTCTGGCCTTCCAGTGAAAATTCTGTGTTGAGAGAATATCTGCAAGAAGAATCAATTTTTGGACTCTGAAAGTGCTTCTGAGAGCGTTTCTGGCCTTCCAGTGAAAAGTCTGTGTTGAGTGAATATTTGCAGTAAGAATCACTTTTTGGACTCAGAAAGTGCTTTTGAGAGTGTTTCTGGCCTTCCAGTGAAAAGTCTGTGTTGAGTGAATATTTGCAGTAAGAATCAATTTTTGGACTCTGAAAATGCATTTGAGAGCGTTTCTGGCCTTTTACTGGAAACTCTGTGTTGAGTGAATATCTGCACTAAGAATCACTGTTTTGGACTCTGAAAGTGCTTTTGAGAGAGTTTCTGGCCTTCCCAGGAACCACTATGTTGAGTGAATATCTGCAGTAAGAATCACTTTTTGGACTCTAAAAGTGCATTTGAGAGCATTTCTGGCCTTCCAGTGGAAACTCTGTGTTGAGTGAACATTTGCAGTAAGAATCAATTTTTTGGACTCTGAAAATGCTTTTGAGAGCGTTTCTGGGCTTTTACTGAAACTCTGTGTTGAGTGAATATCTGCACTAAGAATCACTTTTTTGGACTCTGAAAGTGCATTTGAGAGCGTTTCTGGCCTTCCAGTGAAAATTCTGTGTTGAGTGAATATTTGCAGTAAGAATCACTTTCTTGGACTCTAAAAGTGCTTTTGAGAGCATTTCTGGCCTTCCAATGGAAACTCTGTGTTGAGTGAATATCTGCACTAAGAATCACTTTTTTGGACTCTGAAAGTGCTTCTGAGAGGGTTTCTGGCCTTCCAGTGAAAAGTCTGTGTTGAGTGAATTTTGCAGTAAGAATCACTTTTTTGGACTCTGAAAGTGCTTTTGAGAGCATTTCTGGCCTTCCAGTGGAAACTCTGTGTTGAGTGAATATCTGCACTAAGAATCACTTTTTGGACTCTGAAAATGCATTTGAGAGCGTTTCTGGCCTTCCAGTGAAACTCTGTGTTGAGTGAATATCTGCACTAAGAATCACTTTTTGGACTCTGAAAGTGCTTCTGAGAGGGTTTCTGGCCTTCCAGTGAAAAGTCTGTGTTGAGTGAATTTTGCAGTAAGAATCAATTTTTGGACTCTGAAAATGCATTTGAGAGCGTTTCTGGCCTTTACCTGAAACTCTGTGTTGAGTGAATATCTGCACTAAGAATCACTTTTTTGACTCTGAAAGTGCTTCTGAGAGCGTTTTTGGCCTTCCAGTGTAAACTCAGTGTTGAGTGAATATCTGCACAAATAATCACTTTTTTGGACTCCGAAAGTGCATTTGAGAGCGTTTCTGGCCTTCCAGTGGAAACTCTGTGTTGCGCGAATATCTGCACTAAGAATCCCATTTTTCGACTCAGAAAGTGCATTTGAGAGCGTTTCTGGCCTTCCAGTGAAAAGTCTGTGTTGAGTGAATATTTGCAGTAAGAATCATATTTTTGGACTCTGAAAATGCATTTGAGAGCGTTTCTGGCCCTTTACTGGAAACTCTGTGTTGAGTGAATATCTGCACTAAGAATCACTGTTTTGGACTCTGAAAGTGCTTTTGAGAGAGTTTCTGGCCTTCCCAGGAACCACTATGTTGAGAGAATATCTGCTGTAAGAATCACTTTTTGGACTCTAAAAGTGCATTTGAGAGCATTTCTGGCCTTCCAGTGGAAACTCTGTGTTGAGTGAATATTTGCAGTAAGAATCAATTTTTGGACTCTGAAAATGCTTTTGAGAGCGTTTCTGGGCTTTTACTGAAACTCTGTGTTGAGTGAATATCTGCACTAAGAATCACTTTTTTGGACTCTGAAAGTGCATTTGAGAGCGTTTCTGGCCTTCCAGTGAAAATTCTGTGTTGAGTGAATATTTGCAGTAAGAATCACTTTCTTGGACTTTAAAAGTGCTTTTCAGAGCATTTCTGGCCTTCCAGTGGAAACTCTGTGTTGAGTGAATATCTGCAGTAAGAATCAATTTTTTGGACTCTGAAAGTGCTTCTGAGAGTGTTTCTGACCTTCCATTGAAAAGTCTGTGTTGAGTGAATATTTGCAGTAAGAATCATGATTTTGGACTCTAAAATGCTTTTGAGAGCATTTCAGGCCTTTTACTGGAAGCTCTGTGTTGAGTGAATATCTTCACTAACAATCACTTTTTTGGACTCAGAAAGTGCATTTGAGAGCGATTCTGGCCTTCCAGTGAAAAGTCTGTGTTGAGTGAATATTTGCAGTAAGAATCAATTTTTTGGACTCTGAAAATGCATTTGAGAGCGTTTCTGGCCTATTACTGGAAACTCTGTGTTGAGTGAATATCTGCACTAAGAATCACTTTTTTGGACTCAGAAAGTGCATTTGAGAGCGATTCTGGCCTTCCAGTGAAAAGTCTGTGTTGAGTGAATATTTGCAGTAAGAATCAATTTTTTGGACTCTGAAAATGCATTTGAGAGCATTTGTGTCCTTTTACTGGAAACTGTGTGTTGAGTGAATATCTGCACTAAGAATCACTTTTTTGGACTTAGAAAGTGCTTCTGAGAGCGTTTCAGGCCTTCCAGTGTAAACTCAGTGTTGAGTGAATATCTGCACTAATAATCACTTTTTTGGACTCCGAAAGTGCATTTGAGAGCGTTTCTGGCCTTCCAGTGGAAACTCTGTGTTGCGCGAATATCTGCACTAAGAATCACTGTTTTGGACTCAGAAAGTGCATTTGAGAGCGTTTCTGGCCTTCCAGTGAAAATTCTGTGTTGAGTGAATATCTGCACTAAGAATCACTTTTTTGGACTCTGAAAGTGCTTCTGAGAGCATTTCTGGCCTTCCAGTGGAAAGTCTGTGTTGAGTGAATATTTGCAGTAAGAATCACTTTTTTGGACTCTAAAAGTGCTTTTGAGAGCATTTCTTGCCTTCCAGTGGAAACTCTCTGTTGAGTGAATATTTGCAGTAATAATCATTTTTTTGGACTCAGAAAGTGCATTTGAGAGTGTTTCTGGCCTTCCAGTGAAAAGTCTGTGTTGAGTGAATATTTGCAGTAAGAATCAATTTTTTGACTTTGAAAATGCATTTGAGAGCGTTTCTGGCCCTTTAACTGAAACTCTGTGTTGAGTGAATATCTGCACAAACAATCACTTTTTGGACTCCGAAAAATACATTTGGGAGCGTTTCTGACCTTCCAGTGTAAACTCTGTGTTGAGTGAATATCTGCACTAACAATCACTTTTTTGTACTCTGAAAATGCATTTGAGAGCGTTTCTGGCCTTACAGCGTAAACTCTGTGTTGAGTGAATATCTGCACTAAGAATCACTGTTTTGGACTTAGAAAGTGCTTCTGAGAGAGTTTCTGGCATTCTCCAGGAAACTCTGTGTTGAGTTAATATCTGCAGTAAGAATCAATTTTTTGGACTCTAAAAGTGCATTTGAGAGCATTTCTGGCCTTCCAGTGGAAACTCTCTGTTGAGTGAATATTTGCAGTAAGAATCAATTTTTTGGACTCTGAAAATGCATTTGAGAGAGTTTCTGGCCTTTTACTGGAAAATCTGTGTTGAGTGAATATTTGCAGTAAGAATCAATTTTTTGGACTCTGAAAGTCCTTCTGAGAGCATTTCTGGCCCTCCAGTGGAAACTCTCTGTTGAGTGAATATTTGCAGTAAGAATCACTTTTTTGGACTCTGAAAGTGCTTCTGAGAGCGTTTCTGGCCTTCCAGTGAAAAGTCTGTGTTGAGTGAATATTTGCAGTAAAAATCACTTTTTTGGACTCTAAAAGTGCTTTTGAGAGCATTTCAGGCCTTTTACTGGAAACTCTGTGTTGAGAGAATATCTGTACTAACAATCACTTTTTTTTACTCTGAAAATGCTTCTGAGAGCGTTTCTGGCCTTCCAGTGAAAAGTCTGTGTAGAGTGAATATTTGCAGTAAGAATCAATTTTTTGGACCCTGAAAATGCTTTTGAGAGCGTTTCTGGCCTTTTACTGGAAACTCTTTGTTGAGTGAATATCTGCACTAAGAATCACTTTTTTGGACTCTGAAAGTGCTTCTGAGAGTGTTTCTGGCCTTCCAGTGAAAAGTCTGTGTTGAGTGAATATCTGCACTAAGAATCACTGTTTTGGACTTAGAAAGAACTTCTGAGAGAGTTTCTGGCATTCTCCAGGAAACTCTGTGTTGAGTTAATATCTGCAGTAAGAATCAATTTTTTGGACTCTAAAAGTGCATTTGAGAGCATTTCTGGCCGTGCAGTGGAAACTCTGTGTTGAGTGAATATCTGCACTAATAATCACTTTTTTGGACTCCGAAAGTGCATTTGAGAGCGTTTCTGGCCTTCCAGTGGAAACTCTGTGTTGCGCGAATATCTGCACTAAGAATCACTGTTTTGGACTCAGAAAGTGCATTTGAGAGCGTTTCTGGCCTTCCAGTGAAAATTCTGTGTTGAGTGAATATCTGCACTAAGAATCACTTTTTTGGACTCTGAAAGTGCTTCTGAGAGCATTTCTGGCCTTCCAGTGGAAAGTCTGTGTTGAGTGAATATTTGCAGTAAGAATCACTTTTTTGGACTCTAAAAGTGCTTCTGAGAGCATTTCTGGCCTTCCAGTGGAAACTCTCTGTTGAGTGAATATTTGCAGTAATAATCATTTTTTTGGACTCAGAAAGTGCATTTGAGAGCGTTTCTGGCCTTCCTGTGAAAAGTCTGTGTTGAGTGAATATTTGCTGTAAGAATCAATTTTTTGGACTCTGAAAATGCATTTGAGAGCGTTTCTGGCCTTTTACTGCAAACTCTGTGTTGAGTGAATATCTGCACTAAGAATCACTTTTTTGGACTCAGAAAGTGCATTTGAGAGCGTGTCTGGCCTTCCAGTGAAAATTCTGTGTTGAGAGAATATCTGCAAGAAGAATCAATTTTTTGGACTCTGAAAGTGCTTCTGAGAGCGTTTCTGGCCTTCCAGTGAAAAGTCTGTGTTGAGTGAATATTTGCTGTAAGAATCACTTTTTTGGACTCAGAAAGTGCTTCTGAGAGTGTTTCTGGCCTTCCAGTGAAAAGTCTGTGTTGAGTGAATATTTGCAGTAAGAATCAATTTTTTGGACTCTGAAAATGCATTTGAGAGCGTTTCTGGCCCTTTACTGGAAACTCTGTGTTGAGTGAATATCTGCACTAAGAATCACTGTTTTGGACTCTGAAAGTGCTTTTGAGAGAGTTTCTGGCCTTCCCAGGAACCACTATGTTGAGAGAATATCTGCTGTAAGAATCACTTTTTGGACTCTAAAAGTGCATTTGAGAGCATTTCTGGCCTTCCAGTGGAAACTCTGTGTTGAGTGAACATTTGCAGTAAGAATCAATTTTTGGACTCTGAAAATGCTTTTGAGAGCGTTTCTGGGCTTTTACTGAAACTCTGTGTTGAGTGAATATCTGCACTAAGAATCACTTTTTGGACTCTGAAAGTGCATTTGAGAGCGTTTCTGGCCTTCCAGTGAAAATTCTGTGTTGAGTGAATATTTGCAGTAAGAATCACTTTCTTGGACTCTAAAAGTGCTTTTGAGAGCATTTCTGGCCTTCCAATGGAAACTCTGTGTTGAGTGAATATCTGCACTAAGAATCACTTTTTTGGACTCTGAAAGTGCTTCTGAGAGGGTTTCTGGCCTTCCAGTGAAAAGTCTGTGTTGAGTGTATTTTGCAGTAAGAATCACTTTTTTGGACTCTGAAAGTGCTTTTGAGAGCATTTCTGGCCTTCCAGTGGAAACTCTGTGTTGAGTGAATATCTGCACTAAGAATCACTTTTTTGTACTCTGAAAATGCATTTGAGAGCGTTTCTGGCCTTCCAGCGTAAACTCTGTGTTGAGTGAATATCTGCACTAAGAATCACTGTTTTGGACTTAGAAAGTGCTTCTGAGAGAGTTTCTGGCATTCTCCAGGAAACTCTGTGTTGAGTTAATATCTGCAGTAAGAATCAATTTTTTGGACTCTAAAAGTGCATTTGAGAGCATTTCTGGCCTTCCAGTGGAAACTCTCTGTTGAGTGAATATTTGCAGTAAGAATCAATTTTTTGGACTCTGAAAATGCATTTGAGAGAGTTTCTGGCCTTTTACTGGAAACTCTGTGTTGAGTGAATATTTGCACTAAGAATCACTTTTTTGGACTCTGAAAGTGCTTCTGAGAGCGTTTCTGGCCTTCCAGTGAAAAGTCTGTGTTGAGTGAATATTTGCAGTAAGAATCAATTTTTTGGACTCTGAAAGTGCTTCTGAGAGCGTTTCTGGCCTTCCAGTGAAAAGTCTGTGTTGATCGAATATTTGCAGTAAGAATCACTTTTTTGGACTCTGAAAGTGCATTTGAGAGTGTTTCTGGCCTTTTACTGGAAAATCTGTGTTGAGTGAATATTTGCAGTAAGAATCAATTTTTTGGACTCTAAAAGTGCATTTGAGAGCATTTCTGGCCTTCCAGTGGAAACTCTCTGTTGACTGAATATTTGCAGTAAGAATCACCTTTTTGGACTCTGAAAGTGCTTCTGAGAGCGTTTCTGGCCTTCCAGTGAAAAGTCTGTGTTGAGTGAATATTTGCAGTAAAAATCACTTTTTTGGACTCTAAAAGTGCTTTTGAGAGCATTTCAGACCTTTTACTGGAAACTCTGTGTTGAGAGAATATCTGTACTAACAATCACTTTTTTTTACTCTGAAAGTGCTTCTGAGAGCGTTTCTGGCCTTCCAGTGAAAAGTCTGTGTTGAGTGAATATTTGCAGTAAGAATCAATTTTTTGGACTCTGAAAATGCTTTTGAGAGCGTTTCTGGGCTTTTACTGGAAACTCTGTATTGGGTGAATATTTGCAGTAAGAATCAATTTTTTGGACTCTGAAAACGCATTTGAGAGCGTTTATGGCCTTTTACTGGAAACTTTGTGTTGAGTGAATATCTGCACTAAGAATCACTTTTTGGACTCAGAAAGTGCATTTGAGAGCGTTTCTGGCCTTCCAGTGAAAATTCTGTGTTGAGAGAATATCTGCACTAACAATCACTTTTTTAGACTCTGAAAGTGCTTCTGAGAGTGTTTCTGACCTTCCAGTGAAAAGTCTGTGTTGAGTGAATATTTGCAGTAAGAATCATGATTTTGGACTCTAAAATGCTTTTGAGAGCATTTCAGGCCTTTTACTGGAAACTCTGTGTTGAGTGAATATCTGTACTAACAATCACTTTTTTGACCTCTGAAAGTGCATTTGAGAGCATTTCTGGCCTTCCAGTGGAAACTCTGTGTTGAGTGAATATCTGCACTAAGAATCACTGTTTTGGACTTAGAAAGTGCTTCTGAGAGAGTTTCTGGCATTCTCCAGGAAACTCTGTGTTGAGTGAATATCTGCACCAAGAATCACTTTTTTGGACTCTGAAAGTGCATTTGAGAGCATTTCTGCCCTTCCAGTGAAAATTCTGTGTTGAGTGAATATTTGCAGTAAGAATCACTGTTTTGGACTCTGAAAATGCATTTGAGAGCGTTTCTGGCCTTTTACTGGAAACTCAGTGTTGAGTGAATATCTGCACTAAGAATCACTTTTTTGGACTCAGAAAGTGCTTCTGAGAGCATTTCTGGTCTTCCAGTGGAAACTCTGTGTTGAGTGAATATCTGCACTCAGAATCACCGTTTTGGACTCAGAAAGTGCATTTGAGAGCGTTTCTGGCCTTTTTTGGAAACTCTGTGTTGAGTGAATATCTGCACTAACAATCACTTTTTTGGACTCTGAAAGTGCATTTGAGAGCATTTATGGCCTTCCAGTGAAATGTCTGTGTTGAGTGAATATTTGCAGTAAGAATCAATTTTTTGGACTCTGAAAATGCATTTGAGAGCGTTTCTGGCCTTTTACTAGAAACTCTGTCTTGAGTGAATATCTGCACTAAGAATCACTGTTTTGGACTCTGAAAGTGCTTTTGAGAGAGTTTCTGGCCTTCCCCATGAACCTCTATGTTGAGAGAATATCTGCCGTAAGAATCACTTTTTTGGACTCTAAAAGTGCATTTGAGAGCATTTCTGGCCTTCCAGTGGAAACTCTGTGTTGAGTGAATATTTGCAGTAAGAATCAATTTTTTGGACTCTGAAAATGCATTTGAGTGCGTTTCTGGCCTTTAACTGGAAACTCTGTGTTGAGTGAATATCTGCAGTAAGAATCACTTTTTGGACTCAGAAAGTGCATTTGAGAGCGTTTCCGGCCCTCCAGTGAAAATTCTGTGTTTAGTGAATATCTGCACTAACAATCACTTTTTTGGAACCTGAAAGTGCTTCTGAGAGCGTTTCTGACCTTCCAGTGAAAAGTCTGTGTTGAGTGAATATTTGCACTAAGAATCACTGTTTTGGACTTAGAAAGAACTTCTGAGAGAGTTTCTGGCATTCTCCAGGAAACTCTGAGTTGAGTTAATATCTGCAGTAAGAATCAATTTTTTGGACTCTAAAAGTGCATTTGAGAGCATTTCTGGCCGTGCAGTGGAAACTCTGTGTTGAGTGAATATTTGCAGTAAGAATCACTATCTTGGACTCTAAAAGTGCTTTTGAGAGCATTTCTGGCCTTCCAGTGGAAACTCTGTGTTGAGTGAATATCTGCACTAAGAATCACTTTTTTGGACTCTGAAAGTGCTTCTGAGAGGGTTTCTGGCCTTCCAGTGAAAAGTCTGTGTTGAGTGAATTTTGCAGTAAGAATCAATTTTTTGGACTCCGAAAATGCATTTGAGAGCGTTTCTGGCCTTTTACTGGAAACTCTGTGTTGAGTGAATATCTGCACTAAGAATCACTTTTTTGGAACCTGAAAGTGCTTTTGAGAGCGTTTCTGGCCTTCCAGTGAAAACTCTCTGTTGAGGGAATATCTGCCGTAAGAATCACTTTTTTGGACTCAGAAAGTGCATTTGAGAGCGTTTCTGGCCTTTTACTGGAAACTCTGTGTTGAGTGAATATCAGTACTAAGAATCACTTTTTTGGACTCTGAAAGTGCATTTGAGAGCATTTCTGGCCTTCCAGTGGAAACTCTGTGTTGAGTGAATGTCTGCACTAAGAATCACTGTTTTGGACTTAGAAAGTGCTTCTGAGAGAGTTTCTGGCATTCTCCAGGAAACTCTGTGTTGAGTGAATATCTGCACTAATAATCATTTTTTTGGACTCTGAAAGTGCATTTGAGAGCATTTCTGGCCTTCCAGTGAAAACTCTCTTTTGAGTGAATATTTGCAGTAAGAATCAATTTTTTGGACTCTGAAAATGCATTTGAGAGCGTTTCTGGCCCTTTACTGGAATCTTTGTGTTGAGTGAATATCTGCACTAACAATCACTTTTTTGGACTCAGAAAGTGCATTTGAGAGCGTTTCTGGCCTTTTACTGGAAACTCTGTGTTGAGTGAATATTTGCAGTAAGAATCACTTTTTTGGACTCAGAAAGTGCATTTGAGAGCGTTTCTGGCCTTTTACTGGAAACTCTGTGTTGAGTGAATATCTGCACTAACAGTCACTTTTTTTGGACTCTGAAAATGCTTTTGAGAGCGTTTCTGGCCCTTTAACTGAAACTCTGTGTTGAGTGAATATCTGCACAAACAGTCACTTTTTTGTACTCTGAAAATGCATTTGAGAGCGTTTCTGGCCTTCCAGCGTAAACTCTGTGTTGAGTGAATATCTGCACTAAGAATCACTGTTTTGGACTTAGAAAGTGCTTCTGAGAGAGTTTCTGGCATTCTCCAGGAAACTCTGTGTTGAGTGAATATCTGCAGTAAGAATCAATTTTTGGACTCTAAAAGTGCATTTGAGAGCATTTCTGGCCTTCCAGTGGAAACTCTCTGTTGAGTGAATATTTGCAGTAAGAATCAATTTTTGGACTCTGAAAATGCATTTGAGAGCGTTTCTGGCCTTTTACTGAAAACTCTGTGTTGAGTGAATATTTGCACTAAGAATCAATTTTTTGGACTCTGAAAATGCATTTGAGAGCGTTTCTGGCCTTCCAGTGTAAACTCTGTGTTGAGTGAATATTTGCACTAAGAATCAATTTTTGGACTCTGAAAATGCATTTGAGAGCATTTCTGGCCTTTTAGTGAAACTCTGTGTTGAGTGAATATCTGCAGTAAGAATCACTTTTTGGACTCTGAAAGTGCATTTGAGAGCGTTTCTGGCCTTCCAGTGAAAATTCTGTGTTGAGTGAATATCTGCACTAAGAATCACTTTTTGGACTCTAAAAGTGCATTTGAGAGCATTTCTGGCCTTCCAGTGGAAACTCTGTGTTGAGTGAATATTTGCACTAAGAATCACTTTTTGGACTCTGAAAGTGCTTCTGAGAGCATTTCTGGCCTTCCAGTGAAAAGTCTGTGTTGAGTGAATTTTGCAGTAAGAATCAATTTTTGGACTCTGAAAATGCATTTGAGAGCGTTTCTGGCCCTTTACTGAAAACTCTGTGTTGAGTGAATATCTGCACTAAGAATCACTTTTTTGGACTCTGAAAGTGCATTTGAGAGCGTTTCTGGCCTTCCAGTGAAAACTCTGTGTTGAGTGAATATCTGCACAAAGAATCACTTTTTGACTCTGAAAGTGCATTTGAGAGCGTTTCTGGCCTTCCAGTGAAAACTCTGTGTTGAGTGAATATCTGCACTAAGAATCACTTTTTGGACTCAGAAAGTGCATTTGAGAGCGTTTCTGGCCTTCCAGTGAAAAGTCTGTGTTGAGTGAATATTTGCAGTAAGAATCAATTTTTGGACTCTGAAAATGCATTTGAGAGCGTTTCTGGCCCTTTACTGGAAACTCTGTGTTGAGTGAATATCTGCACTAAGAATCACTGTTTTGGACTCTGAAAGTGCTTTTGAGAGAGTTTCTGGCCTTCCCAGGAACCACTATGTTGAGAGAATATCTGCTGTAAGAATCACTTTTTGGACTCTAAAAGTGCATTTGAGAGCATTTCTGGCTTTCCAGTGGAAACTCTGTGTTGAGTGAATATTTGCAGTAAGAATCAATTTTTTGGACTCCGAAAATGCATTTGAGAGCGTTTCTGGCCTTTTACTAGAAACTCTGTGCTGAGTGAATATTTGCAGTAAGAATCAATTTTTTGGACTCAGAAAGTGCATTGGAGAGCCTTTCTGGCCTTTTACTAGAAACTCTGTGCTGAGTGAATATTTGCAGTAAGAATCAATTTTTTGGACTCTGAAAATGCTTTTGAGAGCGTTTCTGGGCTTTTACTGAAACTCTGTGTTGAGTGAATATCTGCACTAAGAATCACTTTTTTGGACTCTGAAAGTGCATTTGAGAGCGTTTCTGGCCTTCCAGTGAAAATTCTGTGTTGAGTGAATATTTGTAGTAAGAATCACTTTCTTGGACTCTAAAAGTGCTTTTGAGAGCATTTCTGGCCTTCCAGTGGAAACTCTGTGTTGAGTGAATATCTGCACTAAGAATCACTTTTTTGGACTCTGAAAGTGCTTCTGAGAGGGTTTCTGGCCTTCCAGTGAAAAGTCTGTGTTGAGTGAATTTTGCAGTAAGAATCAATTTTTGGACTCTGAAAATGCATTTGAGAGCGTTTTCTGGCCTTTTACCTGAAACTCTGTGTTGAGTGAATATCTGCACTAAGAATCACTTTTGGACTCTGAAAGTGCTTCTGAGAGCGTTTCTGGCCTTCCAGTGTAAACTCAGTGTTGAGTGAATATCTGCACAAATAATCACTTTTTGGACTCCGAAAGTGCATTTGAGAGCGTTTCTGGCCTTCCAGTGGAAACTCTGTGTTGAGTGAATATCTGCACTAAGAATCCCATTTTTCGACTCAGAAAGTGCATTTGAGAGCGTTTCTGGCCTTCCAGTGAAAAGTCTGTGTTGAGTGAATATTTGCAGTAAGAATCATATTTTGGACTCTGAAAATGCATTTGAGAGCGTTTCTGGCCCTTTACTGGAAACTCTGTGTTGAGTGAATATCTGCACTAAGAATCACTGTTTTGGATCTGAAAGTGCTTTTGAGAGAGTTTCTGGCCTTCCCCAGGAACCACTATGTTGAGAGAATATCTGCTGTAAGAATCACTTTTTGGACTCTAAAAGTGCATTTGAGAGCATTTCTGGCCTTCCAGTGGAAACTCTGTGTTGAGTGAATATTTGCAGTAAGAATCAATTTTTGGACTCTGAAAATGCTTTTGAGAGCGTTTCTGGGCTTTTACTGAAACTCTGTGTTGAGTGAATATCTGCACTAAGAATCACTTTTTGGACTCTGAAAGTGCATTTGAGAGCGTTTCTGGCCTTCCAGTGAAAATTCTGTGTTGAGTGAATATTTGCAGTAAGAATCACTTTCTTGGACTTTAAAAGTGCTTTTGAGAGCATTTCTGGCCTTCCAGTGGAAACTCTGTGTTGAGTGAATATCTGCACTAAGAATCACTTTTTTGGACTCTGAAAGTGCTTCTGAGAGTGTTTCTGACCTTCCATTGAAAAGTCTGTGTTGAGTGAATATTTGCAGTAAGAATCATGATTTTGGACTCTAAAATGCTTTTGAGAGCATTTCAGGCCTTTTACTGGAAACTCTGTGTTGAGTGAATATCTGTACTAACAATCACTTTTTTGACCTCTGAAAGTGCATTTGAGAGCATTTCTGGCCTTCCAGTGGAAACTCTGTGTTGAGTGAATATCTGCACTAAGAATCACTGTTTTGGACTTAGAAAGTGCTTCTGAGAGAGTTTCTGGCATTCTCCAGGAAACTCTGTGTTGAGTGAATATCTGCACCAAGAATCACTTTTTTTGGACTCTGAAAGTGCATTTGAGAGCATTTCTGGCCTTCCAGTGAAAACTCACTTTTGAGTAAATATTTGCAGTAAGAATCAATTTTTTGGACTTGAAAATGCATTTGAGAGCGTTTCTGGCCCTTTACTGGAAACTCTGAGTTGAGTGAATATCTGCACTAACAATCACTTTTTGGACTTAGAAAGTGCATTTGAGAGCGTTTCTGGTCTTTTACTGGAAACTCTGTGTTGAGTGAATATTTGCAGTAAGAATCCATTTTTGGACTCTGAAAATGCATTTGAGAGCGTTTCTGGCCTTTTACTGGAAAATCTGTGTTGAGTGAATATTTGCAGTAAGAATCACTATCTTGGACTCTAAAAGTGCTTTTGAGAGCATTTCTGGCCTTCCAGTGGAAACTCTGTGATGAGTGAATATCTGCACTAAGAATCACTTTTTGGACTCTGAAAGTGCTTCTGAGAGGGTTTCTGGCCTTCCAGTGAAAAGTCTGTGTTGAGTGAATTTTGCAGTAAGAATCAATTTTTTGGACTCCGAAAATGCATTTGAGAGCGTTTCTGGCCTTTCACTGGAAACTCTGTGTTGAGTGAATATCTGCACTAAGAATCACTTTTTGGAACCTGAAAGTGCTTTTGAGAGCGTTTCTGGCCTTCCAGTGAAAACTCTCTGTTGAGTGAATATTTGCAGTAAGAATCACTTTTTGGACTCAGAAAGTGCATTTGAGAGCATTTCTGGCCTTCCAGTGGAAACTCTGTGTTGAGTGAATATTTGCAGTAAGAATCACTTTTTTGGACTCTGAAAGTGCATTTGAGAGCATTTCTGGCCTTCCAGTGGAAACTCTGTGTTGAGTGAATATCTGCACTAAGAATCACTGTTTTGGACTCTGAAAGTGCTTTTGAGAGAGTTTCTGGCATTCTCCAGGAAACTCTGTGTTGAGTGAATATCTGCACTAATAATCATTTTTTTGGACTCTTAAAGTGCATTTGAGAGCATTTCTGGCCTTCCAGTGAAAACTCTCTTTTGAGTGAATATTTGCAGTAAGAATCAATTTTTGGACTCTGAAAATGCATTTGAGAGCGTTTCTGGCCTTTTACTGGAAACTTTGTGTTGAGTGAATATCTGCACTAACAATCAATTTTTGGACTCAGAAAGTGCATTTGAGAGCGTTTCTGGCCTTTACTGGAAACTCTGTGTTGAGTGAATATTTGCAGTAAGAATCACTTTTTTGGACTCAGAAAGTGCATTTGAGAGCGTTTCTGGCCTTCTACTGGAAACTCTGTGTTGAGTGAATATCTGCACAAACAGTCACTTTTTTGTACTCTGAAAATGCATTTGAGAGTGTTTCTGGCCTTCCAGTGAAAAGTCTGTGTTGAGTGAATATCTGCACTAAGAATCACTGTTTTGGACTTAGAAAATGCTTCTGAGAGAGTTTCTGGCATTCTCCTGGAAACTCTGTGTTGAGTTAATATCTGCAGTAAGAATCAATTTTTGGACTCTAAAAGTGCATTTGAGAGCATTTCTGGCCTTCCAGTGGAAACTCTGTGTTGAGTGAATATTTGCAGTAAGAATCAATTTTTTGGACTCTGAAAATGCATTTGAGAGAGTTTCTGGCCTTTTACTGGAAACTCTGTGTTGAGTGAATATTTGCACTAAGAATCACTTTTTTGGACTCTGAAAGTGCTTCTGAGAGCGTTTCTGGCCTTCCAGTGTAAACTCAGTGTTGAGTGAATATCTGCACAAATAATCACTTTTTTGGACTCCGAAAGTGCATTTGAGAGCGTTTCTGGCCTTCCAGTGGAAACTCTGTGTTGCGCGAATATCTGCACTAAGAATCCCATTTTTCGACTCAGAAAGTGCATTTGAGAGCGTTTCTGGCCTTCCAGTGAAAAGTCTGTGTTGAGTGAATATTTGCAGTAAGAATCATATTTTTGGACTCTGAAAATGCATTTGAGAGCGTTTCTGGCCTGGAAACTTTACTGGAAACTCTGTGTTGAGTGAATATCTGCACTAAGAATCACTGTTTTGGACTCTGAAAGTGCTTTTGAGAATATTTGAGTTTTTTTGGATGGCATTCCAGTGAAATATCACTATGTTGAGAGAATATCTGCTGTAAGAATCACTTTTTCTGGACTCTAAAAGTGCATTTGAGAGCATTTCTGGCCTTCCAGTGGAAACTCTGTGTTGAGTGAATATCTGCACTAAGAATCACTTTTTTGGACTCTGAAAGTGCTTCTGAGAGTGTTTCTGACCTTCCATTGAAAAGTCTGTGTTGAGTGAATATTTGCAGTAAGAATCATGATTTTGGACTCTAAAATGCTTTTGAGAGCATTTCAGGCCTTTTACTGGAAACTCTGTGTTGAGTGAATATCTGTACTAACAATCACTTTTTTGACCTCTGAAAGTGCATTTGAGAGCATTTCTGGCCTTCCAGTGGAAACTCTGTGTTGAGTGAATATCTGCACTAAGAATCACTGTTTTGGACTTAGAAAGTGCTTCTGAGAGAGTTTCTGGCATTCTCCAGGAAACTCTGTGTTGAGTGAATATCTGCACCAAGAATCACTTTTTTGGACTCTGAAAGTGCATTTGAGAGCATTTCTGGCCTTCCAGTGAAAACTCACTTTTGAGTAAATATTTGCAGTAAGAATCAATTTTTTGGACTTGAAAATGCATTTGAGAGCGTTTCTGGCCCTTTACTGGAAACTCTGAGTTGAGTGAATATCTGCACTAACAATCACTTTTTTGGACTTAGAAAGTGCATTTGAGAGCGTTTCTGGTCTTTTACTGGAAACTCTGTGTTGAGTGAATATTTGCAGTAAGAATCCATTTTTGGACGCTGAAAATGCATTTGAGAGCGTTTCTGGCCTTTTACTGGAAAATCTGTGTTGAGTGAATATTTGCAGTAAGAATCACTATCTTGGACTCTAAAAGTGCTTTTGAGAGCATTTCTGGCCTTCCAGTGGAAACTCTGTGATGAGTGAATATCTGCACTAAGAATCACTTTTTGGACTCTGAAAGTGCTTCTGAGAGGGTTTCTGGCCTTCAGTGAAAAGTCTGTGTTGAGTGAATTTTGCAGTAGAATCAATTTTTGGACTCCGAAATGCATTTGAGAGCGTTTCTGGCCTTTCACTGGAAACTCTGTGTTGAGTGAATATCTGCACTAAGAATCACTTTTTGGAACCTGAAAGTGCTTTTGAGAGGTTTCTGGCCTTCCAGTGAAAACTCTCTGTTGAGGGAATATCTGCCGTAAGAATCACTTTTTGGACTCAGAAAGTGCATTTGAGAGCGTTTCTGGCCTTTTACACAAACTCTGTGTTGAGTGAATATCAGTACTAAGAATC
>JAFDVH010000062.1:49580-77046 GCA_019176425.1 Megalops atlanticus | reverse complement strand
ATTGCACTTTCTGAGTCCAAAAGTGATTCTTAGTGCAGATATTCACTCAACACAGAGTTTCAGGTAAAGGGCCAGAAACGCTCTCAAATGCATTTTCAGAGACCAAAAAATTGATTCTTACTGCAAAATTCACTCAACACAGACTTTTCACTGGAAGGCCAGAAACCCTCTCAGAAGCACTTCCAGAGTCCAAAAAAGTGATTCTTAGTGCAAATATTCACTCAACACAGAGTTTCCAGTAAAAGGCCAGAAACTCTCTCAAATGCATTTTCAGAGTCCAAAAAATTGATTCTTACTGCAAATATTCACTCAACAGAGAGTTTCCACTGGAAGGCCAGAAATGCTCTCAAATGCACTTTTAGAGTCCAAAAAATTGATTCTTACTGCATATATTAACTCAACACAGAGTTTCCTGGAGAATGCCAGAAACTCTCTCAGAAGCACTTTCTAAGTCCAAAACAGTGATTCTTAGTGCAGATATTCACTCAACACAGAGTTTACGCTGGAAGGCCAGAAACGCTCTCAAATGCATTTTCAGAGTACAAAAAAGTGATTGTTAGTGCAGATATTCACTCAACACAGAGTTTACACCGGAAGGCCAGAAACGCTCCCAAATGTATTTTCGGAGTCCAAAAAAGTGATTGTTTGTGCAGATATTCACTCAACACAGAGTTTCAGTTAAAGGGCCAGAAACGCTCTCAAATGCATTTTCAAAGTCCAAAAAATTGATTCTCACTGCAAATATTCACTCAACACAGAGTTTCCAGTAAAAGGCCAGAAACGCTCTCAGAAGCACTTTCTGAGTCCAAGAAAGTGATTCTTACTGCAAATATTCACTCAACACAGAATTTTCACTGGAAGGCCAGAAACGCTCTCAAATGCACTTTCAGAGTCCAAAAAAGTGATTCTTAGTGCAGATATTCACTCAACACAGAGTTTCAGTAAAAGCCCAGAAACGCTCTCAAAAGCATTTTCAGAGTCCAAAAAATTGACTCTTACTGCAAATATTCACTCAACACAGAGTTTCCACTGGAAGGCCAGAAATGCTCTCAAATGCACTTTTAGAGTCCAAAAAAGTGATCCTTACAGCAGATATTCTCTCAACATAGTGGTTCCTGGGGAAGGCCAGAAACTCTCTCAAAAGCACTTTCAGAGTCCAAAACAGTGATTCTTAGTGCAGATATTCACTCAACACAGAGTTTCCAGTAAAGGGCCAGAAACGCTCTCAAATGCATTTTCAGAGTCCAAAAATATGATTCTTACTGCAAATATTCACTCAACACAGACTTTTCACTGGAAGGCCAGAAACGCTCTCAAATGCACTTTCTGAGTCGAAAAATGGGATTCTTAGTGCAGATATTCGCGCAACACAGAGTTTCCACTGGAAGGCCAGAAATGCTCTCAAATGCACTTTCGGAGTCCAAAAAAGTGATTATTAGTGCAGATATTCACTCAACACTGAGTTTACACTGGAAGGCCAGAAACGCTCTCAGAAGCACTTTCAGAGTCTAAAAAAGTGATTCTTAGTGCAGATATTCACTCAACACACAGTTTCCAGTAAAAGGACAGAAAGGCTCTCAAATGCATTTTCAGAGTCCAAAAAATTGATTCTTACTGCAAATATTCACTCAACACAGACTTTTCACTGGAAGGCCATAAATGCTGTCAAATGCACTTTCAGAGTCCAAAAAAGTGATTGTTAGTACAGATATTCACTCAACACAGAGTTTCCAGTAATAGGCCAGAAACGCTCTCAAATGCATTTTCAGAGTCCAAAAAATTGATTCTTACTGCAAATATTCACTCAACACAGACATTTCACTGGAAGGCCAGAAATGCTCTCAAATGCACTTTCAGAGTCCAAAAAAGTGATTGTTAGTACAGATATTCAGTCAACACAGAGTTTCCAGAAAAAGGCCAGAAACGCTCTCAATTGCACTTTCTGAGTCCAAAACAGTGATTCTTAGTGCAGATATTCACTCAACACAGAGTTTCAGGTAAAGGGCCAGAAACGCTCTCAAATGCATTTTCAGAGTCCAAAAAATTGATTCTTATTGCAAAATTCACTCAACACAGACTTTTCACTGGAAGGCCAGAAACCCTCTCAGAAGCACTTTCAGAGTCCAAAAAAGTCATTCTTAGTGCAGATATTCACTCAACACAGAGTTTCCACTGGAAGGCCAGAAATGCTCTCAAAAGCACTTTCTGAGTCCAAGAAAGTGATTCTTAATACAAATATTCACTCAGCACAGAGTTTCTAGTAAAAGGCCAGAAAGGCTCTCCAATGCACTTTCTGAGTCCAAAAAAGTGATTCTTACTGCAGATATTCACTCAACACAGAGTTTCCTGGAGAATGCCAGAAACTCTCTCAAATTCTTTCTAGAGTCCCAAACAGTGATTCTTAGTGCAGATATTCACTCAACACAGACTTTTCACTGGAAGGCCAGAAACACTCTCAGAAGCACTTTCAGAGTCCAAAAAAGTGATTGTTAGTGCAGATATTCTCTCAACACAAAGTTTCCAGTAAAAGGCCAGAAACGCTCTCAAATGCATTTTCGGAGTCCAAAAAATTGATTCTTACTGCAAATATTCACTCAACACAGTGTTTCCACTGGAAGGCCAGAAACGCTCTCAAATGCACTTTCTGAGTCCAAAAATTGATTATTAGTGCAGATATTCACTCAACACAGAGTTTACACTGGAAGGCCAGAAACGCTGTCAAATGCATTTTCGGAGTCCAAAAAATTGATTGTTAGTACAGATATTCACTCAACACAGAGTTTCTAGTAAAAGGCCAGAAACGCTCTCAAATGCATTTTCAGAGTACAAAAAATTGATTCTTCCTGCAAATATTCACTCAACACAGAGTTTAAAGTAAAAGGCCAGAAACGCTCTCAAATGCACTTTCTGAGTCCAAAAAAGTGATTGTTAGTGCAGATATTCACTCAACACAGAGTTTACACTGGAAGGCCAGAAACGCTCTCAAATGCATTTTCAGAGTCCAAAAAATTGATTCTTACTGCAAATATTCACTCAACACAGAGTTTCCAGTAAAAGGCCAGAAACGCTCTCAAATGCACTTTCTGAGTCCAAAAAAGTGACTGTTTGTGCAGATATTCACTCAACACAGAGATTCCAGTAAAGGGCCGAAACGCTCTCAGAAGCACTTTCTAAGTCCAAAACAGTGATTCTTAGTGCAGACATTCACTCAACACAGAGTTTCCACTGGAAGGCCAGAAATGCTCTCAAATGCACTTTCAGAGTCCAAAAAGTGATTCTTACTGCAGATATTCTCTCAACATAGAGGGCCAGAAACACTCTCTGAAGCAGGCCAGAAACTGATCTCAAATTCACTCAGCACTTCAGAGTCCAAAAATTGATTCTTACTGATTCTATTCACTCAACACAGACTTTTCACTGGAAGGCCAGAAACGCTCTCAAATGCACTTTCTGAGTCCAAAAAAGTGATTCACTGCAGATATTCACTCAACAGAGAGTTTCCAGGAGAAGGCCAGAAACGCTCTCAAATGCACTTTCTGAGTCCAAAAAATTGATTCTTACTGCAAATATTCACTCAACACAGACTTTTCACTGGAAGGCCAGAAACCCTCTCAGAAGCACTTTCAGAGTCCAAAAAAGTGATTCTTAGTGCAGATATTCACTCAACACAGAGTTTCCACTGGAAGGCCAGAAATGCTCTCAAAAGCACTTTCTGAGTCCAAGAAAGTGATTCTTAATACAAATATTCACTCAGCACAGAGTTTCTAGTAAAAGGCCAGAAAGGCTCTCCAATGCACTTTCTGAGTCCAAAAAAGTGATTCTTACTGCAGATATTAACTCAACACAGAGTTTCCTGGAGAATGCCAGAAACTCTCTCAGAAGTTCTTTCTAAGTCCCAAACAGTGATTCTTAGTGCAGATATTCACTCAACACAGACTTTTCACTGGAAGGCCAGAAACACTCTCAGAAGCACTTTCAGAGTCCAAAAAAGTGATTGTTAGTGCAGATATTCTCTCAACACAAAGTTTCCAGTAAAAGGCCAGAAACGCTCTCAAATGCATTTTCGGAGTCCAAAAAATTGATTCTTACTGCAAATATTCACTCAACACAGTGTTTCCACTGGAAGGCCAGAAACGCTCTCAAATGCACTTTCTGAGTCCAAAAAATTGATTATTAGTGCAGATATTCACTCAACACAGAGTTTACACTGGAAGGCCAGAAACGCTGTCAAATGCATTTTCGGAGTCCAAAAAATTGATTGTTAGTACAGATATTCACTCAACACAGAGTTTCTAGTAAAAGGCCAGAAACGCTCTCAAATGCATTTTCAGAGTACAAAAAATTGATTCTTCCTGCAAATATTCACTCAACACAGAGTTTAAAGTAAAAGGCCAGAAACGCTCTCAAATGCACTTTTTGAGTCCAAAAAAGTGATTGTTAGTGCAGATATTCACTCAACACAGAGTTTACACTGGAAGGCCAGAAACGCTCTCAAATGCATTTTCAGAGTCCAAAAAATTGATTCTTACTGCAAATATTCACTCAACACAGAGTTTCCAGTAAAAGGCCAGAAACGCTCTCAAATGCACTTTCTGAGTCCAAAAAAGTGATTGTTTGTGCAGATATTCACTCAACACAGAGATTCCAGTAAAAGGCCAGAAACGCTCTCAAATGCACTTTCTGAGTCCAAAAAAGTGATTCTTACGGCAGATATTCTCTCAACATAGAGGTTCCTGGGGAAGGCCAGAAACTCTCTCAAAAGCACTTCAGAGTCCAAAAAATTGATTCTTACTGCAAATATTCACTCAACACAGACTTTTCACTGGAAGGCCAGAAACGCTCTCAAATGCACTTTCTGAGTCCAAAAAAGTGATTCACTGCAGATATTCACTCAACACAGTGTTTCCACTGGAAGGCCAGAAACGCTCTCAAATGCACTTTCAGAGTCCAAAAATTGATTATTAGTGCAGATATTCACTCAACACAGAGTTTCCAGTAAAAGGCCAGAAACGCTCTCAAATGCACTTTCTGAGTCCAAAAAAGTGATTGTTAGTGCAGATATTCACTCAACACAGAGTTTCCAGTAAAAGGCCAGAAACGCTCTCAAATGCACTTTCTGAGTCCAAAAAGTGATTCTTAGTGCAGATATTCACTCAACACAAAGTTTCCAGTAAAAGGCCAGAAACTCTCTCAAATGCATTTCAGAGTCCAAAAATGGATTCTTACTGCAAATATTCACTCAACACAGAGTTTCCAGTAAAAGAGCAGAAACGCTCTCAAATGCACTTTCTGAGTCCAAAAAGTGATTCACTGCAGATATTCACTCAACACAGAGTTTCCAGTAGAAGGCCAGAAATGCTCTCAAATGCACTTTCTGAGTCCAAAAATTGATTCTTACTGCAAATATTCACTCAACACAGTGTTTCCACTGGAATGCCAGAACCTCTCAAATGCACTTTCAGAGTCCAAAACAGAGATTCTTAGTGCAGATATTCACTCAACACAGAGTTTCCACTGGAAGGCAGAAATGCTCTCAAATGCACTTTCTGAGTCCAAAAAGTGATTGTTAGTACAGATATTCACTCAACACAGAGTTTCCAGTAAAGGGCCAGAAACGCTCTCAGAAGCAATTTCTGAGTCCAAAAAAGTGATTCTTAGTGCAGATATTCACTCAACACACAGTTTCCAGTAAAAGGCCAGAAACGCTCTCAAATGCATTTTCAGAGTCCAAAAAATGGATTCTTACTGCAAATATTCACTCAACACAGAGTTTCCAGTAAAAGAGCAGAAACGCTCTCGAATGCACTTTCTGAGTCCAAAAAAGTGATTGTTAGTGCAGATATTCACTCAACACAGAGTTTCCAGTAAAGGGCCAGAAATGCTCTCAAATGCACTTTCTGAGTCCAAAAAAGTGATTCTTCATGCAGATATTCACTCAACACAGTGTTTCCTGGAGAATGCCAGAACCTCTCAGAAGCACTTTCTAAGTCCAAAACAGAGATTCTCAGTGCAGATATTCACTCAACACAGAGTTTCCACTGGAAGGCCAGAAATGCTCTCAAATGCACTTTCAGAGTCCAAAAAAGTGATTGTTAGTACAGATATTCACTCAACACAGAGTTTCCAGTAAAAGGCCTGAAACGCTCTCAAAAGCACTTTTAGAGTCCAAAATCGTGATTCTTACTGCAATTATTCACTCAACACAGACTTTTCACTGGAAGGTCAGAAACGCTCTCAGAAGCACTTTCAGGTTCCAAAAAAGTGATTGTTAGTGCAGATATGCACTAAACACAGAATTTTCACTGGAAGGCCAGAAACGCTCTCAAATGCACTTTCTGAGTCCAAAAAGTGATTCTTAGTGCAGATATTCACTCAACACAAAGTTTCCAGTAAAAGGCCAGAAACGCACTCAAATGCATTTTCAGAGTCCAAAAAATTGATTCTTACTGCAAATATTCACTCAACACAGAGTTTCCACTGGAAGCCAGAAATGCTCTCAAATGCACTTTTAGAGTCCAAAAAAGTGAATCTTACGGCAGATATTCTCTCAACATAGAGGTTCATGGGGAAGGCCAGAAACTCTCTCAAAAGCACTTTCAGAGTCCAAAACAGTGATTCTTAGTGCAGATATTCACTCAACACAGAGTTTCCAGTAAAGGGCCAGAAACGCTCTCAAATGCATTTTTGAGAAATATTCCAAAAAGAAACGCTTGATTTTCAGAGTCTTGATTCTGCAAATATTCACTCAACACAGAGTTTCCAGTAAAAGGCCAGAAACGCTCTCAAATGCATTTTCAGAGTCCAAAGACCATTGATTCTTACTGATTCAAATATTCACTCAACACAGAGTTTCCAGTAAAAGGCCAGAAAAACAGTGATTCTCTCAAATATTCAACTTTTTTCACTGAAGTCCAAATGCACTTTCAGAGTCCAAAAAGTGATTCTTGGTGCAGATATTCACTCAACACAGAGTTTCCTGGAGAATGCCAGAAACTCTCTCAGAAGCACTTTCTAAGTCCAAAACAGTGATTCTTAGTGCAGATATTCACTCAACACAGACCACTGGAAGAAATGCTCTCAAATGCAAGAGGTCAAAAAGTTTTTAGAGTCCAAAAGAGTTTCAGTAAAAGGCCTGAAATGATTCTTATTCTTACTGCAAATATTCACTCAACACAGACTTTTCACTGGAAGGTCCAGAAACACTCTCAGAAGCACTTTCAGAGTCTAAAAAAGTGATTGTTAGTGCAGATATTCTCTCAACACAGAATTTTCACTGGAAGGCCAGAAACGCTCTCAAATGCACTTTCTGAGTCCAAAAAGTGATTCTTAGTGCAGATATTCACTCAACACAAAGTTTCCAGTAAAAGGCCATAAACGCTCTCAAATGCGTTTTCAGAGTCCAAAAAATTGATTCTTACTGCAAATATTCACCCAATACAGAGTTTCCAGTAAAAGCCCAGAAACGCTCTCAAAAGCATTTTCAGAGTCCAAAAAATTGATTCTTACTGCAAATATTCACTCAACACAGACTTTTCACTGGAAGGCCAGAAACGCTCTCAGAAGCACTTTCAGAGTAAAAAAAAGTGATTGTTAGTACAGATATTCTCTCAACACAGAGTTTCCAGTAAAAGGCCTGAAATGCTCTCAAAAGCACTTTTAGAGTCCAAAAAGTGATTTTTACTGCAAATATTCACTCAACACAGACTTTTCACTGGAAGGCCCAGAAGCACTTTCAGAGTTTAGAGTCCAAAAAGTGATTTTCCAAAAAAAAATTGATTCTTACTGCAAATATTCACTCAACACAGATTTTTCAGTAAAAGGCCAGAAACACTCTCAAATGCACTGCAAATATTCACTCAACACAGACAGACTTTTCACTGGAAGGCCAGAAACGCTCTCAGAAGCACTTTCAGAGTCCAAAAAGTGATTCTTAGTGTGATTCTTAAATATTCACTCAACACAGAGTTTCCAGTAAAAGGCCAGAAACTCTCTCAAATGCATTTTCAGAGTCCAAAAAAGTGATTCTTACTGCAAATATTCACTCAACAGAGAGTTTCCACTGGAAGGCCAGAAATGCTCTCAAATGCACTTTTAGAGTCCAAAAAATTGATTCTTACTGCAGATATTAACTCAACACAGAGTTTCCTGGAGAATGCCAGAAACTCTCTCAGAAGCACTTTCTAAGTCCAAAACAGTGATTCTTAGTGCAGATATTCACTCAACACAGAGTTTACGCTGGAAGGCCAGAAACGCTCTCAAATGCATTTTCAGAGTACAAAAAAGTGATTGTGCAGATATTCACTCAACACAGAGTTTCAGTTAAAGGGCCAGAAACGCTCTCAAAAGAATTTTCAGAGTCCAAAAAAGTGATTCTTAGTGCAGATATTCACTCAACACAGAGTTTCCACTGGAAGGCCAGAAATGCTCTCAAAAGCACTTTCAGAGTCCAAAAAAGTGATTCTTACTGCAAAATTCACTCAACACAGACTTTTCACTGGAAGGCCAGAAACCCTCTCAGAAGCACTTTCAGAGTCCAAAAAAGTGATTCTTAGTGCAGATATTCACTCAACACAGAGTTTCCACTGGAAGGCCAGAAATGCTCTCAAAAGCACTTTTAGAGTCCAAGAAAGTGATTCTTACTGCAAATATTCACTCAACACAGAGTTTCCACTGGAAGGCCAGAAATGCTCTCAAAAGCACTTTTAGAGTCCAAGAAAGTGATTCTTAGTGCAGATATTCACTCAACACAGAGTTTCAGTAAAAGCCCAGAAACGCTCTCAAAAGCATTTTCAGAGTCCAAAAAATTGATTCTTACTGCAAATGTTCACTCAACACAGAGTTTCCACTGGAAGGCCAGAAATGCTCTCAAATGCACTTTTAGAGTCCAAAAAAGTGATTCTTACAGCAGATATTCTCTCAACATAGTGGTTCCTGGGGAAGGCCAGAAACTCTCTCAAAAGCACTTTCAGAGTCCAAAACAGTGATTCTTAGTGCAAATATTCACTCAACACAGAGTTTCCAGTAAAGGGCCAGAAACGCTCTCAAATGCATTTTCAGAGTCCAAAAATATGATTCTTACTGCAAATATTCACTCAACACAGACTTTTCACTGGAAGGCCAGAAACGCTCTCAAATGCACTTTCTGAGTCGAAAAATGGGATTCTTAGTGCAGATATTCGCGCAACACAGAGTTTCCACTGGAAGGCCAGAAACACTCTCAAACGCACTTTCGGAGTCCAAAAAAGTGATTATTAGTGCAGATATTCACTCAACACTGAGTTTACACTGGAAGGCCAGAAACGCTCTCAGAAGCACTTTCAGAGTCCAAAAAAGTGATTCTTAGTGCAGATATTCACTCAACACACAGTTTCCAGTAAAAGGACAGACATGCTCTCAAATGCATTTTCAGAATCCAAAAAATTGATTCTTACTGCAAATATTCAGTCAACACAGAGTTTCCGGTGAAAGGCCAGAAACGCTCTCAAATGCACTTTCAGAGTCCAAAAAAGTGATTCTTACTGCAAATATTCACTCAACACAGACTTTTCACTGGAAGGCCAGAAACGCTCCCAAATGCATTTTTAGAGTCCAAAAAATTGATTCTTACTGCAAATATTCACTCAACACAGAGTTTCCACTGCACGGCCAGAAATGCTCTCAAATGCACTTTTAGAGTCCAAAAAATTGATTCTTACTGCAGATATTAACTCAACACAGAGTTTCCTGGAGAATGCCAGAAACTCTCTCAGAAGTTCTTTCTAAGTCCAAAACAGTGATTCTTAGTGCAGATATTCACTCAACACAGACTTTTCACTGGAAGGCCAGAAACACTCTCAGAAGCACTTTCAGAGTCCAAAAAAGTGATTCTTAGTGCAGATATTCACTCAACAAAGAGTTTCCAGTAAAAGGCCAGAAACGCTCTCAAATGCATTTTCAGAGTCCAAAAAATTGATTCTTACGCAAATATTCACTCAACACAGAGTTTCAAGTAAAAGGCCAGAAACACTCTCAGAAGCACTTTCAGAGTCCAAAAAAATGATTCTTACTGCAAATATTCACTCAACACAGAGTTTCCTGGAGAATGCCAGAAACTGTCTCAGAAGCACTTTCTAAGTCCAAAACAGTGATTCTTAGTGCAGATATTCACTCAACACAGAGTTTCCACTGGAAGGCCAGAAATGCTCTCAAATGCACTTTCAGAGTCCAAAAAAGTGATTGTTAGTACAGATATTCACTCAACACAGAGTTTCCAGTAAAAGGCCTGAAATGCTCTCAAAAGCACTTTTAGAGTCCAAAAAATTGATTCTAACTGCAAATATTCACTCAACACAGTCTTTTCACTGGAAGGCCAGAAACGCTCTCAAATGCATTTTCAGAGTCCAAAAATTGATTCTTGCTGCAAATATTCACTCAACACAGAGTTTCCAGGAAAAGTCCAGAGACGGTCTCAAATGCACTTTCTGAGTCCAAAACAGTGATTGTTAGTGCAGATATTCACTCAACACAGAGTTTCCAGTAGAGAGCCAGAAACGCTCTCAAATGCATTTTCAGAGTCCAAAAATTGATTCTTACTGCAAATATTCACTCAACACAGACTTTTCACTGGAAGGCCAGAAACGCTCTCAGAAGCACTTTCAGAGTCCAAAAAGTTATTCTTGTGCAGATATTCACTCAACACAGAATTTTCACTGGAAGGCCAGAAACGCTCTCAAATGCACTTTCTGAGTCCAAAAAAGTGATTCTTAGCGCAGATATTAACTCAACACAGAGTTTCCTAGAGAATGCCAGAAACTCTCTCAGAAGCACTTTCTGAGTCCAAAACAGTGATTCTTCGTGCAGATATTCACTCAACACAGAGTTTCCACTGGAAGGCCAGAAACGCTCTCAAATGCACTTTCGGAGTCCAAAAAAGTGATTATTAGTGCAGATATTCACTCAACACTGAGTTTCCAGAAAAAGGCCAGAAACGCTCTCAAATGCACTTTCTGAGTCCAAAACAGTGATTGTTAGTGCAGATATTCACTCAAAAGAGAGTTTCCACTGGAATGCCAGAAATGCTCTCAATTACACTTTTAGAGTCCAAAAAATTGATTCTTACTGCAGATATTAACTCAACACAGAGTTTCCTGGAGAATGCCAGAAACTCTCTCAGAGGCACTTTCTAAGTCCAAAAAAGTGATTGTTAGTACAGATATTCACTCAACACAGAGTTTCCAGTAAAAGGCCAGAAACGCTCTCAGAAGCACTTTCAGAGTCCAAAAAAGTGATTCTTAGTGCAGATATTCACTCAACAAAGAGTTTCCAGTAAAAGGCCAGAAACGCTCTCAAATGCATTTTCAGAGTCCAAAAAATTGATTCTTACGCAAATATTCACTCAACACAGAGTTTCAAGTAAAAGGCCAGAAACACTCTCAGAAGCACTTTCAGAGTCCAAAAAAATGATTCTTACTGCAGATATTCACTCAACACAGAGTTTCCTGGAGAATGCCAGAAACTGTCTCAGAAGCACTTTCTAAGTCCAAAACAGTGATTCTTAGTGCAGATATTCACTCAACACAGAGTTTCCACTGGAAGGCCAGAAATGCTCTCAAATGCACTTTCAGAGTCCAAAAAGTGATTGTTAGTACAGATATTCACTCAACACAGAGTTTCCAGTAAAAGGCCTGAAATGCTCTCAAAAGCACTTTTAGAGTCCAAAAAATTGATTCTAACTGCAAATATTCACTCAACACAGTCTTTTCACTGGAAGGCCAGAAACGCTCTCAAATGCATTTTCAGAGTCCAAAAAATTGATTCTTGCTGCAAATATTCACTCAACACAGAGTTTCCAGGAAAAGTCCAGAGACGGTCTCAAATGCACTTTCTGAGTCCAAAACAGTGATTGTTAGTGCAGATATTCACTCAACACAGAGTTTCCAGTAGAGAGCCAGAAACGCTCTCAAATGCATTTTCAGAGTCCAAAAAATTGATTCTTACTGCAAATATTCACTCAACACAGACTTTTCACTGGAAGGCCAGAAACGCTCTCAGAAGCACTTTCAGAGTCCAAAAAAGTTATTCTTGTGCAGATATTCACTCAACACAGAATTTTCACTGGAAGGCCAGAAACGCTCTCAAATGCACTTTCTGAGTCCAAAAAAGTGATTCTTAGCGCAGATATTAACTCAACACAGAGTTTCCTAGAGAATGCCAGAAACTCTCTCAGAAGCACTTTCTGAGTCCAAAACAGTGATTCTTCGTGCAGATATTCACTCAACACAGAGTTTCCACTGGAAGGCCAGAAACGCTCTCAAATGCACTTTCGGAGTCCAAAAAAGTGATTATTAGTGCAGATATTCACTCAACACTGAGTTTCCAGAAAAAGGCCAGAAACGCTCTCAAATGCACTTTCTGAGTCCAAAACAGTGATTGTTAGTGCAGATATTCACTCAAAAGAGAGTTTCCACTGGAATGCCAGAAATGCTCTCAATTACACTTTTAGAGTCCAAAAAATTGATTCTTACTGCAGATATTAACTCAACACAGAGTTTCCTGGAGAATGCCAGAAACTCTCTCAGAGGCACTTTCTAAGTCCAAAAAAGTGATTGTTAGTACAGATATTCACTCAACACAGAGTTTCCAGTAAAAGGCCAGAAACGCTCTCAGAAGCACTTTCTGAGTCCAAAACAGTGATTCTTCGTGCAGATATTCACTCAACACAGAGTTTCCACTGGAAGGCCAGAAATGCTCTCAGAAGCACTTTCAGAGTCCAAAAAAGTGATTGTTAGTGCAGATATTCACTCAACACAGAATTTTCACTGGAAGGCCAGAAACGCTCTCAAATGCACTTTCTGAGTCCAAAAAAGTGATTCTTAGTGCAGATATTCACTCAACACAGAGTTTCCACTGGAAGGCCAGAAACGCTCTCAAATGCACTTTTGGAGTCCAAAAAAGTGATTATTAGTGCAGATATTCACTCAACACAGAGTTTCCAGTAAAAGGCCAGAAACGCTCTCAAATGCATTTTCAGAGTCCAAAAAATTGATTCTTACTGCAAATATTCACTCAACACAGACTTTTCACTGCAATGCCAGAAACGCCCTCAGAAGCACTTTTTGAGTCCAAAAAAGTGATTCTTAGTGCAGATATTCACTCAACACAGAGTTTTTAGTAAAAGGCCAGAAACGCTGTCAAATGCATTTTCAGAGTCCAAAAAATTGATTCTTACTGCAAATATTCACTCAACACAGACTTTTCACTGCAATGCCAGAAACGCCCTCAGAAGCACTTTTTGAGTCCAAAAAAGTGATTCTTAGTGCAGATATTCACTCAACACAGAGTTTTTAGTAAAAGGCCAGAAACGCTGTCAAATGCACTTTCAGAGTCCAAAAAAGTGATTATTAGTGCAGATATTCACTCAACACAGAGTTTCTAGTAAAAGGCCAGAAAGGCTCTCCAATGCACTTTCTGAGTCCAAAAAATTGATTTTTACTGCAGATATTCACTCAACACAGAGTTTCCAGTAAAGGGCCAGAAACGCTCTCGAATGCATTTTCAGAGTCCAAAAAATGGATTCTTAGTGCAGATATTCACTCTACACAGACTTTTCACTGGAAGGCCAGAAACACTCTCAAATGCACTTTTAGAGTCCAAAAAAGTGATTCTTAGTGCAGATATTCACTCAACACAGAGTTTCCAGTAAAAGGACAGAAACGCTCTCAGAAGCACTTTCAGAGTCCAAAAAAGTGATTGTTAGTGCAGATATTCACTCAACACAGAGTTTCCAGTAAAAGGCCAGAAACGCTCTCAGAAGCACTTTCTGAGTCCAAAAAATTCATTCTTACTGCAAATATTCACTCAACACAGACTTTTCACTGGAAGGCCAGAAACACTCTCAGAAGCACTTTCAGGGTCCAAAAAAATGATTCTTACAGCAAATATTCACTCAACACAGACTTTTCACTGGAAGGCCAGAAACGCTCTCAGAAGCACTTTCAGAGTCCAAAAAAAAGATTCTTCGTGCAGATATTCTCTCAACACAGAATTTTCACTGGAAGGCCAGAAACGCTCTCAAATGCACTTTCTGAGTCCAAAAAAGTGATTCTTAGTGCAGATATTCACTCAACACAGAGTTTGCAGTAAAAGGCCAGAAACGCTCTCAAATGCATTTTCAGAGTCCAAAACAGTGAGTATTACAGCAAATATTCACTCAACACAGAGTTTCCAGAAAAAGGCCAGAAACGCTCTCAAATGCACTTTCTGGGTCCAAAACAGTGATTGTTAGTGCAGATATTCACTCAACACAGAGTTTCCAGTAAAGGGCCAGAAACGCTCTCAAATGCATTTTCCGAGTCCAAAAAATTGATTCTTACTGCAAATATTCACTCAACACAGACTTTTCACTGCAATGCCAGAAACGCTCTCAGAAGCACTTTTTGAGTCCAAAAAAGTGATTCTTAGTGCAGATATTCACTCAACACAGAGTTTTTAGTAAAAGGCCAGAAACGCTGTCAAATGCACTTTCAGAGTCCAAAAAAGTGATTATTAGTGCAGATATTCACTCAACACAGAGTTTCCAGTAAAAGGCCAGAAACGCTCTCAAATGCATTTTCAGAGTCCAAAAAATTGATTCTTACTGCAAATATTCACTCAACACAGACTTTTCACTGCAATGCCAGAAACGCCCTCAGAAGCACTTTTTGAGTCCAAAAGTGATTCTTAGTGCAGATATTCACTCAACACAGAGTTTTTAGTAAAAGGCCAGAAACGCTGTCAAATGCACTTTCAGAGTCCAAAAAACTGATTATTAGTGCAGATATTCACTCAACACAGAGTTTCTAGTAAAAGGCCAGAAAGGCTCTCAGAAGCACTTTCAGAATCCAAAAAAGTGATTCTTAGTGCAGATATTCACTCAACACAGAGTTACCAGTAAAAGGCCAGAAACGCTCTCAAATGCACTTTCAGAATCCAAAAAAGTGATTCTTACAGCAAATATTCACTCAACACAGACTTTTCACTGGAAGGCCAGAAACGCTCTCAAATGCATTTTCAGAGTCCAAAAAATTGATTCTTAGTGCAGATATTCACTCAACACAGAGTTTCCAGTAAAAGGCCAGAAACTCTCTCGAATGCATTTTCAGAGTCCAAAAAATTGATTCTTACTGCAAATATTCACTCAACAGAGAGTTTCCACTGCACGGCCAGAAATGCTCTCAAATGCACTTTTAGAGTCCAAAAAGTGATTCTTACTGCAGATATTAACTCAACACAGAGTTTCCTGGAGAATGCCAGAAACTCTCTCAGAAGTTCTTTCTAAGTCCAAAACAGTGATTCTTAGTGCAGATATTCACTCAACACAGAGATTCCACTGGAAGCCCAGAAACGCTCACAAATGCATTTTCAGAGTACAAAAAAGTGATTGTTTGTGCAGATATTCACTCAACACAGAGTTTCCACTGGAAGGCCAGAAACGCTCTCAAATGCATTTTCAGAGTACAAAAAGTGATTGTTTGTGCAGATATTCACTCAACACAGAGTTTACACCGGAAGGCCAGAAACGCTCCCAAATGCATTTTAGGAGTCCAAAAAAGTGATTGTTAGTGCAGATATTCACTCAACACAGAGTATCAGGTAAAGGGCCAGAAACGCTCTCAAATGCATTTTCAGAGTCCAAAAAATTGTTTCTTACTGCAAATATTCACTCAACACAGAGTTTCCAGTAAAAGGCCAGAAACACTCTCAAATGCACTTTCAGAGTCCAAAAAAGTGATTCTTACTGCAAATATTCACTCAACACAGACTTTTCACTGGAAGGCCAGAAACGCTCTCAGAAGCACTTTCAGAGTCCAAAAAATTGATTCTTACTGCAAATATTCAACAACACAGACTTTTCACTGGAAGGCCAGAAACACTCTCAGAAGCACTTTCAGAGTCCAAAAAAGTGATTCTTAGTGCAGATATTCACTCAACACAGAGTTTCCAGTAAAAGGACAGAAACGCTCTCAAATGCATTTTCAGAGTCCAAAAAATTGATTCTTACTGCAAATATTCACTCAACACAGAGTTTCCGGTGAAAGGCCAGAAACGCTCTCAAATGCACTTTCAGAGTCCAAAAAAGTGATTCTTACTGCAAATATTCACTCAACACAGACTTTTCACTGGAAGGCCAGAAACGCTATCAGAAGCACTTTCAGAGTCCAAAAAAGTGATTCTTAGTGCAGATTTTCACTCAACACAGAATTTTCACTGGAAGGCCAGAAACGCTCTCAAATGCACTTTCTGAGTCCAAAAAGTGATTCTTAGTGCAGATATTCACTCAACACAAAGTTTCCAGTAAAAGGCCAGAAACTCTGTCAAATGCATTGTCGGAGTACAAAAAATTGATTGTTAGTTCAGATATTCACTCAACACAGAGTTTCCAGGAGAAGGCCAGAAACTCTCTCAGAAGCACTCTCAGAGTCCAAAAAAATGATTGTTAGTGCAGATATTCACTCAACACAGAGTTTCCAGTAAAAGGCCAGAAACACTCTCAAATGCACTTTCTGGGTCCAAAACAGTGATTGTTAGTGCAGATATTCACTCAACACAGAGTTTCCAGTAAAGGGCCAGAAACGCTCTCAAATGCATTTTCCGAGTCCAAAAAATTGATTCTTACTGCAAATATTCACTCAACACAGACTTTTCACTGCAATGCCAGAAACGCTCTCAGAAGCACTTTTTGAGTCCAAAAAAGTGATTCTTAGTGCAGATATTCACTCAACACAGAGTTTTTAGTAAAAGGCCAGAAACGCTGTCAAATGCACTTTCAGAGTCCAAAAAAGTGATTCTTAGTGCAGATATTCACTCAACACAGAGTTTCCAGTAAAAGGCCAGAAACGCTCTCAAATGCATTTTCAGAGTCCAAAAAATTGATTCTTACTGCAAATATTCACTCAACACAGACTTTTCACTGCAATGCCAGAAACGCCCTCAGAAGCACTTTTTGAGTCCAAAAAAGTGATTCTTAGTGGAGATATTCACTCAACACAGAGTTTTTAGTAAAAGGCCAGAAACGCTGTCAAATGCACTTTCAGAGTCCAAAAAAGTGATTATTAGTGCAGATATTCACTCAACACAGAGTTTCCAGTAAAAGGCCAGAAACGCTCTCAAATGCATTTTCAGAGTCCAAAAAATTGATTCTTACTGCAAATATTCACTCAGCATAGAGTTTCTAGTAAAAGGCCAGAAAGGCTCTCCAATGCACTTTCTGAGTCCAAAAAATTGATTTTTACTGCAGATATTCACTCAACACAGAGTTTCCAGTAAAGGGCCAGAAACGCTCTCGAATGCATTTTCCGAGTCCAAAAAATTGATTCTTAGTGCAGATATTCACTCTACACAGACTTTTCACTGGAAGGCCAGAAACACTCTCAGAAGCACTTTTAGAGTCCAAAAAAGTGATTCTTAGTGCAGATATTCACTCAACACAGAGTTTCCAGTAAATGGACAGAAACACTCTCAAATGCACTTTCTGAGTCCAAAAAATTGATTCTTACTGCAAATATTCAACAACACACTCTTTTCACTGGAAGGCCAGACACACTCTCAGAAGCCCTTTCAGAGTCCAAAAAAGTGATTCTTAGTGCAGATAATCACTCAACACAGAGTTTCCAGTAAAAGGACAGACACTCTCTCAAATGCATTTTCAGATTCCAAAAAATTGATTCTTACTGCAAATATTCAGTCAACACAGAGTTTCCGGTGAAAGGCCAGAAACGCTCTCAAATGCACTTTCAGAATCCAAAAAAGTGATTCTTACTGCAAATATTCACTCAACACAGACTTTTCACTGGAAGGCCAGAAACGCTCTCAAATGCATTTTCAGAGTCCAAAAAATTGAGTCTTACTGCAAATATTCACTCAACACAGAGTTTCCAGTAAAAGGCCAGGAACGCTCTCAGAAGCACTTTCAGAGTCCAAAAAAGTGATTCTTAGTGCAGATATTCACTCAACACAGAGTTACCAGTACAAGGCCAGAAACTCTCTCGAATGCATTTTCAGAGTCCAAAAAATTGATTCTTACTGCAAATATTCACTCAACAGAGAGTTTCCACTGCACGGCCAGAAATGCTCTCAAATGCACTTTTAGAGTCCAAAAAATTGATTCTTACTGCAGATATTAACTCAACACAGAGTTTCCTGGAGAATGCCAGAAACTCTCTCAGAAGTTCTTTCTAAGTCCAAAACAGTGATTCTTAGTGCAGATATTCACTCAACACAGAGATTCCACTGGAAGCCCAGAAACGCTCACAAATGCATTTTCAGAGTACAAAAAAGTGATTGTTTGTGCAGATATTCACTCAACACAGAGTTTCCACTGGAAGGCCAGAAACGCTCTCAAATGCATTTTCAGAGTACAAAAAGTGATTGTTTGTGCAGATATTCACTCAACACAGAGTTTACACCGGAAGGCCAGAAACGCTCTCCCAAATGCATTTTCGAGTCAAAAAAGGGATTGTTAGTGCAGATATTCACTCAACACAGAGTATCAGGTAAAGGGCCAGAAACGCTCTCAAATGCATTTTCAGAGTCCAAAAAATTGTTTCTTACTGCAAATATTCACTCAACACAGAGTTTCCAGTAAAAGGCCAGAAACACTCTCAAATGCACTTTCAGAGTCCAAAAAAGTGATTCTTACTGCAAATATTCACTCAACACAGACTTTTCACTGGAAGGCCAGAAACGCTCTCAGAAGCACTTTCAGAGTCCAAAAAATTGATTCTTACTGCAAATATTCAACAACACAGACTTTTCACTGGAAGGCCAGAAACACTCTCAGAAGCACTTTCAGAGTCCAAAAAAGTGATTCTTAGTGCAGATATTCACTCAACACAGAGTTTCCAGTAAAAGGACAGAAACGCTCTCAAATGCATTTTCAGAGTCCAAAAAATTGATTCTTACTGCAAATATTCACTCAACACAGAGTTTCCGGTGAAAGGCCAGAAACGCTCTCAAATGCACTTTCAGAGTCCAAAAAAGTGATTCTTACTGCAAATATTCACTCAACACAGACTTTTCACTGGAAGGCCAGAAACGCTATCAGAAGCACTTTCAGAGTCCAAAAAAGTGATTCTTAGTGCAGATTTTCACTCAACACAGAATTTTCACTGGAAGGCCAGAAACGCACTCAAATGCACTTTCTGAGTCCAAAAAGTGATTCTTAGTGCAAATATTCACTCAACACAAAGTTTCTAGTAAAAGGCCAGAAACTCTGTCAAATGCATTTTCGGAGTACAAAAAATTGATTGTTAGTTCAGATATTCACTCAACACAGAGTTTCCAGGAGAAGGCCAGAAACTCTCTCAGAAGCACTTTCAGAGTCCAAAAAAGTGATTGTTAGTGCAGATATTCACTCAACACAGAGTTTCCAGTAAAAGGCCAGAAACGCTCTCAAATGCATTTTCAGAGTCCAAAAAATTCATTCTTACTGCAAATATTCACTCAACACTGACTTTTCACTGGAAGGTCAGAAACACTCTCAGAAGCACTTTCAGAGTCCAAAAAAGTGATTGTTAGTGCAGATATTCTCTCAACACAGAATTTTCACTGGAAGGCCAGAAACGCTCTCAAATGCACTTTCTGAGTCCAAAAAGTGATTCTTAGTGCAGATATTCACTCAACACAAAGTTTCCAGTAAAAGGCCAGAAACGCTCTCAAATGCATTTTTAGAGTCCAAAAAATTGATTCTTACTGCAAATATTCACTCAACACAGAGTTTCCAGTAAAAGCCCAGAAACGCTCTCAAAAGCATTTTCAGAGTCCAAAAAATTGATTCTTACTGCAAATATTCACTCAACACAGACTTTTCACTGGAAGGCCAGAAACACTCTCAGAAGCACTTTTAGAGTCCAAAAAAGTGATTCTTAGTGCAGATATTCACTCAACACAGAGTTTCCAGTAAATGGCCAGAAACACTCTCAAATGCACTTTTTGAGTCCAAAAAGTGATTCTTAGTGCAGATATTCACTCAACACAAAGTTTCCAGTAAAAGGCCAGAAACGCTCTCAAATGCATTTTTAGAGTCCAAAAAATTGATTCTTACTGCAAATATTCACTCAACACAGACTTTTCACTGGAAGGCCAGAAACACTCTCAGAAGCACTTTTAGAGTCCAAAAAAGGGATTGTTAGTGCAGATATTCACTCAACACAGAGTTTCCAGTAAAAGGCCAGAAACGCTCTAAAATGCATTTTCAGAGTCCAAAAAATTGATTCTTACTGCAAATATTCACTCAACACAGAGTTTCCAGAAAAAGTCCAGAAACGCTCTCAAATGCACTTTCTGAGTCCAAAAAAGTGATTCTTAGTGCAGATATTCACTCAACACAGACATTTCACTGGAAGGCCAGAAACTCTCTCAGAAGCACTTTCAGAGTCCAAAAAAGTGATTCTTAGTGCAGATATTCACTCAACACAGAGTTTCCAGTAAAAGGCCAGAAACTCTCTCAAATGCATTTTCAGAGTCCAAAAAATTGATTATTACTGCAAATATTCACTCAACAGAGAGTTTCCACTGGAAGGCCAGAAATGCTCTGAAATGCACTTTTTAGAGTCCAAAAATTGATTCTTACTGCAGATATTAACTCAACACAGAGTTTCCTGGAGAATGCCAGAAACTCTCTCAGAAGCACTTTCAAAGTCCAAAACAGTGATTCTTAGTGCAGATATTCACTCAACACAGAGTTTACGCTGGAAGGCCATAAACGCTCTCAAATGCATTTTCAGAGTACAAAAAAGTGATTGTTAGTGCAGATATTCACTCAACACAGAGTTTCAGTTAAAGGTCCAGAAACGCTCTCAAATGCATTTTCAGAGTACAAAAAATTGATTCTTACTGCAAATATTCACTCAACACAGAGTTTCCAGTAAAAGGACAGAAACACTCTCAAATGCACTTTCAGAGTCCAAAAAAGTGATTCTTACTGCAAATATTCACTCAACACAGACTTTTCACTGGAAGGCCAGAAACGCTCTCTGAAGCACTTTCAGAGTCCAAAAAATTGATTCTTACTGCAAATATTCAACAACACAGACTTTTCACTGGAAGGCCAGAAACACTCTCAGAAGCACTTTCAGAGTCCAAAAAAGTGATTCTTAGTGCAGATATTCACTCAACACAGAGTTTCCAGTAAAAGGACAGAAACGCTCTCAAATGCATTTTCAGAGTCCAAAAAATTGATTGTTAGTGCAGATATTCACTCAACACAGAGTTTCCAGGAGAAGGCCAGAAACTCTCTCAGAAGCACTTTCAGAGTCCAAAAAAGTGATTGTTAGTGCAGATATTCACTCAACACAGAGTTTCCAGTAAAAGGCCAGAAACGCTCTCAAATGCATTTTAGAGTCCAAAAAAGTGATTCTTGGTGCAGATATTCACTCAACACAGAGTTTCCTGGAGAATGCCAGAAACTCTCTCAGAAGCACTTTCAAGTCCAAAACAGTGATTCTTAGTGCAGATATTCACTCAACACAGAGTTTCCACTGGAAGGCCAGAAATGCTCTCAAATGCACTTTCAGAGGTCAAAAAAAGTGATTGTTAGTACAGATATTCACTCAACACAGAGTTTCCAGTAAAAAGGCCTGAAATGCTCTCAAAAGCATTTTAGAGTCCAAAATCATGATTCTTACTGCAAATATTCACTCAACACAGACTTTTCAATGGAAGGTCAGAAACGCTATCAGAAGCATTTTCTGAGTCCAAAAAATTGATTCTTACTGCAAATATTCACTCAACACAGACTTTTCACTGGAAGGCCAGAAACACTCTCAAAAGCACTTTCAGAGTCCAAAAAGTGATTCTTAGTGCAGATATTCACTCAACACAGAGTTTCCACTGGAAGGCCAGAAATGCTCTCAAATGCATTTTCAGAGTCCAAAAATTGATTGATTCTTTCACTTTCAGCCAAAATTGATTCTTACTGCAGATATTCACTCAACACAGAATTTCCACTGGAAGGCCAGAAACACTCTCAGAAGCACTTTCTGAGTCCAAAAAGTGATTCTTACAGCAAATATTCACTCAACACAGACTTTTCACTGGAAGGCCAGAAACGCTCTCAGAAGCACTTTCAGAGTCCAAAATAGATTCTTCTTGCAGATATTCTCTCAACACAGAATTTTCACTGGAAGGCCAGAAACGCTCTCAAATGCACTTTCTGAGTCCAAAAAGTGATTCTTAGTGCAGATATTCACTCAACACAGAGTTTGCAGTAAAAGGCCAGAAACGCTCTCAAATGCATTTTCAGAGTCCAAAAATTGATTCTTACAGCAAATATTCACTCAACACAGACTTTTCACAGGAAGGCCAGAAACGCTCTCAAATGCACTTTCTGAGTCCAAAAATGATTATTACTGCAAATATTCACTCAACAGAGAGTTTCCACTGGAAGGCCAGAAATGCTCTCAAAAGCACTTTTAGAGTCCAAAAAACTGATTCTTACTACAAATATTCACTCAACACAAACTTTCCACTGGAAGGCCAGAAATGCTCTCAGAAGCACTTTCAGAGTCCAAAAAAGTGATTCTTAGTGCAGATATTCACTCAACACAGAATTTTCACTGGAAGGCCAGAAACGCTCTCAAATGCACTTTCTGAGTCCAAAAAGTGATTCTTAGTGCAGATATTCACGCAACACAGAGTTTCCACTGGAAGGCCAGAAACGCTCTCAAATGCACTTTCGGAGTCCAAAAAAGTGATTATTAGTGCAGATATTCACTCAACACTGAGTTTACACTGGAAGGCCAGAAACGCTCTCAGAAGCACTTTCAGAGTCCAAAAAAGTGATTCTTAGTGCAGATATTCACTCAACACACAGTTTCCAGTAAAAGGACAGAAATGCTCTCAAATGCATTTTCAGAGTCCAAAAAATTGATTCTTACTGCAAATATTCACTCAACACAGACTTTTCACTGGAAGGCCAGAATCGCTTTCAAATGCACTTTCTGAGTCCAAAAAAGTGATTCTTAGTGCAGATATTCACTCAACACAGAGTTTCCAGTAATAGGCCAGAAACGCTCTCAAATGCATTTTCAGAGTCCAAAAATTGATTCTTACTGCAAATATTCACTCAACACAGACATTTCACTGGAAGGCCAGAAATGCTCTCAAATGCACTTTCAGAGTCCAAAAAAGTGATTGTTAGTACAGATATTCAGTCAACACAGAGTTTCCAGTAAAAGGCCAGAAACTCTCAGAAGCACTTTCTGAGTCCAAAACAGTGATTCTTTGTGCAGGTATTCACTCAACACAGAGTTTCCACTGGAAGGCCAGAAATGCTCTCAAAAGCACTTTTAGAGTCCAAAAAAGTGATTCTTACTGCAAATATTCACTCAACACAGACTTTTCCTGAAGGCCAGAACGCTCTCAGAAGCACTCTCTGAGTCCAAAAAGTGATTCTTACTGCAAATATTCACTCAACACAGACTTTTCGCTGGAAGGCCAGAAACGCTCTCAATTGCACTTTCTGAGTCCAAAAGTGATTCTTAGTGCAGATATTCACTCAACACAGAGTTTCAGGTAAAAGGGCCAGAAACGCTCTCAAATGCATTTTCAGAGTCCAAAAATTGATTCTTACTGCAAAATTCACTCAACACAGACTTTTCACTGAAAGGCCAGAAACCCTCTCAGAAGCACTTTCAGAGTCTAAAAGTGATTCTTAGTGCAGATATTCACTCAACACAGAGTTTCCAGTAATAGGCCAGAAACGCTCTCAAATGCATTTTCAGAGTCCAAAAATTGATTCTTACTGCAAATATTCACTCAACACAGACTTTTCACTGGAAGGCCAGAAACGCTCTCAGAAGCACTTTCAGAGTCCAAAAAGTGATTCTTAGTGCAAATATTCACTCAACACAGAGTTTCCAGTAAAGGGCCAGAAACTCTCTCAAATGCATTTTCAGAGTCCAAAAAATTGATTCTTACTGCAAATATTCACTCAACAGAGAGTTTCACTGGAAGGCCAGAAATGCTCTCAAATGCACTTTAGAGTCCAAAAATTGATTCTTACTGCATATATTAACTCAACACAGAGTTTCCTGAGAATGCCAGAAACTCTCTCAGAAGCACTTTCTAAGTCCAAAACAGTGATTCTTAGTGCAGATATTCACTCAACACAGAGTTTACGCTGGAAGGCCAGAAACGCTCTCAAATGCATTTTCAGAGTACAAAAAGTGATTGTTAGTGCAGATATTCACTCAACACAGAGTTTACACCGGAAGGCCAGAAACGCTCCCAAATGTATTTTCGAGTCCAAAAAAGTGATTGTTTGTGCAGATATTCACTCAACACAGAGTTTCAGTTAAAGGGCCAGAAACGCTCTCAAATGCATTTTCAAAGTCCAAAAAATTGATTCTCACTGCAAATATTCACTCAACACAGAGTTTCCAGTAAAAGGCCAGAAACGCTCTCAGAAGCACTTTCTGAGTCCAAAAAAGTGATTCTTACTGCAAATATTCACTCAACACAGACTTTTCGCTGGAAGGCCAGAAACGCTCTCAATTGCACTTTCTGAGTCCAAAAAAGTGATTCTTAGTGCAGATATTCACTCAACACAGAGTTTCAGGTAAAGGGCCAGAAACGCTCTCAAATGCATTTTCAGAGTCCAAAAATTGATTCTTACTGCAAAATTCACTCAACACAGACTTTTTCATTGGAAGGCCAGAAACCCTCTCAGAAGCACTTTCAGAGTCCAAAAAAGTGATTCTTAGTGCAGATATTCACTCAACACAGAGTTTCCACTGGAAGGCCAGAAATGCTCTCAAAAGCACTTTTAAAGTCCAAGAAAGTGATTCTTACTGCAAATATTCACTCAACACAGAATTTTCACTGGAAGGCCAGAAACGCTCTCAAATGCACTTTCAGAGTCCAAAAAAGTGATTCTTAGTGCAGATATTCACTCAACACAGAGTTTCAGTAAAAGCCCAGAAACGCTCTCAAAAGCATTTTCAGAGTCCAAAAATTGACTCTTACTGCAAATATTCACTCAACAGAGAGTTTCCACTGGAAGGCCAGAAATGCTCTCAAATGCACTTTTAGAGTCCAAAAATTGATTCTTACTGCATATATTAACTCAACACAGAGTTTCCTGGAGAATGCCAGAAACTCTCTCAGAAGCACTTTCTAAGTCCAAAACAGTGATTCTTAGTGCAGATATTCACTCAACACAGAGTTTACGCTGGAAGGCCAGAAACGCTCTCAAATGCATTTTCAGAGTACAAAAAAGTGATTGTTAGTGCAGATATTCACTCAACACAGAGTTTACATCGGAAGCCAGAAACGCTCCCAAATGTATTTTCGGAGTCCAAAAAAGTGATTGTTTGTGCAGATATTCACTCAACACAGAGTTTCAGTTAAAGGGCCAGAAACGCTCTCAAAAGCATTTTCAGAGTCCAAAAAAGTGATTCTTAGTGCAGATATTCACTCAACACAGAGTTTCCACTGGAAGGCCAGAAATGCTCTCAAAAGCACTTTCAGAGTCCAAAAAAGTGATTCTTACTGCAAAATTCACTCAACACAGACTTTTCACTGGAAGGCCAGAAACCCTCTCAGAAGCACTTTCAGAGTCCAAAAAAGTGATTCTTAGTGCAGATATTCACTCAACATAGAGTTTCCACTGGAAGGCCAGAAATGCTCTCAAAAGCACTTTTAGAGTCCAAGAAAGTGATTCTTACTGCAAATATTCACTCAACACAGAATTTTCACTGGAAGGCCAGAAACGCTCTCAAATGCACTTTCAGAGTCCAAAAAGTGATTCTTAGTGCAGATATTCACTCAACACAGAGTTTCAGTAAAAGCCCAGAAACGCTCTCAAAAGCATTTTCAGAGTCCAAAAAATTGATTCTTACTGCAAATGTTCACTCAACACAGAGTTTCCACTGGAAGGCCAGAAATGCTCTCAAATGCACTTTTAGAGTCTAAAAAAGTGATTCTTACAGCAGATATTCTCTCAACATAGTGGTTCCTGGGGAAGGCCAGAAACTCTCTCAAAAGCACTTTCAGAGTCTAAAACAGTGATTCTTAGTGCAGATATTCACTAAACACAGAGTTTCCAGTAAAGGGCCAGAAACGCTCTCAAAAGCATTTTCAGAGTCCAAAAAATTGATTCTTACTGCAAATATTCACTCAACACAGACTTTTCACTGGAAGGCCAGAAACGCTCTCAGAAGCACTTTCAGAGTAAAAAAAAGTGATTGTTAGTACAGATATTCTCTCAACACAGAGTTTCCAGTAAAAGGCCTGAAATGCTCTCAAAAGCACTTTTAGAGTCCAAAAAAGTGATTTTTACTGCAAATATTCACTCAACACAGACTTTTCACTGGAAGGCCAGAAACGCTCTCAGAAGCACTTTCAGAGTCCAAAAAGGTGATTCTTACTGCAAATATTCAGTCAACAGAGAGTTTCCACTGGAAGTCCAGAAATGCTCTCAAATGCACTTTTAGAGTCCAAAAAATTGATTCTTACTGCAAATATTCACTCAACACAGATTTTCCAGTAAAAGGACAGAAACACTCTCAAATGCACTTTCAGAGTCCAAAAAGTGATTCTTACTGCAAATATTCACTCAACACAGACTTTTCACTGGAAGGCCAGAAACGCTCTCAGAAGCACTTTCAGAGTCCAAAAAATTGATTCTTACTGCAAATATTCACTCAACACAGACTTTTCACTGGAAGGCCAGAAACGCTCTCAGAAGCACTTTCAGAGTCCAAAAAAGTGATTCTTAGTGCAAATATTCACTCAACACAGAGTTTCCAGTAAAAGGCCAGAAACTCTCTCAAATGCATTTTCAGAGTTCAAAAAATTGATTCTTACTGCAAATATTCACTCAACAGAGAGTTTCCACTGGAAGGCCAGAAATGCTCTCAAATGCACTTTTAGAGTCCAAAAAATTGATTCTTACTGCAGATATTAACTCAACACAGAGTTTCCTGGAGAATGCCAGAAACTCTCTCAGAAGCACTTTCTAAGTCCAAAACAGTGATTCTTAGTGCAGATATTCACTCAACACAGAGTTTACGCTGGAAGGCCAGAAACGCTCTCAAATGCATTTTCAGAGTACAAAAAAGTGATTGTTAGTGCAGATATTCACTCAACACAGAGTTTACATCGGAAGGCCAGAAACGCTCCCAAATGTATTTTCGGAGTCCAAAAAAGTGATTGTTTGTGCAGATATTCACTCAACACAGAGTTTCAGTTAAAGGGCCAGAAACGCTCTCAAAAGCATTTTCAGAGTCCAAAAAAGTGATTCTTAGTGCAGATATTCACTCAACACAGAGTTTCCACTGGAAGGCCAGAAATGCTCTCAAAAGCACTTTCAGAGTCCAAAAAAGTGATTCTTACTGCAAAATTCACTCAACACAGACTTTTCACTGGAAGGTCAGAAACGCTCTCAGAAGCACTTTCAGGTTCCAAAAAGTGATTGTTAGTGCAGATATGCACTAAACACAGAATTTTC
>JAFDVH010000062.1:0-49080 GCA_019176425.1 Megalops atlanticus | reverse complement strand
AATGGATTCTTACTGCAAATATTCACTCAACACAGAGTTTCCAGGAGAAGGCCAGAAAAGCTCTCAAATGCACTTTCTGAGTCCAAAAATTGATTCTTACTGCAAATATTCACTCAACACAGTGTTTCCACTGGAAGGCCAGAAACGCTCTCAAATGCACTTTCAGAGTCCAAAAATTGATTATTAGTGCAGATATTCACTCAACACAGAGTTTCCAGTAAAAGGCCTCAAATGCTCTGAGTCAAATGCAGATATTCACTCAACACAGAGTTTCCAGTAAAGGGCCAAGCAAATCCAAAAAGTGATTGTTAGTACAGATATTCACTCAACACACAGTTTCCAGTAAAAGGCCAGAAACGCTCTCAAATGCATTTTCAGAGTCCAAAAAATGGATTCTTACTGCAAATATTCACTCAACACAGAGTTTCCAGTAAAAGGCCAGAAACGCTCTCAAATGCACTTTCTGAGTCCAAAAAGTGATTCTTACTGCAAATATTCACTCAACACAGAATTTTCACTGGAAGGGCAGAAACGCTCTCAGAAGCACTTTCAGAGTCCAAAAAAGTGATTCTTCATGCAGATATTCACTCAACACAGTGTTTCCTGGAGAATGCCAGAACCTCTCAGAAGCACTTTCTAAGTCCAAAACAGTGATTCTTAGTGCAGACATTCACTCAACACAGAGTTTCCACTGGAAGGCCAGAAATGCTCTCAAATGCACTTTCAGAGTCCAAAAAAGTGATTGTTAGTACAGATATTCACTCAACACAGAGTTTTCAGTAAAAGGCCAGAAACGCTCTCAAATGCATTTTCAGAGTCCAAAAAAGTGATTCTTACGGCAGATATTCTCTCAACATAGAGGTTCCTGGGGAAGGCCAGAAACTCTCTCAAAAGCACTTTCAGAGTCCAAAACAGTGATTCTTAGTGCAGATATTCATTCAACACAGAGTTTCCAGTAAAGGGCTAGAAACGCTCTCAAATGCATTTTCAGAGTCCAAAAAATTGATTCTTACTGCAAATATTCACTCAACACAGACGTTTTGCTGGAAGGCCAGAAACGCTCTCAATTGCACTTTCTGAGTCCAAAAAAGTGATTCTTAGTGCAGATATTCACTCAACACAGAGTTTCAGGTAAAGGGCCAGAAACGCTCTCAAATGCATTTTCAGAGTCCAAAAAATTGATTCTTACTGCAAAATTCACTCAACACAGACTTTTCACTGGAAGGCCAGAAACCCTCTCAGAAGCACTTTCAGAGTCCAAAAAAGTGATTCTTAGTGCAGATATTCACTCAACACAGAGTTTCCACTGGAAGGCCAGAAATGCTCTCAAAAGCACTTTTAAAGTCCAAGAAAGTGATTCTTACTGCAAATATTCACTCAACACAGAATTTTCACTGGAAGGCCAGAAACGCTCTCAAATGCACTTTCAGAGTCCAAAAAAGTGATTCTTCGTGCAGATATTCACTCAACACAGAGTTTCAGTAAAAGCCCAGAAACGCTCTCAAAAGCATTTTCAGAGTCCAAAAAATTGATTCTTACTGCAAATATTCACTCAACACAGAGTTTCCACTGGAAGGCCAGAAATGCTCTCAAATGCACTTTTAGAGTCCAAAAAAGTGATTCTTACAGCATTTATTCTCTCAACATAGTGGTTCCTGGGGAAGGCCAGAAACTCTCTCAAAAGCACTTTCAGAGTCCAAAACAGTGATTCTTACTGCAGATATTCACTCAACACAGACTTTTCACTGGAAGGCCAGAAACACTCTCAGAAGCACTTTCAGAGTCCAAAAAAGTGATTGTTAGTGCAGATATTCTCTCAACACAGAATTTTCACTGGAAGGCCAGAAACGCTCTCAAATGCACTTTCTGAGTCCAAAAAGTGATTCTTAGTGCAGATATTCACTCAACACAAAGTTTCCAGTAAAAGGCCAGAAACGCTCTCAAATGCATTTTCGGAGTCCAAAAAATTGATTCTTACTGCAAATATTCACTCAACACAGTGTTTCCACTGGAAGGCCAGAAACGCTCTCAAATGCACTTTCTGAGTCCAAAAAATTGTTTATTAGTGCAGATATTCACTCAACACAGAGTTTACACTGGAAGGCCAGAAACGCTGTCAAATGCATTTTCGGAGTCCAAAAAATTGATTGTTAGTGCAGATATTCACTCAACACAGAGATTCCAGTAAAGGGCCAGAAACGCTCTCAAATGCCTTTTCAGAGTCCAAAAAATTGATTCTTACTGCAAATATTCACTCAAAAGAGAGTTTTCACTGGAAGGACAGAAATGCTCTCAAATGCACTTTCAGAGTCCAAAAAAATGATTCTTAGTGCAGATATTCACTCAACACAGAGTTTCCTGGAGAATGCCAAAAACTCTCTCAGAAGCACTTTCTAAGTCTAAAACAGTGATTCTTAGTGCAGATATTCACTCAACACAGAGTTTCCAGTAAAAGGCCTGAAATGCTCTCAAATGCACTTTCAGAGTCCAAAAAAGTGATTGTTAGTAGAGATATTCACTCAACACAGAGTTTCCAGTAAAAGGCCTGAAATGCTCTCAAAAGCACTTTTAGAGTCCAAAAAAGTGATTCTTACTGCAAATATTCACTCAACACAGACTTTTCACTGGAAGGTCAGAAACGCTCTCAAATCCAAAATGTTTCAGAGTCCTGGAAAAAAGTGATTGTTTGTGCAGATATTCACTCAACACAAAACAGTAAAACAGAGATTCCAGTCCAAAAAATTGAACTGCAAATATTCACTCAACACAGAGTTTCCAGTAAAAGGCCAGAAACAGTCTCAAATGCATTTTCAGAGTCCAAAAATTGATTCTTACTGCAAATATTCATCAACACAGAGTTTTCAGAAACGCTCTCAAATGCACTTTCTGAGTCCAAAAGTGATTGTTTGTGCAGATATTCACTCAACACAGAGATTCCAGTAAAGGCCAGAAACGCTCTCAAATGCATTTTCAGAGTCCAAAAATTGATTCTTACTGCAAATATTCACTCAAAGAGAGTTTTCACTGGAAGGCCAGAAATGCTCTCAAATGCACATTCAGAGTCCAAAAAATGATTCTTAGTGCTGATATTCACTCAAAACAGAGTTTTCTGGAGAATGCCAGAAACTCTCTCAGAAGCACTTTCTAAGTCCAAAACAGTGATTCTTAGTGCAGACATTCACTCAACACAGAGTTTCCACTGGAAGGCCAGAAATGCTCTCAAATGCACTTTCAGAGTCCAAAAAAGTGATTCTTAGTACTGATATTCACTCAACACAGAGTTTTCAGTAAAAGGCCAGAAACGCTCTCAAATGCACTTCCTGAGTCCAAAAAAGTGATTCTTACGGCAGATATTCTCTCAACATAGAGGTTCCTGGGGAAGGCCAGAAACTCTCTCAAAAGCACTTTCAGAGTCCAAAAAAGTGATTCTTAGTGCAGATATTCATTCAACACAGAGTTTCCAGTAAAGGGCTAGAAACGCTCTCAAATGCATTTTCAGAGTCCAAAAAATTGTATCTTACTGCAAATATTCACTCAACACAGACTTTTCACTGGAAGGCCAGAAACGATCTCAAAAGCATTTTCAGAGTCCAAAAAATTGATTCTTACTGCAAATATTCACTCAACACAGAGTTTCCACTGGAAGGCCAGAAATGCTCTCAAATGCACTTTTAGAGTCCAAAAAAGTGATTCTTACAGCATTTATTCTCTCAACATAGTGGTTCCTGGGGAAGGCCAGAAACTCTCTCAAAAGCACTTTCAGAGTCCAAAACAGTGATTCTTACTGCAGATATTCACTCAACACAGACTTTTCACTGGAAGGCCAGAAACACTCTCAGAAGCACTTTCAGAGTCCAAAAAAGTGATTGTTAGTGCAGATATTCTCTCAACACAGAATTTTCACTGGAAGGCCAGAAACGCTCTCAAATGCACTTTCTGAGTCCAAAAAGTGATTCTTAGTGCAGATATTCACTCAACACAAAGTTTCCAGTAAAAGGCCAGAAACGCTCTCAAATGCATTTTCGGAGTCCAAAAAATTGATTCTTACTGCAAATATTCACTCAACACAGTGTTTCCACTGGAAGGCCAGAAACGCTCTCAAATGCACTTTCTGAGTCCAAAAAATTGATTATTAGTGCAGATATTCACTCAACACAGAGTTTACACTGGAAGGCCAGAAACGCTGTCAAATGCATTTTCGGAGTCCAAAAAATTGATTGTTAGTGCAGATATTCACTCAACACAGAGATTCCAGTAAAGGGCCAGAAACGCTCTCAAATGCCTTTTCAGAGTCCAAAAAATTGATTCTTACTGCAAATATTCACTCAAAAGAGAGTTTTCACTGGAAGGACAGAAATGCTCTCAAATGCACTTTCAGAGTCCAAAAAAATGATTCTTAGTGCAGATATTCACTCAACACAGAGTTTCCTGGAGAATGCCAAAAACTCTCTCAGAAGCACTTTCTAAGTCTAAAACAGTGATTCTTAGTGCAGATATTCACTCAACACAGAGTTTCCAGTAAAAGGCCTGAAATGCTCTCAAATGCACTTTCAGAGTCCAAAAAAGTGATTGTTAGTAGAGATATTCACTCAACACAGAGTTTCCAGTAAAAGGCCTGAAATGCTCTCAAAAGCACTTTTAGAGTCCAAAAAAGTGATTCTTACTGCAAATATTCACTCAACACAGACTTTTCACTGGAAGGTCAGAAACGCTCTCAGAAGCACTTTCAGAGTCCAAAAATGTGATTCTTAGTGCAGATATTCACTCAACACAGAATTTTCACTGGAAGGCCAGAAACGCTCTCAAATGCACTTTCTGAGTCCAAAAAGTGATTCTTAGTGCAGATATTCACTCAACACAAAGTTTCCAGTAAAAGGCCAGAAACGCTCTCAAATGCACTTTCAGAGTCCAAAAAATTGATTCTTACTGCAAATATTCACTCAACACAGAGTTTCCAGTAAAAGGCCAGAAACAGTCTCAAATGCATTTTCAGAGTCCAAAAAATTGATTCTTACTGCAAATATTCACTCAACACAGAGTTTCCAGTAAAAGGCCAGAAACGCTCTCAAATGCACTTTCTGAGTCCAAAAAAGTGATTGTTTGTGCAGATATTCACTCAACACAGAGATTCCAGTAAAGGGCCGAAACGCTCTCAAATGCATTTTCAGAGTCCAAAAAATTGATTCTTACTGCAAATATTCACTCAAAAGAGAGTTTTCACTGGAAGGCCAGAAATGCTCTCAAATGCACATTCAGAGTCCAAAAAAATGATTCTTAGTGCTGATATTCACTCAAAACAGAGTTTCCTGGAGAATGCCAGAAACTCTCTCAGAAGCACTTTCTAAGTCCAAAACAGTGATTCTTAGTGCAGACATTCACTCAACACAGAGTTTCCACTGGAAGGCCAGAAATGCTCTCAAATGCACTTTCAGAGTCCAAAAAAGTGATTCTTAGTACTGATATTCACTCAACACAGAGTTTTCAGTAAAAGGCCAGAAACGCTCTCAAATGCACTTTCTGAGTCCAAAAAAGTGATTCTTACGGCAGATATTCTCTCAACATAGAGGTTCCTGGGGAAGGCCAGAAACTCTCTCAAAAGCACTTTCAGAGTCCAAAACAGTGATTCTTAGTGCAGATATTCATTCAACACAGAGTTTCCAGTAAAGGGCTAGAAACGCTCTCAAATGCATTTTCAGAGTCCAAAAATTGTATCTTACTGCAAATATTCACTCAACACAGACTTTTCACTGGAAGGCCAGAAACGATCTCAAATGCACTTTCTGAGTCCAAAAGTGATTCTTACTGCAGATATTCACTCAACAGAGAGTTTCTAGGAGAAGGCCAGAAACGCTCTCAAATGCACTTTCTGAGTCCAAAATTGATTCTTACTGCAAATATTCACTCAACACAGTGTTTCCACTGGAAGGCCAGAAACGCTCTCAAATGCACTTTCAGAGTCCAAAAATTGATTATTAGTGCAGATATTCACTCAACACAGAGTTTCCAGTAAAAGAGGCCAGAAACGCTCTCAAATGCACTTTCTGAGTCCAAAAAGTGATTGTTAGTGCAGATATTCACTCAACACAGAGTTTCCAGTAAAGGGCCAGAAACGCTCTCAGAAGCAATTTCTGAGTCCAAAAAGTGATTCTTAGTGCAGATATTCACTCAACACACAGTTTCAGTAAAAGGCCAGAAACGCTCTCAAATGCATTTTCAGAGTCCAAAAATTGATTCTTACTCCAAATATTCACTCAACACAGAGTTTCCAGTAAAAGGCCAGAAACGCTCTCAAATGCACTTTCTGAGTCCAAAACGGTGATTCTGAGTGCAGATATTCACTCAACACAGAGTTTCCACTGGAAGACCAGAAATGCTCTCAGAAGCACTTTCTGAGTCCAAAAAGTGATTCTTAGTGCAGATATTCACTCAACACAGAGTTTCCAGTAAAAGGCCAGAAACGCTCTCAAATGCATTTTCAGAGTCCAAAAAGTGATTCTTACTGCAGATATTCACTCAACACAGAGTTTTCTGAGAAGGCAGAAATGCTCTCAAATGCACTTTCAAGTCCAAAACAGTGATTCTTAGTGCAGATATTTTCTCAACACAGAGTTTCCACTGGAAGGCCAGAAATGCTCTCAAATGCACTTTCAGAGGTCAAAAAAGTGATTGTTAGTACAGATATTCACTCAACACAGAGTTTCCAGTAAAAGGCCTGAAATGCTCTCAAAAGCATTTTAGAGTCCAAAATCATGATTCTTACTGCAAATATTCACTCAACACAGACTTTTCACTGGAAGGTCAGAAACACTCTCAGAAGCACTTTCAGAGTCTAAAAAAGTGATTGTTAGTGCAGATATTCTCTCAACACAGAATTTTCACTGGAAGGCCAGAAACGCTCTCAAATGCACTTTCTGAGTCCAAAAAGTGATTCTTAGTGCAGATATTCACTCAACACAAAGTTTCCAGTAAAAGGCCATAAACGCTCTCAAATGCGTTTTCAGAGTCCAAAAAATTGATTCTTACTGCAAATATTCACCCAATACAGAGTTTCCAGTAAAAGCCCAGAAACGCTCTCAAAAGCATTTTCAGAGTCCAAAAAATTGATTCTTACTGCAAATATTCACTCAACACAGACTTTTCACTGGAAGGCCAGAAACACTCTCAGAAGCACTTTCAGAATAAAAAAAAGTGATTGTTAGTACAGATATTCTCTCAACACAGAGTTTCCAGTAAAAGGCCTGAAATGCTCTCAAAAGCACTTTTAGAGTCCAAAAAAGTGATTTTTACTGCAAATATTCACTCAACACAGACTTTTCACTGGAAGGCCAGAAACGCTCTCAGAAGCACTTTCAGAGTCCAAAAAGGTGATTCTTACTGCAAATATTCAGTCAACAGAGAGTTTCCACTGGAAGGCCAGAAATGCTCTCAAATGCACTTTTAGAGTCCAAAAATTGATTCTTACTGCAAATATTCACTCAACACAGATTTTCCAGTAAAAGGACAGAAACACTCTCAAATGCACTTTCAGAGTCCAAAAAGTGATTCTTACTGCAAATATTCACTCAACACAGACTTTTCACTGGAAGGCCAGAAACGCTCTCAGAAGCACTTTCAGAGTCCAAAAATTGATTCTTACTGCAAATATTCACTCAACACAGACTTTCCACTGGAAGGCCAGAAACTCTCTCAAATGCACTTTCAGAGTTCAAAAAGTGATTCTTAGTGCAAATATTCACTCAACACAGAGTTTCCAGTAAAAGGCCAGAAATGCTCTCAAATGCATTTTCAGAGTTCAAAAATTGATTCTTACTGCAAATATTCACTCAACACAGAGTTTCACTGGAAGGCCAGAAATGCTCTCAAATGCACTTTTAGAGTCCAAAAAATTGATTCTTAGTGCAGATATTCACTCAACACAGAGTTTCCTGAGAAGGCCAGAAACTCTCTCAAATGCATTTTCTAAGTCCAAAACAGTGATTCTTAGTGCAGATATTCACTCAACACAGAGTTTACGCTGGAAGGCCAGAAACGCTCTCAAATGCATTTTCAGAGTACAAAAAAGTGATTGTTAGTGCAGATATTCACTCAACACAGAGTTTCAGTCGGAAGGCCAGAAACGCTCCCAAATGCATTTTCAGAGTCCAAAAGTGATTCTTAGTGCAGATATTCACTCAAAAGAGTTTGATTGTTTGTGCAGAAAGATATTCAGAGTCCAAAACAGATTTTCAGTCACTCAACACAGACTTTTCACTGGAAGGCCAGAAACGCTCTCAAAAGCATTTTCAGAGTCCAAAAAAGTGATTCTTAGTGCAGATATTCACTCAACACAGAGTTTCCACTGGAAGGCCAGAAATGCTCTCAAAAGCACTTTCAGAGTCCAAAAAAGTGATTCTTACTGCAAATATTCACTCAACACAGAATTTTCACTGGAAGGCCAGAAACAAATGCACTTTCAGAGTCCAAAAAAGTGATTCTTAGTGCAGATATTCTCAACACAGAGTTTCAGTAAAAGCACTTTCAGATTTCCAGAGTCCAAAAAGTGATTCTTAGTGCAGATATTCACTCAACACAGAGTTTCCACTGGAAGGCCAGAAATGCTCTCAAATGCACTTTTAGAGTCCAAAAAGTGATTGTTACTGCAGATATTCACTCAACACAGAATTTTCACTGGAAGGCCTGAAACGCTCTCTTTTTTTAGAGTCCAAAATCGTGATTCTTACTGCAATTATTCACTCAACACAGACTTTTCTGGATAGTCAAAAGTGATTGTTAGTGCAGATATGCACTAAACACAGAATTTTCACTGGAAGGCCAGAAACGCTCTCAAATGCACTTTCTGAGTCCAAAAAGTGATTCTTAGTGCAGATATTCACTCAACACAAAGTTTCCAGTAAAAGGCCAGAAACGCACTCAAATGCATTTTCAGAGTCCAAAAAATTGATTCTTACTGCAAATATTCACTCAACACAGAGTTTCCACTGGAAGGCCAGAAATGCTCTCAAATGCACTTTTAGAGTCCAAAAAAGTGAATCTTACGGCAGATATTCTCTCAACATAGAGGTTCATGGGGAAGGCCAGAAACTCTCTCAAAAGCACTTTCAGAGTCCAAAACAGTGATTCTTAGTGCAGATATTCACTCAACACAGAGTTTCCAGTAAAGGGCCAGAAACGCTCTCAAATGCATTTTTGAGAGTCCAAAAAATTGATTCTTACTGCAAATATTCACTCAACACACAGTTTCCAGTAAAAGGCCAGAAACGCTCTCAAATGCATTTTCAGAGTCCAAAAAATTGATTCTTACTCCAAATATTCACTCAACACAGAGTTTCCAGTAAAAGGCCAGAAACGCTCTCAAATGCACTTTCTGAGTCCAAAACGGTGATTCTGAGTGCAGATATTCACTCAACACAGAGTTTCCACTGGAAGACCAGAAATGCTCTCAGAAGCACTTTCTGAGTCCAAAAAAGTGATTCTTAGTGCAGATATTCACTCAACACAGAGTTTCCAGTAAAAGGCCAGAAACGCTCTCAAATGCATTTTCAGAGTCCAAAACAGTGATTCTTACTGCAAATATTCACTCAACACAGAATTTTCACTGGAAGGGCAGAAATGCTCTCAAATGCACTTTCAGAGTCCAAAAAAGTGATTCTTGGTGCAGATATTCAGTCAACACAGAGTTTCCTGGAGAATGCCAGAAACTCTCTCAGAAGCACTTTCTAAGTCCAAAACAGTGATTCTTAGTGCAGATATTCACTCAACACAGAGTTTCCACTGGAAGGCCAGAAATGCTCTCAAATGCACTTTCAGAGGTCAAAAAAGTGATTGTTAGTACAGATATTCACTCAACACAGAGTTTCCAGTAAAAGGCCAGAAACGCTCTAAAATGCATTTTCAGAGTCCAAAAAATTCATTCTTACTGCAAATATTCACTCAACACAGACTTTTCACTGAAAGGCCAGAAACGCTCTCGAATGCATTTTCAGAGTCCAAAAAATTGATTCTTACTGCAAATATTCACTCAACACAGAATTTTCACTGGAAGGCCAGAAACGCTCTCAAATGCACTTTCTGAGTCCAAAAAAGTGATTCTTAGTGCAGATATTCACTCAACACAGAGTTTCCAGTAAAAGGCCAGAAACGCTCTCAGAAGCACTTTCTGAGTCCAAAACAGTGATTCTTCGTGCAGATATTCACTCAACACAGAGTTTCCACTGGAAGGCCAGAAATGCTCTCAGAAGCACTTTCAGAGTCCAAAAAAGTGATTCTTAGTGCAGATATTCACTCAACACAGAATTTTCACTGGAAGGCCAGAAACGCTCTCAAATGCACTTTCTGAGTCCAAAAAAGTGATTCTCAGTGCAGATATTCACTCAACACAGAGTTTCCACTGGAAGGCCAGAAACGCTCTCAAATGCACTTTCGGAGTCCAAAAAAGTGATTATTAGTGCAGATATTCACTCAACACTGAGTTTACACTGGAAGGCCAGAAACGCTCTCAAATGCATTTTCGGAGTCCAAAAAAGTGATTGTTAGTGCAGATATTCACTCAACACAGAGTTTCCAGTAAAAGGCCAGAAACGCTCTAAAATGCATTTTCAGAGTCCAAAAAATTGATTCTTACTGCAAATATTCACTCAACACAGAGTTTCCAGAAAAAGGCCAGAAACGCTCTCAAATGCACTTTCTGAGTCCAAAAGAGTGATTCTTTGTGCAGATATTCACTCAACACAGAGTTTGCAGTAAAAGGCCAGAAACGCTCTCAGAAGCACTTTCAGAGTCCAAAAAAGTTATTCTTGTGCAGATATTCACTCAACACAGAGTTTCCAGTAATAGGCCAGAAACGCTCTCAAATGCATTTTCAGAGTCCAAAAAATTGATTCTTACTGCAAATAATCACTCAACACAGACATTTCACTGGAAGGCCAGAAATGCTCTCAAATGCACTTTCAGAGTCCAAAAAAGTGATTGTTAGTACAGATATTCAGTCAACACAGAGTTTCCAGTAAAAGGCCAGAAACTCTCTCAGAAGCACTTTCTGAGTCCAAAACAGTGATTCTTTGTGCAGGTATTCACTCAACACAGAGTTTCCACTGGAAGGCCAGAAATGCTCTCAAAAGCACTTTAGGAGTCCAAAAAAGTGATTCTTACTGCAAATATTCACTCAACACAGACTTTTCACTGGAAGGCCAGAAACGCTTTCAGAAGCACTTTCTGAGTCCAAAAAAGTGATTCTTACTGCAAATATTCACTCAACACAGACTTTTCGCTGGAAGGCCAGAAACGCTCTCAAATGCACTTTCTGAGTCCAAAAAAGTGATTCTTAGTGCAGATATTCACTCAACACAGAGTTTCAGGTAAAGGGCCAGAAACGCTCTCAAATGCATTTTCAGAGTCCAAAAAATTGATTCTTACTGCAAAATTCACTCAACACAGACTTTTCACTGGAAGGCCAGAAACGCTCTCAGAAGCACTTTCTGAGTCCAAAATAGTGATTCTTAGTGCAGATATTCACTGAACACAGAGTTTACACTGGAAGGCCAGAAACGCTCTCAAATGCATTTTCGGAGACCAAAAAAGTGATTGTTAGTGAAGATATTCACTCAACACAGAGTTTCCAGTAAAAGGCCAGAAACGCTCTCAGAAGCACTTCCTGAGTCCAAAAAAGTGATTCTTAGTGCCGATATTCACTCAACACAGAGTTTCCAGTAAAAGGCCAGAAACTCTCTCAAATGCATTTTCATAGTCCAAAAAAGTGATTGTTAGTGCAGATATTCACTCAACACAGAGTTTCCTGTAAAGGGCCAGAAACTCTCTGAAATGCATTTTCAGAGTCCAAAAAATTGATTCTTACTGCAAATATTCACTCAACACAGAGTTTCCAGGAGAAGGCCAGAAAAGCTCTCAAATGCACTTTCTGAGTCCAAAAAGTGATTCTTACTGCAAATATTCACTCAACACAGTGTTTCCACTGGAAGGCCAGAAACGCTCTCAAATGCACTTTCAGAGTCCAAAAAATTGATTATTAGTGCAGATATTCACTCAACACAGAGTTTCCAGTAAAAGAGCAGAAACGCTCTCAAATGCACTTTCTGAGTCCAAAAAAGTGATTGTTAGTGCAGATATTCACTCAACACAGAGTTTCCAGTAAAGGGCCAGAAACGCTCTCAGAAGCAATTTCTGAGTCCAAAAAAGTGATTGTTAGTACAGATATTCACTCAACACACAGTTTCCAGTAAAAGGCCAGAAACGCTCTCAAATGCATTTTCAGAGTCCAAAAAATGGATTCTTACTGCAAATATTCACTCAACACAGAGTTTCCAGTAAAAGAGCAGAAACGCTCTCAAATGCACTTTATGAGTCCAAAAAAGTGATTGTTAGTGCAGATATTCACTCAACACAGAGTTTCCAGTAAAGGGCCAGAAATGCTCTCAAATGCACTTTCTGAGTCCAAAAAAGTGATTCTTCATGCAGATATTCACTCAACACAGTGTTTCCTGGAGAATGCCAGAACCTCTCAGAAGCACTTTCTAAGTCCAAAACAGTGATTCTCAGTGCAGATATTCACTCAACACAGAGTTTCCACTGGAAGGCCAGAAATGCTCTCAAATGCACTTTCAGAGTCCAAAAAAGTGATTGTTAGTACAGATATTCACTCAACACAGAGTTTCCAGTAAAAGGCCTGAAACGCTCTCAAAAGCACTTTTAGAGTCCAAAATCGTGATTCTTACTGCAATTATTCACTCAACACAGACTTTTCACTGGATAGTCAAAAACGCTCTCAGAAGCACTTTCAGGTTCCAAAAAAGTGATTGTTAGTGCAGATATGCACTAAACACAGAATTTTCACTGGAAGGCCAGAAACGCTCTCAAATGCACTTTCTGAGTCCAAAAAGTGATTCTTAGTGCAGATATTCACTCAACACAAAGTTTCCAGTAAAAGGCCAGAAACGCACTCAAATGCATTTTCAGAGTCCAAAAAATTGATTCTTACTGCAAATATTCACTCAACACAGAGTTTCCACTGGAAGGCCAGAAATGCTCTCAAATGCACTTTTAGAGTCCAAAAAAGTGAATCTTACGGCAGATATTCTCTCAACATAGAGGTTCATGGGGAAGGCCAGAAACTCTCTCAAAAGCACTTTCAGAGTCCAAAACAGTGATTCTTAGTGCAGATATTCACTCAACACAGAGTTTCCAGTAAAGGGCCAGAAACGCTCTCAAATGCATTTTGAGAGTCCAAAAAATTGATTCTTACTGCAAATATTCACTCAACACACAGTTTCCAGTAAAAGGCCAGAAACGCTCTCAAATGCATTTTCAGAGTCCAAAAAATTGATTCTTACTCCAAATATTCACTCAACACAGAGTTTCCAGTAAAAGGCCAGAAACGCTCTCAAATGCACTTTCTGAGTCCAAAACGGTGATTCTGAGTGCAGATATTCACTCAACACAGAGTTTCCACTGGAAGACCAGAAATGCTCTCAGAAGCACTTTCTGAGTCCAAAAAAGTGATTCTTAGTGCAGATATTCACTCAACACAGAGTTTCCAGTAAAAGGCCAGAAACGCTCTCAAATGCATTTTCAGAGTCCAAAACAGTGATTCTTACTGCAAATATTCACTCAACACAGAATTTTCACTGGAAGGGCAGAAATGCTCTCAAATGCACTTTCAGAGTCCAAAAAAGTGATTCTTGGTGCAGATATTCACTCAACACAGAGTTTCCTGGAGAATGCCAGAAACTCTCTCAGAAGCACTTTCTAAGTCCAAAACAGTGATTCTTAGTGCAGATATTCACTCAACACAGAGTTTCCACTGGAAGGCCAGAAATGCTCTCAAATGCACTTTCAGAGGTCAAAAAGTGATTGTTAGTACAGATATTCACTCAACACAGAGTTTCCAGTAAAAGGCCAGAAACGCTCTAAAATGCATTTTCAGAGTCCAAAAAATTCATTCTTACTGCAAATATTCACTCAACACAGACTTTTCACTGAAAGGCCAGAAACGCTCTCGAATGCATTTTCAGAGTCCAAAAAATTGATTCTTACTGCAAATATTCACTCAACACAGAATTTTCACTGGAAGGCCAGAAACGCTCTCAAATGCACTTTCTGAGTCCAAAAAAGTGATTCTTAGTGCAGATATTCACTCAACACAGAGTTTCCAGTAAAAGGCCAGAAACGCTCTCAGAAGCACTTTCTGAGTCCAAAACAGTGATTCTTCGTGCAGATATTCACTCAACACAGAGTTTCCACTGGAAGGCCAGAAATGCTCTCAGAAGCACTTTCAGAGTCCAAAAAGTGATTCTTAGTGCAGATATTCACTCAACACAGAATTTTCACTGGAAGGCCAGAAACGCTCTCAAATGCACTTTCTGAGTCCAAAAAAGTGATTCTCAGTGCAGATATTCACTCAACACAGAGTTTCCACTGGAAGGCCAGAAACGCTCTCAAATGCACTTTCGGAGTCCAAAAAAGTGATTATTAGTGCAGATATTCACTCAACACTGAGTTTACACTGGAAGGCCAGAAACGCTCTCAAATGCATTTTCGGAGTCCAAAAAAGTGATTGTTAGTGCAGATATTCACTCAACACAGAGTTTCCAGTAAAAGGCCAGAAACGCTCTAAAATGCATTTTCAGAGTCCAAAAAATTGATTCTTACTGCAAATATTCACTCAACACAGAGTTTCCAGAAAAAGGCCAGAAACGCTCTCAAATGCACTTTCTGAGTCCAAAAGAGTGATTCTTTGTGCAGATATTCACTCAACACAGAGTTTGCAGTAAAAGGCCAGAAACGCTCTCAGAAGCACTTTCAGAGTCCAAAAAAGTTATTCTTGTGCAGATATTCACTCAACACAGAATTTTCACTGGAAGGCCAGAAACGCTCTCAGAAGCACTTTCAGAGTCCAAAAAAATGATTCTTACTGCAGATATTCACTCAACACAGAGTTTCCTGGAGAATGCCAGAAACTCTCTCAGAAGCACTTTCTAAGTCCAAAACAGTGATTCTTAGTGCAGATATTCACTCAACACAGAGTTTCCACTGGAAGGCCAGAAATGCTCTCAAATGCACTTTCAGAGTCCAAAAAAGTGATTGTTAGTACAGATATTCACTCAACACAGAGTTTCCAGTAAAAGGCCAGAAACGCTCTCAAATGCACTTTCTGAGTCCAAAACACTGATTGTTAGTGCAGATATTCACTCAAAAGAGAGTTTCCACTGGAATGCCAGAAACGCTCTATGAAGCACTTTTAGAGTCCAAAAAATTGATTCTTACTGCAGATATTAACTCAACACAGAGTTTCCTGGAGAATGCCAGAAACTCTCTCAGAGGCACTTTCTAAGTCCAAAAAAGTGATTGTTAGTACAGATATTCACTCAACACAGAGTTTCCAGTAAAAGGCCAGAAATGCTCTCAGAAGCACTTTCTGAGTCCAAAACAGTGATTCTTCGTGCAGATATTCACTCAACACAGAGTTTCCACTGGAAGGCCAGAAATGCTCTCAGAAGCACTTTCAGAGTCCAAAAAAGTGATTCTTAGTGCAGATATTCACTCAACACAGAATTTTCACTGGAAGGCCAGAAACGCTCTCAAATGCACTTTCTGAGTCCAAAAAAGTGATTCTTAGTGCAGATATTCACTCAACACAGTGTTTCCACTGGAAGTGGAGAAACGCTCTCAAATGCACTTTCGGAGTCCAAAAAAGTGATTATTAGTGCAGATATTCACTCAACACAAGTTTACACTGGAAGGTCAGTAACGCTCTCAAATGCATTTTCGGAGTCCAAAAAAGTGATTGTTAGTGCAGATATTCACTCAACACAGAGTTTCCAGTAAAAGGCCAGAAACGCTCTAAAATGCATTTTCAGAGTCCAAAAAATTCATTCATACTGCAAATATTCACTCAACACAGAGTTTCCAGAAAAAGGCCAGAAACGCTCTCAAATGCACTTTCTGAGTCCAAAAAAGTGATTCTTAGTGCAGATATTCACTCAACACAGACATTTCACTGGAAGGCCAGAAACGCTCTCAGAAGCACTTTCAGAGTCCAAAAAATTGATTCTTACTGCAAAATATTCACTCAACACAGACTTTTCACTGGAAGGCCAGAAACACTCTCAGAAGCACTTTCAGAGTCCAAAAAAGTGATTCTTAGTGCAGATATTCACTCAACACAGAATTTTCACTGGAAGGCCAGAAACGCTCTCAAATGCACTTTCTGAGTGCAAAGAATTGATTCTTACTGCAAATATTCACTCAACACAGACTTTTCACTGCAATGCCAGAAACGCTCTCAGAAGCACTTTTTGAGTCCAAAAAAGTGATTCTTAGTGCAGATATTCACTCAACACAGAGTTTTTAGTAAAAGGCCAGAAACGCTGTCAAATGCACTTTCAGAGTCCAAAAAAGTGATTATTAGTGCAGATATTCACTCAACACAGAGTTTCCAGTAAAAGGCCAGAAACGCTCTCAAATGCATTTTCAGAGTCCAAAAAATTGATTCTTACTGCAAATATTCACTCAACACAGACTTTTCACTGCAATGCCAGAAACGCTCTCAGAAGCACTTTTTGAGTCCAAAAAAGTGATTCTTAGTGCAGATATTCACTCAACACAGAGTTTTTAGTAAAAGGCCAGAAACGCTGTCAGATGCACTTTCAGAGTCCAAAAAAGTGATTATTAGTGCAGATATTCACTCAACACAGAGTTTCCAGTAAAAGGCCAGAAACGCTCTCAAATGCATTTTCAGAGTCCAAAAAATTGATTCTTACTGCAAATATTCACTCAGCACAGAGTTTCTAGTAAAAGGCCAGAAAGGCTCTCCAATGCACTTTCTGAGTCCAAAACAGTGATTTTTACTGCAGATATTCACTCAACACAGAGTTTCCAGTAAAGGGCCAAAAACGCACACGAATGCATTTTCAGAGTCCAAAAAATTGATTCTTAGTGCAGATATTCACTCTACACAGACTTTGCACTGGAAGGCCAGAAACACTCTCAGAAGCACTTTCAGAGTCCAAAAAAGTGATTCTTAGTGCAGATATTCACTCAACACAGAGTTTCCAGTAAATGGCCAGAAACACTCTCAAATGCACTTTCTGAGTCCAAAAAATTGATTCTTACTGCAAATATTCAACAACACAGACTTTTCACTGGAAGGCCAGAAACACTCTCAGAAGCACTTTCAGACTCCAAAAAAGTGATTCCTAGTGCAGATAATCACTCAACACAGAGTTTCCAGTAAAAGGACAGACATGCTCTCGAATGCATTTTCAGAGTCCAAAAAATTGATTCTTACTGCAAATATTCAGTCAACACAGAGTTTCCGGTGAAAGGCCAGAAACGCTCTCAAATGCACTTTCAGAGTCCAAAAAAGTGATTCTTACTGCAAATATTCACTCAACACAGACTTTTCACTGGAAGGCCAGAAACGCTCTCAAATGCATTTTCAGAGTCCAAAAAATTGATTCTTACTGCAAATATTCACTCAACACAGAGTTTCCAATAAAAGGCCAGGAACGCTCTCAGAAGCACTTTCAGAGTCCAAAAAAGTGATTCTTAGTGCAGATATTCACTCAACACAGAGTTACCAGTAAAAGGCCAGAAACTCTCTCGAATGCATTTTCAGAGTCCAAAAAATTGATTCTTACTGCAAATATTCACTCCACAGAGAGTTTCCACTGCACGGCCAGAAATGCTCTCAAATGCACTTTTAGAGTCCAAAAAATTGATTCTTACTGCAGATATTAACTCAACACAGAGTTTCCTGGAGAATGCCAGAAACACTCTCAGAAGTTCTTTCTAAGTCCAAAACAGTGATTCTTAGTGCAGATATTCACTCAACACAGACTTTTCACTGGAAGGCCAGAAACACTCTCAGAAGCACTTTCAGAGTCCAAAAAAGTGATTCTTAGTGCAGATATTCACTCAACACAGAGTTTCCAGTAAAAGGCCAGAAACGCTCTCAAATGCATTTTCAGAGTCCAAAAAATTGATTCTTACGCAAATATTCACTCAACACAGAGTTTCAAGTAAAAGGCCAGAAACACTCTCAAATGCACTTTCAGAGTCCAAAAAAGTGATTCTTACTGCAAATATTCACTCAACACAGACTTTTCACTGGAAGGCCAGAAACGCTCTCAAATGCACTTTCTGAGTCCAAAAGAGTGATTCTTAGTGCAGATATTCACTCAACACAGAGTTTGCAGTAAAAGGCCAGAAACGCTCTCAAATGCATTTTCAGAGTCCAAAAAATTGATTCTTACTGGAAATATTCACTCAACACAGAGTTTCCAGTAAAAGGCCAGAAACGCTCTCAGAAGCACTTTCTGAGTCCAAAAAATTCATTCTTACTGCAAATATTCACTCAAAACAGACTTTTCACTGGAAGGTGAGAAACACTCTCAAATGCATTTTCAGAGTCCAAAAAATTGATTCTTACGCAAATATTCACTCAACACAGAGTTTCAAGTAAAAGGCCAGAAACACTCTCAAATGCACTTTCAGAGTCCAAAAAAGTGATTCTTACTGCAAATATTCACTCAACTCAGACTTTTCACTGGAAGGCCAGAAACGCTCTCAGAAGCACTTTCTGAGTCCAAAACAGTGATTCTTCGTGCAGATATTCACTCAACACAGAGTTTCCACTGGAAGGCCAGAAATGCTCTCAGAAGTACTTTCAGAGTCCAAAAAAGTGATTCTCAGTGCAAATATTCACTCAACACAGAGTTTCCACTGGAAGGCCAGAAACGCTCTCAAATGCACTTTCGGAGTCCAAAAAAGTGATTCTTACTGCAGATATTCACTCAACACTGAGTTTACACTGGAAGGCCAGAAACGCTCTCAAATGCATTTTTGGAGTCCAAAAAAGGGATTGTTAGTGCAGATATTCACTCAACACAGAGTTTCCAGTAAAAGGCCAGAAAAGCTCTAAAATGCATTTTCAGAGTCCAAAAAATTGATTCTTACTGCAAATATTCACTCAAAACAGAGTTTCCAGAAAAAGTCCAGAAACGCTCTCAAATGCACTTTCTGAGTCCAAAAAAGTGATTCTTAGTGCAGATATTCACTCAACACAGACATTTCACTGGAAGGCCAGAAACTCTCTCAGAAGCACTTTCAGAGTCCAAAAAAGTGATTCTTAGTGCAGATATTCACTCAACACAGAGTTTCCAGTAAAAGGCCAGAAACTCTCTCAAATGCATTTTCAGAGTCCAAAAAATTGATTATTACTGCAAATATTCACTCAACAGAGAGTTTCCACTGGAAGGCCAGAAATGCTCTGAAATGCACTTTTAGAGTCCAAAAAATTGATTCTTACTGCAGATATTAACTCAACACAGAGTTTCCTGGAGAATGCCAGAAACTCTCTCAGAAGCACTTTCAAAGTCCAAAACAGTGATTCTTAGTGCAGATATTCACTCAACACAGAGTTTCAGTTAAAGGTCCAGAAACGCTCTCAAATGCATTTTCAGAGTACAAAAAATTGATTCTTACTGCAAATATTCACTCAACACAGAGTTTCCAGTAAAAGGCCAGAAACACTCTCAAATGCACTTTCAGAGTCCAAAAAAGTGATTCTTACTGCAAATATTCACTCAACACAGACTTTTCACTGGAAGGCCAGAAACGCTCTCTGAAGCACTTTCAGAGTCCAAAAAATTGATTCTTACTGCAAATATTCAACAACACAGACTTTTCACTGGAAGGCCAGAAACACTCTCAGAAGCACTTTCAGAGTCCAAAAAAGTGATTCTTAGTGCAGATATTCACTCAACACAGAGTTTCCAGTAAAAGGACAGAAACGCTCTCAAATGCATTTTCAGAGTCCAAAAAATTGATTGTTAGTGCAGATATTCACTCAACACAGAGTTTCCAGGAGAAGGCCAGAAACTCTCTCAGAAGCACTTTCAGAGTCCAAAAAAGTGATTGTTAGTGAAGATATTCACTCAACACAGAGTTTCCAGTAAAAGGCCAGAAACGCTCTCAGAAGCACTTTCTGAGTCCAAAAAATTCATTCTTACTGCAAATATTCACTCAACACAGACTTTTCACTGGAAGGCCAGAAACGCTCTCAGAAGCACTTTCAGAGTCCAAAAAAAAGATTCTTCGTGCAGATATTCTCTCAACACAGAATTTTCACTGGAAGGCCAGAAACGCTCTCAAATGCACTTTCTGAGTCCAAAAAAGTGATTCTTAGTGCAGATATTCACTCAACACAGAGTTTGCAGTAAAAGGCCAGAAACGCTCTCAAATGCATTTTCAGAGTCCAAAACAGTGAGTATTACAGCAAATATTCACTCAACACAGAGTTTCAGAAAAGGCCAGAAACGCTCTCAAATGCACTTTCTGGGTCCAAAACAGTGATTGTTAGTGCAGATATTCACTCAACACAGAGTTTCCAGTAAAGGGCCAGAAACGCTCTCAAATGCATTTTCCGAGTCCAAAAAATTGATTCTTACTGCAAATATTCACTCAACACAGACTTTTTACTGCAATGCCAGAAACGCTCTCAGAAGCACTTTTTGAGTCCAAAAAAGTGATTCTTAGTGCAGATATTCACTCAACACAGAGTTTTTAGTAAAAGGCCAGAAACGCTGTCAAATGCACTTTCAGAGTCCAAAAAAGTGATTATTAGTGCAGATATTCACTCAACACAGAGTTTCCAGTAAAAGGCCAGAAACGCTCTCAAATGCATTTTCAGAGTCCAAAAAAGTGATTCTTACTGCAAATATTCACTCAACACAGACTTTTCACTGGAAGGCCAGAAACGCTCTCAGAAGCACTTTCTCAGTCCAAAAAAGTGATTCTTAGTGCAGATATTCACTGAACACAGAGTTTACACTGGAAGGCCAGAAACGCTCTCAAATGCATTTTCAGAGACCAAAAAAGTGATTGTTAGTGAAGATATTCACTCAACACAGAGTTTCCAGTAAAAGGCCAGAAACGCTCTCAGAAGCACTTTCTGAGTCCCATAAAGTGATTCTTAGTGCCGATATTCACTCAACACAGAGTTTCCAGTAAAAGGCCAGAAACTCTCTCAAATGCATTTTCAGAGTCCAAAAAAGTGATTGTTAGTGCAGATATTCACTCAACACAGAGTTTCCTGTAAAGGGCCAGAAACTCTCTGAAATGCATTTTCAGAGTCCAAACAATTGATTCTTACTGCAAAATTCACTCAACAGAGAGTTTCCACTGGAAGGCCAGAAATGCTCTCAAAGGCACTTTTAGAGTCAAAAAAATTGATTCTTATTGCAGATATTAACTCAACACAGAGTTTCCTGGAGAATGCCAGAAACTCTCTCAGAGGCACTTTCTAAGTCCAAAACAGTGATTCTTACTGCAGATATTCACTCAACACAGAGTTTCCAGTAAAAGGCCAGAAACGTTCTCAGAAGCACTTTCTGAGTCCAAAACGGTGATTCTTCGTGCAGATATTCACTCAACACAGAGTTTCCACTGGAAGACCAGAAATGCTCTCAGAAGCACTTTCTGAGTCCAAAAAAGTGATTCTTAGTGCAGATATTCACTCAACACACAGTTTCCAGTAAAAGGACAGAAATGCTCTCAAATGCATTTTCAGAGTCCAAAAAATTGATTCTTACTGCAAATATTCACTCAACACAGACTTCTCACTGGAAGGCCAGAAACGCTCTCAGAAGCACTTTCTGAGTCCAAAAAAGTGATTCTTACTGCAAATATTCACTCAACACAGACTTTTCGCTGGAAGGCCAGAAACGCTCTCAATTGCACTTTCTGAGTCCAAAAAAGTGATTCTTAGTGCAGATATTCACTCAACACAGAGTTTCAGGTAAAGGGCCAGAAACGCTCTCAAATGCATTTTCGGAGTCCAAAAAAGTGATTGTTAGTGCAGATATTCACTCAACACAAAGTTTCCAGTAAAGGGCCAGAAACGCTCTCAAATGCATTTTCAGAGTCCAAAAAATTGATTCTTACTGCAAAATTCACTCAACACAGACTTTTCACTGGAAGGCCAGAAACCCTCTCAGAAGCACTTTCAGAGTCCAAAAAAGTGATTGTTAGTGCAGATATTCACTAAACACAGAATTTTCACTGGAAGGCCAGAAACCCTCTCAAATGCACTTTCTGAGTCCAAAAGTGATTCTTAGTGCAGATATTCACTCAACACAAAGTTTCCAGTAAAAGGCCAGAAACGCACTCAAATGCATTTTCAGAGTCCAAAAATTGATTCTTACTGCAAATATTCACTCAACACAGAGTTTTCACTGGAAGGCCAGAAATGCTCTCAAATGCACTTTTAGAGTCCAAAAAGTGAATCTTAGTGCAGATATTCTCTCAACACAGAGGTTCCACTGGAAGGCCAGAAACTCTCAAAAGCACTTTCAGAGTCCAAAACAGTGATTCTTAGTGCAGATATTCACTCAACACAGAGTTTCCAGTAAAGGGCCAGAAACGCTCTCAAATGCATTTTGAGAGTCCAAAAATTGATTCTTACTGCAAATATTCACTCAACACAGAGTTTCCAGTAAAAGGCCAGAAACGCTCTCAAATGCATTTTCAGAGTCCAAAAATTGATTCTTGCTCCAAATATTCACTCAACACAGAGTTTCCAGTAAAAGGCCAGAAATGCTCTCAAATGCACTTTCTGAGTCCAAAAAGTGATTCTGAGTGCAGATATTCACTCAACACAGAGTTTCCACTGGAAGACCAGAAATGCTCTCAGAAGCACTTTCAGAGTCCAAAAAAGTGATTCTTAGTGCAGATATTCACTCAACACAGAGTTTCCAGTAAAAGGCCAGAAACTCTCTCAAATGCATTTTCAGAGTCCAAAACAGTGATTCTTACTGCAAATATTCACTCAACACAGAGTTTCCTGGAGAATGCCAGAAACTCTCTCAGAAGCACTTTCTAAGTCCAAAACAGTGATTCTTAGTGCAGATATTCACTCAACACAGAGTTTCCACTGGAAGGCCAGAAATGCTCTCAAATGCACTTTCAGAGGTCAAAAAAGTGATTGTTAGTACAGATATTCACTCAACACAGAGTTTCCAGTAAAAGGCCTGAAATGCTCTCAAAAGCATTTTAGAGTCCAAAATCATGATTCTTACTGCAAATATTCACTCAACACAGACTTTTCACTGGAAGGTCAGAAACACTCTCAGAAGCACTTTCAGAGTCTAAAAAAGTGATTGTTAGTGCAGATATTCTCTCAACACAGAATTTTCACTGGAAGGCCAGAAACGCTCTCAAATGCACTTTCTGAGTCCAAAAAGTGATTCTTAGTGCAGATATTCACTCAACACAAAGTTTCCAGTAAAAGGCCAGAAACGCTCTCAAATGCGTTTTCAGAGTCCAAAAAATTGATTCTTACTGCAAATATTCACCCAATACAGAGTTTCCAGTAAAAGCCCAGAAACGCTCTCAAAAGCATTTTCAGAGTCCAAAAAATTGATTCTTACTGCAAATATTCACTCAACACAGACTTTTCACTGGAAGGCCAGAAACGCTCTCAGAAGCACTTTCAGAGTAAAAAAAAGTGATTGTTAGTACAGATATTCTCTCAACACAGAGTTTCCAGTAAAAGGCCTGAAATGCTCTCAAAAGCACTTTTAGAGTCCAAAAAAGTCATTTTTACTGCAAATATTCACTCAACACAGACTTTTCACTGGAAGGCCAGAAACGCTCTCAGAAGCACTTTCAGAGTCCAAAAAATTGATTCTTACTGCAAATATTCACTCAACACAGACTTTTCACTGGAAGGCCAGAAACGCTCTCAGAAGCACTTTCAGAGTCCAAAAAAGTGATTCTTAGTGCAAATATTCACTCAACACAGAGTTTCCAGTAAAAGGCCAGAAACTCTCTCAAATGCATTTTCAGAGTCCAAAAAATTGATTCTTACTGCAAATATTCACTCAACAGAGAGTTTCCACTGGAAGGCCAGAAATGCTCTCAAATGCACTTTTAGAGTCCAAAAAATTGATTCTTACTGCAGATATTAACTCAACACAGAGTTTCCTGGAGAATGCCAGAAACTCTCTCAGAAGCACTTTCTAAGTCCAAAACAGTGATTCTTAGTGCAGATATTCACTCAACACAGAGTTTACGCTGGAAGGCCAGAAACGCTCTCAAATGCATTTTCAGAGTACAAAAAAGTGATTGTTAGTGCAGATATTCACTCAACACAGAGTTTACACCGGAAGGCCAGAAACGCTCCCAAATGTATTTTCGGAGTCCAAAAAGTGATTGTTTGTGCAGATATTCACTCAACACAGAGTTTCAGTTAAAGGGCCAGAAACGCTCTCAAAAGCATTTTCAAAGTCCAAAAAATTGATTCTTACTGCAAATATTCACTCAACACAGAGTTTCCAGTAAAAGGCCAGAAACGCTCTCAGAAGCATTTTCTGAGTCCAAAAAATTGATTCTTACTGCAAATATTCACTCAACACAGACTTTTCACTGGAAGGCCAGAAACACTCTCAGAAGCACTTTCTGAGTCCAAAAAAGTGATTCTTACAGCAAATATTCACTCAACACAGACTTTTCACTGGAAGGCCAGAAACGCTCTCAGAAGCACTTTTAGAGTCCAAAAAATAGATTCTTCTTGCAGATATTCTCTCAACACAGAATTTTCACTGGAAGGGTAGAAACGCTCTCAAATGCACTTTCTGAGTCCAAAAAAGTGATTCTTAGTGCAGATATTCACTCAACACAAAGTTTGCAGTAAAAGGCCAGAAACGCTCTCAAATGCATTTTCAGAGTCCAAAAAATTGATTCTTACAGCAAATATTCACTCAACACAGACTTTTCACAGGAAGGCCAGAAACGCTCTCAAATGCACTTTCTGAGTCCAAAACAGTGATTCTTAGTGCAGATATTCGCGCAACACAGAGTTTCCACTGGAAGGCCAGAAACGCTCTCAAATGCACTTTCGGAGTCCAAAAAAGTGATTCTTAGTGCAGATATTCACTCAACACAGACTTTTCACTGGAAGGACAGAAACGCTCTCAGAAGCACTTTCAGAGTCCAAAAAAGTGATTCTTAGTGCAAATATTCACTCAACACAGAGTTTCCAGTAAAAGGCTAGAAACTCTCTCAAATGCATTTTCAGAGTCCAAAAAATTGATTCTTACTGCAAATATTCACTCAACACAGACTTTTCACTGGAAGGCCAGAAACACTCTCAGAAGCACTTTTAGAGTCCAAAAAAGTGATTCTTAGTGCAGATATTCACTCAACACAGAGTTTCCAGTAAATGGCCAGAAACACTCTCAAATGCACTTTCTGAGTCCAAAAAATTGATTCCTACTGCAAATATTCAACAACACACTCTTTTCACTGGAAGGCCAGAAACACTCTCAGAAGCACTTTCAGAGTCCAAAAAAATGATTCTTAGTGCAGATAATCACTCAACACAGAGTTTCCAGTAAAAGGACAGACACTCTCTCAAATGCATTTTCAGATTCCAAAAAATTGATTCTTACTGCAAATATTCAGTCAACACAGAGTTTCCGGTGAAAGGCCAGAAACGCTCTCAAATGCACTTTCAGAGTCCAAAAAAGTGATTCTTACTGCAAATATTCACTCAACACAGACTTTTCACTAGAAGGCCAGAAACGCTCTCAAATGCATTTTCAGAGTCCAAAAAATTGATTCTTACTGCAAATATTCACTCAACACAGAGTTTCCAGTAAAAGGCCAGGAACGCTCTCAGAAGCACTTTCAGAGTCCAAAAAAGTGATTCTTAGTGCAGATATTCACTCAACACAGAGTTACCAGTAAAAGGCCAGAAACTCTCTCGAATGCATTTTCAGAGTCCAAAAAATTGATTCTTACTGCAAATATTCACTCAACAGAGAGTTTCCACTGCACGGCCAGAAATGCTCTCAAATGCACTTTTAGAGTCCAAAAATTGATTCTTACTGCAGATATTAACTCAACACAGAGTTTCCTGGAGAATGCCAGAAACTCTCTCAAATTCTTTCTAAGTCCAAAACAGTGATTCTTAGTGCAGATATTCACTCAACACAGAGATTCCACTGGAAGCCCAGAAACGCTCACAAATGCATTTTCAGAGTACAAAAAAGTGATTGTTTGTGCAGATATTCACTCAACACAGAGTTTCCACTGGAAGGCCAGAAACGCTCTCAAATGCATTTTCAGAGTACAAAAAGTGATTGTTTGTGCAGATATTCACTCAACACAGAGTTTACACCGGAAGGCCAGAAACGCTCCCAAATGCATTTTCGGAGTCCAAAAAAGTGATTGTTAGTGCAGATATTCACTCAACACAGAGTATCAGGTAAAGGGCCAGAAACGCTCTCAGAAGCACTTTCAGAGTCCAAAAAATTGATTCTTACTGCAAATATTCAACAACACAGACTTTTCACTGGAAGGCCAGAAACACTCTCAGAAGCACTTTCAGAGTCCAAAAAAGTGATTCTTAGTGCAGATATTCACTCAACACAGAGTTTCCAGTAAAAGGACAGAAACGCTCTCAAATGCATTTTCAGAGTCCAAAAAATTGATTCTTACTGCAAATATTCACTCAACACAGAGTTTCCGGTGAAAGGCCAGAAACGCTCTCAAATGCACTTTCAGAGTCCAAAAAAGTGATTCTTACTGCAAATATTCACTCAACACAGACTTTTCACTGGAAGGCCAGAAACGCTATCAGAAGCACTTTCAGAGTCCAAAAAAGTGATTGTTAGTGCAGATTTTCACTCAACACAGAATTTTCACTGGAAGGCCAGAAACGCTCTCAAATGCACTTTCTGAGTCCAAAAAGTGATTCTTAGTGCAGATATTCACTCAACACAAAGTTTCCAGTAAAAGGCCAGAAACTCTGTCAAATGCATTTTCGGAGTACAAAAAATTGATTGATAGCTCAGATATTCACTCAACACAGAGTTTCCAGGAGAAGGCCAGAAACTCTCTCAGAAGCACTTTCAGAGTCCAAAAAAGTGATTGTTAGTGCAGATATTCACTCAACACAGAGTTTCCAGTAAAAGGCCAGAAACGCTCTCAGTAGCACTTTCTGAGTCCAAAAAATTGATTCTTACTGCAAATATTCACTCAACACAGACTTTTCACTGGAAGGCCAGAAACACTCTCAGAAGCACTTTCAGAGTCCAAAAAAATGATTCTTACAGCAAATATTCACTCAACACAGACTTTTCACTGGAAGGCCAGAAACGCTCTCAGAAGCACTTTCAGAGTCCAAAAAAAAGATTCTTCGTGCAGATATTCTCTCAACACAGAATTTTCACTGGAAGGCCAGAAACGTTCTCAAATGCACTTTCTGAGTCCAAAAAAGTGATTCTTAGTGCAGATATTCACTCAACACAGAGTTTGCAGTAAAAGGCCAGAAACGCTCTCAAATGCATTTTCAGAGTCCAAAACAGTGATTATTACTGCAAATATTCACTCAACACAGAGTTTCCAGAAAAAGGCCAGAAACGCTCTCAAATGCACTTTCTGAGTCCAAAAAAGTGATTCTTAGTGCAGATATTCACTCAACACAGACATTTCACTGGAAGGCCAGAAACGCTCTCAGAAGCACTTTCAGAGTCCAAAAAAGTGATTCTTAGTGCAGATATTCACTCAACACAGACTTTTCACTGGAAGGCAGGAAAGGTCTCAAATGCACTTTCTGAGTCCAAAAAGTGATTCTTAGTGCAGATATTCACTCAACACAGAGTTTCCAGTAAAAGGCCAGAAACGCTCTCAAATGCATTTTCAGAGTCCAAAAATTGATTCTTACTGCAAATATTCACTGAACACAGAGTTTCCAGAAACAGGCCAGAAACGTCTCTCAATGCACTTTCTGAGTCAAAAAAGTGATTGTTAGTGCAGATATTCACTCAACACAAAGTTTCCAGTAAAGGGCCAGAAACGCTCTCAAATGCATTTTCAGAGTACAAAAAATTGATTCTTACTGCAAAATTCACTCAACACAGACTTTTCACTGAAAGGCCAGAAACGCTCTCAGAAGCACTTTCAGAGTCCAAAAAAGTGATTCTTAGTGCAGATATTCACTCAACACAGAATTTCCAGTAAAAGGCCAGAAACGCTCTCAAATGCATTTTCGGAGTCCAAAAAAGTGATTCTTAGTGCAGATATTAACTCAACACAGAGTTTCCTGGAGAATGCCAGAAACTCTCTCAGAAGCTCTTTCTAAGTCAAAAACAGTGATTCTTCGTGCAGATATTCACTCAACACAGAGTTTCCACTAGAAGGCCAGAAATGCTCTCAAATGCACTCCCAGAGTCCAAAAAAGTGATTGTTAGTACAGATATTCACTCAACACAGAGTTTCCAGTAAAAGGCCAGAAACGCTCTCAAATGCACTTTCTGAGTCCAAAAAAGTGATTGTTAGTGCAGATATTCACTCAACACAGAGTTTCCAGTAAAGGGCCAGAAACGCTCTCAAATGCATTTTCGGAGTACAAAAAATTGATTCTTACTGCAAATATTCACTCAACACAGACTTTTCACTGGAAGGCCAGAAACGCTCTCAGAAGCACTTTCTGAGTCCAAAACAGTGATTCTTTGTGCAGATATTCACTCAACACAGAGTTTCCACTGGAAGGCCAGAAATGCTCTCAAAAGCACTTTTAGAGTCCAAAAAAGTGATTCTTACTGCAAATATTCACTCAACACAGAATTTTCACTGGAAGGCCAGAAACGCTCACAAATGCACTTTCTGAGTCCAAAAAAGCGATTCTTAGTGCAGATATTCACTCAACACAGAGTTTCCAGTAAAAGGCCAGAAACGCTCTCAAATGCACTTTCAGAGTCCAAAACAGTGATTCTTAGTGCAGATATTCACTCAACACAGAGTTTACACTGGAAGGCCAGAAACGCTCCCAAATGCACTTTCGGAGTCCAAAAAAGTGATTGTTAGTGCAGATATTCACTCAACACAGAGTTTCCAGTAAAAGGCCAGAAACGCTCTCAAATGCACTTTCTGAGTCAAAAAAATTGATTCTTACTGCAAATATTCACTCAACACAGAATTTTCACTGGAAGGCCAGAAACGCTCTCAGAAGCACTTTCAGAGTCCAAAAAAGTGATTGTAAGTGCAGATATTCACTCAACACAGAGTTTCCAGTAAAGAACAGAAACTCTCTCAGAAGCACTTTCAGAGTCCAAAAAAGTGATTGTTAAAGCATATATTCACTCAACACAGAGTTTCCACTGGATGGCCAGAAACGCTCTCAAATGCACTTTCAGAGTCCAAAAAATTGATTCTTACTGCAAATATTCACTCAACACAGACTTTTTACTGGAAGGCCAGAAACGCTCTCAGAAGCACTTTCAGAGTCTAAAAAAGTGATTCTTAGTGCAGATATTCACTCAACACAGACTTTTCACTGGAAGGCAGGAAAGGTCTCAAATGCACTTTCTGAGTCCAAAAAAGTGATTCTTAGTGCAGATATTCACTCAACACAGAGTTTCCTAGAGAATGCCAGAAACTCTCTCAGAAGCACTTTCTGAGTCCAAAACAGTGATTCTTTGTGCAGATATTCACTGAACACAGAGTTTCCACTGGAAGGCCAGAAATGCTCTCAAAAGCACTTTTAGAGTCCAAAAAAGTGATTCTTACTGCAAATATTCACTCAACACAGAATTTTCACTGGAAGGCCAGAAATGCTCTCAAAAGCACTTTCTGAGTCCAAAAAAGTGATTCTTAGTGCAGATATTCACTCAACACAGAGTTTCCAGTAAAAGGCCAGAAACGCTCTCAGAAGCAATTTCTGAGTCCAAAAAAGTGATTGTTAGTGCAGATATTCACTCAACACAGAGTTTCCAGTAAAAGGCCAGAAACGTTCTCAAATGCATTTTCAGAATCCAAAAAATTGATTATTACTGCAAATATTCACTCAACACAGAGTTTCCAGAAAAAGGCCAGAAACGCTCTCAAATGCACCTTCTGAGTCCAAAACAGTGATTGTTAGTGCAGATATTCACTCAACACAGAGTTTCCAGTTAAGGGCCAGAAACGCTCTCAAATGCACTTTCAGAGTCCAAAACAGTGATTCTTAGTGCAGATATTCACTCAACACAGAATTTTCACTGGAAGGCCAGAAACGCTCTGAATTGCACTTTCTGAGTCCAAAAAAGTGATTCTTAGTGCAGATATTCACTCAAGACAGAGTTTCCAGTAAAAGGCCAGAAACGCTCTCAAATGCATTTTCAGAGTCCAAAAATGATTCTTACTGCAAATATTCACTCAACACAGACTTTTCACTGGAAGGCAGGAAAGGCTCTCAAATGAATATTCTGAGTGCAAAAAAGTGTTTCTTAGTGCAGATATTCACTCAACACAGAGTTTCCAGTAAGTTTTCTAAAGCCAGAAAGCTCTCAAATGAAACGCTCTCAAATGCATTTTCAGAGTCCAAAAAATTGTTTCTTAGTGCAAATATTCACTCAACACAGAGTTTCCAGAAAAAGGCCAGAAACGCTCTCAAATGCACTTTTAGAGTCCACAAAATTGATTCTTACTGCAGATATTAACTCTACACAGAGTTTCCTGGAGAATGCCAGAAACTCTCTCAGAAGCACTTTCTAAATCCAAAACAGTGATTCTTAGTGCAGATATTCACTCAACACAGAGTTTACACTGGAAGGCCAGAAACGCTCCCAAATGCACTTTAGAGTCCAAAAAGTGATTCTTACTGCAGATATTCACTCAACACAGAGTTTCCAGTAAAAGGCCAGAAAGTCTCTCAAATGCACTTTCTGAGTCCAAAAAGTGATTCTTAGTGCAGATATTCACTCAACACAGAATTTTCACTGGAAGGCCAGAAACGCTCTCAAATGAACTTTCTGAGTCCAAAAAAGTGATTCTTAGTGCAGATATTCACTCAACACAGAGTTTCCAGTAAAAGGCCAGAAATGCTCTCAAATGCACTTTCAGAGTCCAAAAATTGATTCTTACTGCAAATATTCACTCAACACAGAGTTTTCACTGGAAGGCCAGAAACGCTCTCAAATGCATTTTCAGAGTCCAAAAAGTGATTCTTAGTGCAGATATTCACTCAACACAGAGTTTTCACTGGAAGGCAGAAAAGGTCTCAAATGCACTTTCTGAGTCCAAAAAGTGATTCTTAGTGCAGATATTCACTCAACACAGAGTTTCCAGTAAAAGGCCAGAAACGCTCTCAAATGCATTTTCAGAGTCCAAAAATTGATTCTTACTGCAAATATTCACTGAACACAGAGTTTCCAGAAAAAGGCCAGAAACGCTCTCAAATGCACTTTCTGAGTCCAAAAAGTGATTCTTAGTGCAGATATTCACTCAACACAGAGTTTCCAGTAAAGGGCCAGAAACGCTCTCAAATGCATTTTCAGAGTCCAAAAATTGATTCTTACTGCAAATATTCACTCAACACAGACTTTTCAGAAAAAGGCCAGAAACGCTCTCAGAAGCACTTTCTGAGTCCAAAAAAGTGATTCTTAGTGCAGATATTCACTCAACACAGAGTTTCCACTGGAAGGCCAGAAATGCTCTCAAATGCATTTTAGAGTCCAAAAAGTGATTCTTAGTGCAGATATTCACTCAACACAGAGTTTCCTGGAAGGCCAGAAACGCTCTCAAATGCACTTTCTGAGTCCAAAAAAGTGATTCTTAGTGCAGATATTCACTCAACACAGAGTTTCCAGTAAAAGGCCAGAAACGCTCTCAAATGCATTTTCAGAGTCCAAAAAATTGATTCTTACTGCAGATATTCACTCAACACAGAGTTTCCACTGGAAGGCCAGAAATGCTCTCAAATGCACTTTCAGAGTCCAAAAAGTGATTGTTAGTGCAGATATTCACTCAACACAGAGTTTCCAGTAAAAGGCCAGAAACGCTCTCAAATGCACTTTCAGAGTCCAAAAAAGTGATTCTTAGTGCAGATATTCACTCAACACAGAGTTTCCAGTAAAGGCCAGAAACGCTCTCAAATGCATTTTCAGAGTCCAAAAATTGATTCTTACTGCAAATATTCACTCAACACAGACTTTTCACTGGAAGGCCAGAAACGCTCTCAAAAGCACTTTCAGAGTCCAAAAAGTGATTTCTTAGTGCAGATATTCACTCAACACAGAGTTTCCACTAAAAGGCCAGAAACGCTCTCAAATGCACTTTCAGAGTCCAAAAAAGTGATTCTTACTGCAAATATTCACTCAACACAGAATTTTCACTGGAAGGCCAGAAACGCTCTCAAATGCACTTTCTGAGTCCAAAAAGTGATTCTTAGTGCAGATATTCACTCAACACAGAGTTTCCAGTAAAAGGCCAGAAACACTCTCAAATGCATTTTCAGAGTCCAAAAATTGATTCTTACTGCAAATATTCACTCAACAGAGAGTTTCCATTGGAAGGCCAGAAATACTCTCAAATGCACTTTCAGAGTCCAAAAAATTGATTCTTACTGCAGATATTCACTCAACACAGAGTTTCCAGTAAAAGGCCAGAAACGCTCTCAAATGCACTTTTCAGAGTCCAAAACAGTGATTCTTAGTGCAGATATTCACTCAACACAGAGTTTTCACTGGAAGGCCAGAAATGCTCTCAAATGCACTTTTAGAGTCCAAAAAAGTGATTCTTAGTGCAGATATTCACTCAACACAGAGTTTCCAGTAAAAGGCCAGAAACGCTCTCAAATGCATTTTCAGAGTCCAAAAAGTGATTCTTAGTGCAGATATTCACTCAACACAGAGTTTTCACTGGAAGGCCAGAAACGCTCTCAAATGCATTTTGAGTCCAAAAAGTGATTCTTAGTGCAGATATTCACTCAACACAGAGTTTCCAGTAAAAGGCCAGAAACACTCTCAAATGCATTTTCAGAGTCCAAAAATTGATTCTTAGTGCAAATATTCACTCAACACAGAGTTTCCATTGGAAGGCCAGAAATACTCTCAAATGCACTTTTAGAGTCCACAAAATTGATTCTTACTGCAGATATTAACTCTACACAGAGTTTCCTGGAGAATGCCAGAAACTCTCTCAGAAGCACTTTCTAAATCCAAAGCAGTGATTCTTAGTGCAGATACTCACTCAAAACAGAGTTTCCACTGGAAGGCCAGAAATGCTCTCAAATGCACTTTTAGAGTCCAAAAAAATGATTCTTACTGCAGATATTCTCTCAACATAGAGGTTCCTGGGGAAGGCCAGAAACTCTCTCAAAAGCACTTTCAGAGTCCAAAACAGTGATTCTTAGTGCAGATATTCACTCAACACAGACTTTTCACTGGAAGGCCAGAAACGCTCTCAAATGCACTTTCTGAGTCCAAAAAAGAGATTCTTACTGTAGATATTCACTCAACACAGTGTTTCCACTGGAAGGCCAGAAACGCTCTCAAATGCACTTTCAGAGTCCAAAAAAGTGATTATTAGTGCAGATATTCACTCAACACAGAGTTTACACTGGAAGGCCAGAAATGCTCTCAAATGCATTTTCTGAGTCCAAAAAAGTGATTCTTAGTGCAGATATTCACTCAACACAGAGTTTCCAGTAAAAGGCCAGAAACGCTCTCAAATGCATTTTCAGAGTCCAAAAAATTGATTCTTACTGCAAATATTCACTCAACACAGAGTTTCCAGTAAAAGGCCAGAAACGCTCTCAAATGCACTTTTAGAGTCCAAAAAAGTGATTCTTAGTGCAGATATTCACTCAACACAGAGTTTCCAGTAAAAGGCCAGAAACGCTCTCAAATGCACTTTCAGAGTCCAAAAAGTGATTCTTACTGCAGATATTCACTCAACACAGAGTTTTCACTGGAAGGCCAGAAACGCTCTCAAATGCACTTTCTGAGTCCAAAAAGTGATTCTTAGTGCAGATATTCACTCAACACAGATTTTCACTGGAAGGCCAGAAACGCTCTCAAAAGCACTTTCTGAGTCCAAAAAGTCATTCTTAGTGCAGATATTCACTCAACACAGAGTTTCCAGTAAAAGGCCAGAAACGCTCTCAAATGCATTTTCAGAGTCCAAAAATTGATTCTTACTGCAAATATTCACTCAACACAGAGTTTTCACTGGAAGGCCAGAAACGCTCTCAAATGCACTTTCTGAGTCCAAAAAGTGATTCTTAGTGCAGATATTCACTCAACACAGAGTTTCCAGGGAAGGCCAGAAACTCTCTCAAATGCACTTTCAGAGTCCAAAAAGTGATTCTTACTGCAGATATTCACTCAACACAGAGTTTCCAGTAAAAGGCCAGAAATGCTCTCAAATGCATTTTCAGAGTCCAAAATTGATTCTTACTGCAGATATTCACTCAACACAGACTTTTCACTGGAAAAAACTCTCAAAAGCACTTTCAGAGTCCAAAAAGTGATTCTTAGTGCAGATATTCACTCAACACAGAGTTTCCAGTAAAAGGCCAGAAACGCTCTCAAATGCATTTTCAGAGTCCAAAAAGTGATTCTTACTGCAAATATTCACTCAACACAGACTTTTCACTGGAAGGCCAGAAACGCTCTCAAATGCACTTTCTGAGTCCAAAAAGTGATTCTTAGTGCAGATATTCACTCAACACAGAGTTTCCAGTAAAAGGCCAGAAACACTCTCAAATGCATTTTCAGAGTCCAAAAATTGATTCTTACTGCAAATATTCACTCAACACAGAGTTTCCACTGGAAGGCCAGAAACGCTCTCAAATGCACTTTTAGAGTCCACAAAATTGATTCTTACTGCAGATATTAACTCAACACAGAGTTTCCTGAGAATGCCAGAAACTCTCTCAGAAGCATTTTCTAAGTCCAAAACAGTGATTCTTAGTGCAGATATTCACTCAACACAGAGTTTCCACTGGAAGGCCAGAAATGCTCTCAAATGCACTTTTAGAGTCCAAAAATTGATTCTTACTGCAGATATTCTCTCAACATAGAGGTTCCTGGGGAAGGCCAGAAACGCTCTCAAATGCACTTTCAGATTCCAAAACAGTGATTCTTAGTGCAGATATTCACTCAACACAGAGTTTACACTGGAAGGCCAGAAACGCTCCCAAATGCACTTTCAGAGTCCAAAAAGTGATTGTTAGTGCAGATATTCACTCAACACAGAGTTTCCAGTAAAAGGCCAGAAACTCTCTCAAATGCACTTTCTGAGTCCAAAAATTGATTCTTACTGCAAATATTCACTCAACACAGAGTTTCCACTGGAAGGCCAGAAACGCTCTCAAATGCACTTTTAGAGTCCAAAAAGTGATTCTTACTGCAGATATTCACTCAACACAGAGTTTCCACTGGAAGGCCAGAAATGCTCTCAAATGCACTTTTAGAGTCCAAAAAAGTGATTCTTAGTGCAGATATTCACTCAACACAGAGTTTCCACTGGAAGGCCAGAAATGCTCTCAAATGCACTTTCAGAGTCCAAAAAGTGATTCTTAGTGCAGATATTCACTCAACACAGAGTTTCACTGGAAGGCCAGAAACGCTCTCAAATGCACTTTCAGAGTCCAAAAAGTGATTCTTAGTGCAGATATTCACTCAACACAGAGTTTCCACTGGAAGGCCAGAAACGCTCTCAAATGCACTTTCAGAGTCCAAAAAGTGATTCTTAGTGCAGATATTCACTCAACACAGAGTTTCCAGTAAAGGCCAGAAACGCTCTCAAATGCACTTTCAGAGTCCAAAAAGTGATTCTTAGTGCAGATATTCACTCAACACAGAGTTTCCACTAAAAGGCCAGAAACGCTCTCAAATGCATTTTCAGAGTCCAAAAAGTGATTCTTAGTGCAGATATTCACTCAACACAGAGTTTCCAGAAAAGGCCAGAAACTCTCTCAAAAGCACTTTTTTCAGAGTCAAAAAGTGATTCTTAGTGCAGATATTCACTCAACACAGAGTTTCCACTGGAAGGCCAGAAACGCTCTCAAATGCACTTTCAGAGTCCAAAAAGTGATTCTTAGTGCAGATATTCACTCAACACAGATTTTCACTGGAAGGCCAGAAACGCTCTCAAATGCACTTTCTGAGTCCAAAAAAGTGATTCTTAGTGCAGATATTCACTCAACACAGAGTTTCCAGTCTTACTGCAAATATTCACTCAACACAGACTTTTCACTGGAAGGCCAGAAACGCTCTCAAATGCACTTTCTGAGTCCAAAAAAGTGATTCTTAGTGCAGATATTCACTCAACACAGAGTTTCAGTAAAAGGCCAGAAACGCTCTCAAATGCACTTTCAGAGTCCAAAAATTGATTCTTACTGCAGATATTCACTCAACACAGAGTTTCCACTGGAAGGCCAGAAACGCTCTCAAATGCACTTTCAGAGTCCAAAAAGTGATTCTTAGTGCAGATATTCACTCAACACAGAGTTTCCAGTAAAAGGCCAGAAACGCTCTCAAATGCATTTTCAGAGTCCAAAAATTGATTCTTACTGCAAATATTCACTCAACACAGACTTTTCCAGAAAAGGCCAGAAACGCTCTCAAAAGCACTTTCAGAGTCCAAAAAGTGATTCTTAGTGCAGATATTCACTCAACACAGAGTTTCCAGTAAAAGGCCAGAAACGCTCTCAAATGCATTTTCAGAGTCCAAAAAGTGATTCTTAGTGCAGATATTCACTCAACACAGAGTTTCCACTGAAGGCCAGAAACGCTCTCAAATGCACTTTCAGAGTCAAAAAAAGTGATTCTTAGTGCAGATATTCACTCAACACAGAGTTTCCACTGGAAGGCCAGAAATGCTCTCAAATGCATTTTCAGAGTCCAAAAAGTGATTCTTACTGCAGATATTCACTCAACACAGAGTTTCCTGGAGAAGGCCAGAAACTCTCTCAAAAGCACTTTCAGAGTCCAAAACAGTGATTCTTAGTGCAGATATTCACTCAACACAGAGTTTCCAGTAAAAGGCCAGAAACGCTCTCAAATGCATTTTCAGAGTCCAAAAATTGATTCTTACTGCAAAATTCACTCAACACAGAGTTTCCACTGGAAGGCCAGAAACGCTCTCAAAAGCACTTTCAGAGTCCAAAAAGTGATTCTTAGTGCAGATATTCACTCAACACAGAGTTTCCAGTAAAAGGCCAGAAACGCTCTCAAATGCATTTTCAGAGTCCAAAAAGTGATTCTTACTGCAAATATTCACTCAACACAGAGTTTTCACTGGAAGGCCAGAAACGCTCTCAAATGCACTTTCTGAGTCCAAAAAGTGATTCTTAGTGCAGATATTCACTCAACACAGAGTTTCCAGTAAAAGGCCAGAAACACTCTCAAATGCATTTTCAGAGTCCAAAATTGATTCTTACTGCAAATATTCACTCAACAGAGAGTTTCCATTGGAAGGCCAGAAATACTCTCAAATGCACTTTTAGAGTCCACAAAATTGATTCTTACTGCAGATATTAACTCTACACAGAGTTTCCTGGAGAATGCCAGAAACTCTCTCAGAAGCATTTTCTAAATCCAAAACAGTGATTCTTAGTGCAGATATTCACTCAACACAGAGTTTCCACTGGAAGGCCAGAAATGCTCTCAAATGCACTTTTAGAGTCCAAAAAATTGATTCTTACTGCAGATATTCTCTCAACATAGAGGTTCCTGGGGAAGGCCAGAAACGCTCTCAAATGCACTTTCAGAGTCCAAAACAGTGATTCTTAGTGCAGATATTCACTCAACACAGAGTTTACACTGGAAGGCCAGAAACGCTCCCAAATGTACTTTCAGAGTCCAAAAAAAGTGATTGTTAGTGCAGATATTCACTCAACACAGAGTTTCCAGTAAAAGGCCAGAAACGCTCTCAAATGCACTTTCTGAGTCAAAAAAATTGATTCTTACTGCAAATATTCACTCAACACAGAATTTTCACTGGAAGGCCAGAAACGCTCTCAGAAGCACTTTCAGAGTCCAAAAAAGTGATTGTAAGTGCAGATATTCACTCAACACAGAGTTTCCAGTAAAGAACAGAAACTCTCTCAAATGCACTTTCAGAGTCCAAAAAAGTGATTCTTAAAGCATATATTCACTCAACACAGAGTTTCCACTGGATGGCCAGAAACGCTCTCAAATGCACTTTCAGAGTCCAAAAATTGATTCTTACTGCAAATATTCACTCAACACAGACTTTTTACTGGAAGGCCAGAAAAACGCTCTCAGAAGCACTTTCAGAGTCCAAAAAAGTGATTCTTAGTGCAGATATTCACTCAACACAGACTTTTCACTGGAAGGCAGGAAAGGTCTCAAATGCACTTTCTGAGTCCAAAAAAGTGATTCTTAGTGCAGATATTAACTCAACACAGAGTTTCCTAGAGAATGCCAGAAACTCTCTCAAAAGCACTTTCTGAGTCCAAAAAGTGATTCTTCGTGCAGATATTCACTCAACACAGAGTTTCCACTGGAAGGCCAGAAATGCTCTCAAAAGCACTTTTAGAGTCCAAAAAAGTGATTCTTACTGCAAATATTCACTCAACACAGAATTTTCACTGGAAGGCCAGAAATGCTCTCAAAAGCACTTTCTGAGTCCAAAAAAGTGATTCTTAGTGCAGATATTCACTCAACACAGAGTTTCCAGTAAAAGGCCAGAAACGCTCTCAGAAGCAATTTCTGAGTCCAAAAAAGTGATTGTTAGTGCAGATATTCACTGAACACAGAGTTTCCAGTAAAAGGCCAGAAACGTTCTCAAATGCATTTTCAGAATCCAAAAAATTGATTATTACTGCAAATATTCACTCAACACAGAGTTTCCAGAAAAAGGCCAGAAACGCTCTCAAATGCACCTTCTGAGTCCAAAACAGTGATTGTTAGTGCAGATATTCACTCAACACAGAATTTTCACTGGAAGGCCAGAAACGCTCTCAATTGCACTTTCTGAGTCCAAAAAAGTGATTCTTAGTGCAGATATTCACTCAAGACAGAGTTTCCAGTAAAAGGCCAGAAACGCTCTCAAATGCATTTTCAGAGTCCAAAAAATTGATTCTTACTGCAAAATTCACTCAACACAGACTTTTCACTGGAAGGCCAGAAACGCTCTCAGAAGCACTTTCAGAGTCCAAAAAGTGATTCTTAGTGCAGATATTCACTCAACACAGAGTTTCCAGTAAAAGGCCAGAAACGCTCTCAAATGCATTTTCAGAGTCCAAAACAGTGATTCTTACTGCAAATATCCACTCAACACAGAATTTTCACTGGAAGGCCAGAAACGCTCTCAAATGCACTTTCTGAGTCCAAAAAAGTGATTCTTAGTGCAGATATTCACTCAACACAGAGTTTCCAGTAAAAGGCCAGAAACACTCTCAAATGCATTTTCAGAGTCCAAAAATTGATTCTTACTGCAAATATTCACTCAACAGAGAGTTTCCATTGGAAGGCCAGAAATACTCTCAAATGCACTTTTAGAGTCCACAAAATTGATTCTTACTGCAGATATTAACTCTACACAGAGTTTCCTGGAGAATGCCAGAAACTCTCTCAGAAGCACTTTCTAAATCCAAAACAGTGATTCTTAGTGCAGATATTCACTCAACACAGAGTTTCCACTGGAAGGCCAGAAATGCTCTCAAATGCACTTTTAGAGTCCAAAAAAGTTATTCTTACTGCAGATATTCTCTCAACATAGAGGTTCCTGGGGAAGGCCAGAAACGCTCTCAAATGCACTTTCAGAGTCCAAAACAGTGATTCTTAGTGCAGATATTCACTCAACACAGAGTTTACACTGGAAGGCCAGAAACGCTCCCAAATGCACTTTCGGAGTCCAAAAAAGTGATTGTTAGTGCAGATATTCACTCAACACAGAGTTTCCAGTAAAAGGCCAGAAACGCTCTCAAATGCACTTTCTGAGTCAAAAAAATTGATTCTTACTGCAAATATTCACTCAACACAGAATTTTCACTGGAAGGCCAGAAACGCTCTCAGAAGCACTTTCAGAGTCCAAAAAAGTGATTGTAAGTGCAGATATTCACTCAACACAGAGTTTCCAGTAAAGAACAGAAACTCTCTCAGAAGCACTTTCAGAGTCCAAAAAAGTGATTGTTAAAGCATATATTCACTCAACACAGAGTTTCCACTGGATGGCCAGAAATGCTCTCAAATGCACTTTCAGAGTCCAAAAAATTGATTCTTACTGCAAATATTCACTCAACACAGACTTTTTACTGGAAGGCCAGAAACGCTCTCAGAAGCACTTTCAGAGTCTAAAAAAGTGATTCTTAGTGCAGATATTCACTCAACACAGACTTTTCACTGGAAGGCAGGAAAGGTCTCAAATGCACTTTCTGAGTCCAAAAAAGTGATTCTTAGTGCAGATATTAACTCAACACAGACTTTCCTAGAGAATGCCAGAAACTCTCTCAGAAGCACTTTCTGAGTCCAAAACAGTGATTCTTCGTGCAGATATTCACTCAACACAGAGTTTCCACTGGAAGGCCAGAAATGCTCTCAAAAGCACTTTTAGAGTCCAAAAAAGTGATTCTTACTGCAAATATTCACTCAACACAGAATTTTCACTGGAAGGCCAGAAATGCTCTCAAAAGCACTTTCTGAGTCCAAAAAAGTGATTCTTAGTACAGATATTCACTCAACACAGAGTTTCCAGTAAAAGGCCAGAAACGCTCTCAGAAGCAATTTCTGAGTCCAAAAAAGTGATTGTTAGTGCAGATATTCACTCAACACAGAGTTTCCAGTAAAAGGCCAGAAACGTTCTCAAATTCATTTTCAGAATCCAAAAAATTGATTATTACTGCAAATATTCACTCAACACAGAGTTTCCAGAAAAAGGCCAGAAACGCTCTCAAATGCACCTTCTGAGTCCAAAACAGTGATTGTTAGTGCAGATATTCACTCAACACAGAATTTTAACTGGAAGGCCAGAAACGCTCTCAATTGCACTTTCTGAGTCCAAAAAAGTGATTCTTAGTGCAGATATTCACTCAAGACAGAGTTTCCAGTAAAAGGCCAGAAACGCTCTCAAATGCATTTTCAGAGTCCAAAAAAATGATTCTTACTGCAAATATTCACTCAACACAGACTTTTCACTGGAAGGCAGGAAAGGCTCTCAAATGAAAATTCTGAGTGCAAAAAAGTGTTTCTTAGTGCAGATATTCACTCAACACAGAGTTTCCAGTAAAAGGCCAGAAACGCTCTCAAATGCATTTTCAGAGTCCAAAAAATTGTTTCTTAGTGCAAATATTCACTCAACACAGAGCTTCCAGAAAAAGGCCAGAAACGCTCTCAAATGCACTTTTAGAGTCCACAAAATTGATTCTTACTGCAGATATTAACTCTACACAGAGTTTCCTGGAGAATGCCAGAAACTCTCTCAGAAGCACTTTCTAAATCCAAAACAGTGATTCTTAGTGCAGATATTCACTCAACACAGAGTTTCCACTGGAAGGCCAGAAATGCTCTCAAATGCACTTTTAGAGTCCAAAAAATTCATTCTTACTGCAGATATTCTCTCAACATAGAGGTTCCTGGGGAAGGCCAGAAACTCTCTCAAAAGCACTTTCAGAGTCCAAAACAGTGATTCTTAGTGCAGATATTCACTCAACACAGAGTTTACACTGGAAGGCCAGAAACGCTCCCAAATGCACTTTCGGAGTACAAAAAAGTGATTGTTAGTGCAGATATTCACTCAACACAGAGTTTCCAGTAAAAGGCCAGAAAGTCTCTCAAATGCACTTTCTGAGTCCAAAAAATTGATTCTTACTGCAAATATTCACTCAACACAGAATTTTCACTGGAAGGCCAGAAACGCTCTCAGAAGCTCTTTCAGAATCCAAAAAAGTGATTGTAAGTGCAGATCTTCACTCAACACAGAGTTTCCAGGAGAAGAACAAAAACTCTCTCAGAAGCACTTTCAGAGTCCAAAAAAGTGATTGTAAGTGCAGATATTCACTCAACACAGAGTTTCCGGTAAAAGGCCAGAAACGCTCTCAAATGCATTTTCAGAGTCCAAAAAATTGATTCTTACTGCAAATATTCACTCAACACAGAATTTTCACTGGAAGGCCAGAAACGCTCACAAATGCACTTTCTGAGTCCAAAAAGTGATTCTTAGTGCAGATATTCACTCAACACAGAGTTTCCAGTAAAAGGCCAGAAACGCTCTCAAATGCATTTTCAGAGTCCAAAAAATTGATTCTTACTGCAAATATTCACTCAACACAGACTTTTCACTGGAAGGCCTGAAACGCTCTCAAATGCACTTTCTGAGTCCAAAAAAGTGATTCTTAGTGCAGATATTCACTCAACACAGAGTTTCCAGTAAAAGGCCAGAAACGCTCTCAAATGCATTTTCAGAGTCCAAAAAATTGATTCTTACTGCAAATATTCACTCAACACAGAGTTTCCAGAAAAAGGCCAGAAAGGTCTCAAATGCACTTTCTGAGTCCAAAAAAGTGATTATTAGTGCAGATATTCACTCAACACAGCGTTTCCAGTAAAGGGCCAGAAATGCTCCTAAATGCATTTTCAGAGTCCAAAAAATTCATTCTTACTGCAAATATTCACTCAACACAGACTTTTCACTGAAAGGCCAGAAACGCTCTCAGAAGCACTTTCAGAGTCCAAAAAAGTGATTCTTAGTGCAGATATTCACTCAACACAGAGTTTACACTGGAAGGCCAGAAACGCTCCCAAATGCACTTTCGGAGTACAAAAAAGTGATTGTTAGTGCAGATATTCACTCAACACAGAGTTTCCAGTAAAAGGCCAGAAAGTCTCTCAAATGCACTTTCTGAGTCCAAAAAAGTGATTGTTAGTGCAGATATTCACTCAACACAGAGTTTCCAGTAAAAGGCCAGAAAGTCTCTCAAATGCACTTTCTGAGTCCAAAAATTGATTCTTACTGCAAATATTCACTCAACACAGAATTTTCACTGGAAGGCCAGAAACTCTCTCAAAAGCTCTTTCAGAATCCAAAAAGTGATTCTTAGTGCAGATATTCACTCAACACAGAGTTTCCAGGAGAAGAACAAAAACTCTCTCAGAAGCACTTTCAGAGTCCAAAAAAGTGATTCTTAGTGCAGATATTCACTCAACACAGAATTTTCACTGGAAGGCCAGAAACGCTCTCAAATGCATTTTTAGAGTCCAAAAAGTGATTCTTAGTGCAGATATTCACTCAACACAGAGTTTCCAGAAAAAGGCCAGAAACGCTCTCAGAAGCAATTTCTGAGTCCAAAAAAGTGATTCTTAGTGCAGATATTCACTCAACACAGAGTTTCCACTGGAAGGCCAGAAATGCTCTCAGAAGCAATTTCTGAGTCCAAAAAAGTGATTCTTACTGCAGATATTCTCTCAACATAGAGGTTCCTGGGGAAGGCCAGAAACTCTCTCAAATGCATTTTCAGAGTCCAAAAAATTGATTCTTACTGCAAATATTCACTCAACACAGACTTTTCACTGGAAGGCCAGAAACGCTCTCAGAAGCACTTTCTGAGTCCAAAACAGTGATTCTTTGTGCAGATATTCACTCAACACAGAGTTTCCACTGGAGGGCCAGAAATGCTCTCAAAAGCACTTTTAGAGTCCAAAAAAGTGATTATTAGTGCAGATATTCACTCTACACAGAGTTTACACTGGAAGGCCAGAAATGCTCTCAAATGCATTTTCGTAGTCCAAAAAAGTGATTGTTAGTGCAGATATTCACTCAACACAGAGTTTCGGTAAAAGGCCAGAAACGCTCTCAAATGCATTTTCAGAGTCCAAAAAATTGATTCTTACTGCAAATATTCACTCAACACAGAATTTTCACTGGAAGGCCAGAAACGCTCACAAATGCACTTTCTGAGTCCAAAAAAGTGATTCTTAGTGCAGATATTCACTCAACACAGAGTTTCCAGTAAAAGGCCAGAAACGCTCTCAAATGCATTTTCGGAGTCCAAAAAAGTGATTCTTAGTGCAGATATTAACTCAACACAGAGTTTCCTGGAGAATGCCAGAAACTCTCTCAGAAGCACTTTCTAAGTCAAAACAGTGATTCTTCGTGCAGATATTCACTCAACACAGAGTTTCCACTAGAAGGCCAGAAATGCTCTCAAATGCACTCCCAGAGTCCAAAAAAGTGATTGTTAGTACAGATAATCACTCAACACAGAGTTTCCAGTAAAAGGCCAGAAACGCTCTCAAATGCACTTTCTGAGTCCAAAAAAGTGATTGTTAGTGCAGATATTCACTCAACACAGAGTTTCCAGTAAAAGGCCAGAAACGCTCTCAAATGCATTTTCAGAGTCCAAAAAATTGATTCTTACTGCAAATATTCACTCAACACAGACTTTTCACTGGAAGGCCAGAAACGCTCTCAGAAGCACTTTCTGAGTCCAAAACAGTGATTCTTTGTGCAGATATTCACTCAACACAGAGTTTCCACTGGAAGGCCAGAAATGCTCTCAAAAGCACTTTTAGAGTCCAAAAAAGTGATTCTTACTGCAAATATTCACTCAACACAGAATTTTCACTGGAAGGCCAGAAACGCTCACAAATGCACTTTCTGAGTCCAAAAAAGTGATTCTTAGTGCAGATATTCACTCAACACAGAGTTTCCAGTAAAAGGCCAGAAACGCTCTCAAATGCACTTTTAGAGTCCAAAAAAGTGATTCTTACGGCAGATATTCTCTCAACATAGAGGTTCCTGAAGAAGGCCAGAAACTCTCTCAAAAGCACTTTCAGAGTCCAAAAAATTGATTCTTAGTGCAGATATTCACTCAACACAGAGTTTCCAGTAAAGGGCCAGAAACGCTCTCAAATGCATTTTCAGAGTCCAAAAAATTGATTCTTACTGCAAAATTCACTCAACACAGACTTTTCACTGGAAGGCCAGAAACACTCTCAGAAGCACTTTCAGAGTCCAAAAAAGTGATTCTTAGTGCAGATATTCACTCAACACAGAGTTTCCAGTAAAAGGCCAGAAACGCTCTCAAATGCATTTTCAGAGTCCAAAACAGTGATTCTTACTGCAAATATTCACTCAACACAGAATTTTCACTGGAAGGCCAGAAACGCTCTCAAATGCACTTTCTGAGTCCAAAAAAGTGATTCTTAGTGCAGATATTCACTCAACACAGAGTTTCCAGTAAAAGGCCAGAAACACTCTCAAATGCATTTTCAGAGTCCAAAAAATTGATTCTTACTGCAAATATTCACTCAACAGAGAGTTTCCATTGGAAGGCCAGAAATACTCTCAAATGCACTTTTAGAGTCCACAAAATTGATTCTTACTGCAGATATTAACTCTACACAGAGTTTCCTGGAGAATGCCAGAAAATCTCTCAGAAGCACTTTCTAAATCCAAAGCAGTGATTCTTAGTGCAGATACTCACTCAACACAGAGTTTCCACTGGAAGGCCAGAAATGCTCTCAAATGCACTTTTAGAGTCCAAAAAAATGATTCTTACTGCAGATATTCTCTCAACATAGAGGTTCCTGGGGAAGGCCAGAAACTCTCTCAAAAGCACTTTCAGAGTCCAAAACAGTGATTCTTAGTGCAGATATTCACTCAACACAGAGTTTCCAGGAGAAGGCCAGAAACGCTCTCAAATGCACTTTCTGAGTCCAAAAATTGATTCTTACTGCAAATATTCACTCAACACAGTGTTTCCACTGGAAGGCCAGAAACGCTCTCAAATGCACTTTCAGAGTCCAAAAAGTGATTCTTAGTGCAGATATTCACTCAACACAGAGTTTCCAGTGGAAGGCCAGAAATGCTCTCAAATGCATTTTCAGAGTCCAAAAAAGTGATTCTTAGTGCAGATATTCACTCAACACAGAGTTTCCACTAAAAGGCCAGAAACGCTCTCAAATGCACTTTCTGAGTCCAAAAAGTGATTCTTAGTGCAGATATTCACTCAACACAGAGTTTCCAGTAAAAGGCCAGAAACACTCTCAAATGCATTTTCAGAGTCCAAAAATTGATTCTTACTGCAAATATTCACTCAACACAGAGTTTCCAGTAAAAGGCCAGAAATACTCTCAAATGCATTTTCAGAGTCCAAAAATTGATTCTTACTGCAGATATTCACTCAACACAGAGTTTCCTGAAAGAATGCCAGAAACTCTCTCATATTCACTCAACAGACTTTCTAAATCCAAAACAGTGATTCTTAGTGCAGATATTCACTCAACACAGAGTTTCCAGTAAAAGGCCAGAAACGCTCTCAAATGCATTTTCAGAGTCCAAAAATTGATTCTTACTGCAAATATTCACTCAACACAGAGTTTTCACTGGAAGGCCAGAAACGCTCTCAAATGCACTTTCTGAGTCCAAAAAGTGATTCTTAGTGCAGATATTCACTCAACACAGAGTTTCCACTGGAAGGCCAGAAACGCTCTCAAAATGCACTTTCAGAGTCCAAAAATTGATTCTTACTGCAAATATTCACTCAACACAGAGTTTTCACTGGAAGGCCAGAAACGCTCTCAAATGCACTTTTAGAGTCCAAAAAGTGATTCTTAGTGCAGATATTCACTCAACACAGAGTTTCCAGTAAAAGGCCAGAAACGCTCTCAAATGCATTTTCAGAGTCAAAAAAGTGATTCTTAGTGCAGATATTCACTCAACACAGAGTTTCCAGTAAAAGGCCAGAAACGCTCTCAAATGCATTTTCAGAGTCCAAAAATTGATTCTTACTGCAAATATTCACTCAACACAGAGTTTCCACTGGAAGGCCAGAAACGCTCTCAAAATGCACTTTCAGAGTCCAAAAAAGTGATTCTTAGTGCAGATATTCACTCAACACAGAGTTTCCAGTAAAAGGCCAGAAACGCTCTCAAATGCATTTTCAGAGTCCAAACAGTGATTCTTACTGCAAATATTCACTCAACACAGAATTTTCACTGGAAGGCCAGAAACGCTCTCAAATGCACTTTCAGAGTCCAAAAAGTGATTCTTAGTGCAGATATTCACTCAACACAGAGTTTCCAGTAAAAGGCCAGAAACACTCTCAAATGCATTTTCAGAGTCCAAAAAATTGATTCTTACTGCAAATATTCACTCAACAGAGAGTTTCCATTGGAAGGCCAGAAATACTCTCAAATGCACTTTTAGAGTCCACAAAATTGATTCTTACTGCAGATATTAACTCTACACAGAGTTTCCTGGAGAATGCCAGAAACTCTCTCAGAAGCACTTTCTAAATCCAAAACAGTGATTCTTAGTGCAGATATTCACTCAACACAGAGTTTCCAGTAAAAGGCCAGAAACGCTCTCAAATGCATTTTCAGAGTCCAAAAAATTGATTCTTACTGCAAATATTCACTCAACACAGAGTTTCCACTGGAAGGCCAGAAACGCTCTCAAATGCACTTTAGAGTCCAAAAAAGTGATTCTTAGTGCAGATATTCACTCAACACAGAGTTTCCACTGGAAGGCCAGAAACGCTCTCAAATGCACTTTCAGAGTCCAAAAAGTGATTCTTAGTGCAGATATTCACTCAACACAGAGTTTCCACTGGAAGGCCAGAAATGCTCTCAAATGCATTTTCAGAGTCCAAAAAGTGATTCTTACTGCAAATATTCACTCAACACAGAGTTTCCTGGAAGGCCAGAAACGCTCTCAAATGCACTTTTCAGAGTCCAAAAAAGTGATTCTTAGTGCAGATATTCACTCAACACAGAGTTTCCAGTAAAAGGCCAGAAACGCTCTCAAATGCATTTTCAGAGTCCAAAAATTGATTCTTACTGCAAATATTCACTCAACACAGAGTTTCCAGTAAAAGGCCAGAAACGCTCTCAAATGCACTTTCAGAGTCCAAAAAGTGATTGTTAGTGCAGATATTCACTCAACATAGAGAGTTTCCAGTAAAAGGCCAGAAACACTCTCAAATGCATTTTCAGAGTCCAAAAATTGATTCTTACTGCAAATATTCACTCAACACAGACTTTTCAGTGGAAGGCCAGAAACGCTCTCAAATGCACTTTCTGGGTCCAAAACAGTGATTCTTAGTGCAGATATTCACTCAACACAGAGTTTCCACTGGAAGGCCAGAAATGCTCTCAAATGCACTTTTAGAGTCCAAAAATTGATTCTTACTGCAAATATTCACTCAACACAGAATTTCCACTGGAAGGCCAGAAACGCTCTCAAATGCACTTTTAGAGTCCAAAAAATTGATTCTTAGTGCAAATATTCACTCAACACAGAGTTTCCAGTAAAAGGCCAGAAACGCTCTCAAATGCATTTTCAGAGTCCAAAAATTGATTCTTACTGCAAATATTCACTCAACACAGAGTTTCCACTGGAAGGCCAGAAATGCTCTCAAATGCATTTTTAGAGTCCAAAAATTGATTCTTAGTGCAGATATTCACTCAACACAGAGTTTCCAGTAAAAGGCCAGAAACGCTCTCAAAAGCACTTTCAGAGTCCAAAACAGTGATTCTTAGTGCAGATATTCACTCAACACAGAGTTTCCACTGGAAGGCCAGAAATGCTCTCAAATGCACTTTTAGAGTCCAAAAAGTGATTCTTACTGCAGATATTCACTCAACACAGATTTTCCTGGGGAAGGCCAGAAACGCTCTCAAATGCACTTTCAGAGTCCAAAAAGTGATTCTTAGTGCAGATATTCACTCAACACAGAGTTTCCAGTAAAAGGCCAGAAACGCTCTCAAATGCATTTTCAGAGTCCAAAAATTGATTCTTACTGCAAATATTCACTCAACACAGACTTTTCACTGGAAGGCCAGAAACGCTCTCAAAAGCACTTTCAGAGTCCAAAAAGTGATTCTTAGTGCAGATATTCACTCAACACAGAGTTTCCAGTAAAAGGCCAGAAACGCTCTCAAAAGCATTTTCAGAGTCCAAAAAAGTGATTCTTAGTGCAGATATTCACTCAACACAGAGTTTCCAGTAAAAGGCCAGAAACGCTCTCAAATGCATTTTCAGAGTCCAAAATTGATTCTTACTGCAAATATTCACTCAACACAGAGTTTTCACTAAAGGCCAGAAACGCTCTCAAATGCACTTTCAGAGTCCAAAAAGTGATTCTTAGTGCAGATATTCACTCAACACAGAGTTTCCAGTAAAAGGCCAGAAACGCTCTCAAATGCATTTTCAGAGTCCAAAACAGTGATTCTTACTGCAAATATCCACTCAACACAGAATTTTCACTGGAAGGCCAGAAACGCTCTCAAATGCACTTTCTGAGTCCAAAAAAGTGATTCTTAGTGCAGA
>JAFDVH010000061.1:0-104896 GCA_019176425.1 Megalops atlanticus | reverse complement strand
GGCCAGAAACCCTCTCAAATGCATTTTAATCCAAAAAGGGATTCTTTTTTAGATATTCACTCAACACGGGTTTTCCCACTAGAAGGCCAGAAACGCTCTGAAATGCACTTTCATAGTCCAAAATAACTGATTCTCAGGGCAGATATTCAGTCAACACAGAGTTTCACAGTTTTTCCCAAAAAAGAAGGCCAGAAACTCTCTCAAATGCACTTTCATAGTCCAAAAAGTGACTCTTATTCAGATATTCACTCAACACAGAGTTCCACTAAAGGCCAGAAACGCTCTCAAATGCACTTTCATAGTCCAAAATAAGTGATTCTCAGGGCAGATATTCAGTCAACACACAGTTTCCACTAGAAGGCCAGAAACGCTCTCAAATGCACTTTGATAGTCCAAAAAGTGATTCTTCTTCAGATATTCACTATACACAGTGTTTCCACTAGAAGGCCAGAAACGCTGTCAAATGCACTTTCAGAGTCCAAAAGTGATTCTTATTCAGATATTCACTCAGCACAGAGTTTCCACTAGAAGGCCAGAAACGCTCCCAAATACTTTTTCAGAGAAAAAAATTGATTTTTAGTGCAGAGATTCACTAAACACAGAGGTTTAGAAGGCCAGAAACTCTCTAATAAGGACTTTCAGAGTCCAAAAAGTGATTCTCAAGGCAGATACTGCCACACAAAGTTTCCACTGGAAGGCCAGAAATGTTTAAAAATGCACTTTCAGAGCCCGAAAAAGTGATTTTTAGTGCTGATATTCACTAAACACAGAGTTTCCACTAGAGTCCAAAAAGTGATTCTTAGGCAGATATTCGTTCACACAAATTTTCCAGTAGAAGGCAGAAACTCTCTGAGAAGACTTTCAGAGTCCAAAAGTGATTCTCAGGCAAATAATCACTCAACACAGAGTTTCCACTGGAAGGCCAGAAACGCTGTCAAATGCCTTTCAGAGTCCAAATAGTGATTCTTTGTGCAGATATTCACTATAAAAGAGTTTACACTAGAAGGCCAGAAACGCTGTCAAATGCACTTTCAGAGCCCAAAAAAAAGATTCTCAGGGCAGATATCAGTCAACACAGAGTTTCCACTGGATGGCCAAACTTTCCCCAGTACTTTTTCAGAGTCCAAAAAGTGTTTTTTAGTGCTGATATTCACTAAACACAGAGTTTCCACTAGAGTTCAAAAAAGTGATTCTTAGGCAGATATTCGTTCATACAAATTTTCCACTAGAAGGCCAGAAACTCTCTGAGAACACTTTCAGAGTCCAAAAAAGTGATTCTCGGGGCAAATAATCACTCAACACAGAGTTTCCACTAGAAGGCCAAAAACGCCCCCAAATACATTTTCAGAGAAAAAAAATTAAATTTTTTAGTGCAGATATTCACTCAACACAGAGTTTCCCAGAAGAAGGCCAGAAACTCTCAAATAAGGACTTTCAGAGTCCAAAAGTGATTCTCAAGGCAGATAGTCGCTCAACACAAAGTTTCCACTGGAAGGCCAGAAATGCTTAAAATACACTTTCAGAGTCCAAAATAGTGATTTTTTGTGCAGATATTCACTATACACAGAGTTTACACTAGAAGGCCAGAAACGCTCTCAAATGCACTTTAGAGTCCAAAACGTGATTCTTATTCAGATATTCACTCAGCACAGAGTTTCCACTAGAAGGCCAGAAACGCTCCAAATACATTTTCAGAGAAAAAAAATTGATTTTTAGTGCAGATATTCACTAAACACAGATTTTCCCACTAGAGTCCAAAAAAGTGATTCTTAGGCAGATATTCGTTCACACAAATTTTCCAGTAAAAGGGCCCAAAGAACGCTTAAAATGCACTTTCAGAGTCCAAAATAGTGATTCTTTGTGCAGATATTCACTATACCAGAGTTTACACTAAAAGGGCCCAAAAACGCTGTCAAATCCCACTTCAGAGTCCAAAACAATGATTCTCAGGGCAGATATTCACTCAACAAAAAGTTCCAGTAGAAGGCCAAAAAGCTCTCAAATGCACTTTGATAGCCCAAAAAAAGTGATTCTTATTCAGATATTATATAAAAGTTTTTCCCACTAGGGCCAAAAACGCTTAAAATCCCTTTTCAGAGTAAAAAATAGTGATTCTTCGTGCAGATATTCACTCAACACAGGTTTCCACTAGAAGGCCTGAAACGCTCTGAAATGCACTTTCATAGTCCAAAATAACTGATTCTCAGGGCAGATATTCAGTCAACACAGAGTTTCACAGATTTTCCACTAGAAGGCCAGAAACTCTCTCAAATGCACTTTCATAGTCCAAAAAAGTGACTCTTATTCAGATATTCACTCAACACAGAGTTCCCACTAGAAGGTCAGAAACGCTCTGAAATGCACTTTCATAGTCCAAAATAAGTGATTCTCAGGGCAGATATTCAGTCAACACACAATTTCCACTAGAAGGCCAGAAACGCTCTCAAATGCACTTTGATAGTCCAAAAAGTGATTCTTCGTGCAGATATTCACTATACACAGAGTTTACACTACAAGGCCAGAAACGCTCTCAAATGCACTTTCAGAGTCCAAAAGTGATTCTTATTCAGATATTCACTCAGCACAGAGTTTCCACTAGAAGGCCAGAAACGCTCCCAAATACATTTCAGAGTCCAAAAAATGGATTTTAGCAGATATGTCAACACAGAGTTTCCACTGATGGCCAGAAACGTTCCCAAATACTCTTTCAGAGTTCAAAAAGTGATTCTTAGGCAGATATTCGTTCATACAAATTTTCCACTAGAAGGCCAGAAACTCTCTGAGAAGCACTTTCAGAGTCCAAAAAGTGATTCTCAGGGCAAATAATCACTCAACACAGAGTTTCCACTAGAAGGCCAGAAACGCCCAAATACATTTTCAGAGTAAAAAATTAATTTTTAGTGCAGATATTCACTCAACACAGAGTTTCCAGAAGAAGGCCAGAAACTCTCTAATAAGGACTTTCAGAGTCCAAAAAGTGATTCTCAAGGCAGATAGTCGCTCAACACAAAGTTTCCACTGGAAGGCCAGAAATGCTTAAAATACACTTTCAGAGTCCAAAATAGTGATTCTTTGTGCAGATATTCACTATACACAGAGTTTACACTAGAAGGCCAGAAACGCTCTCAAATGCACTTTTAGAGTCCAAAACGTGATTCTTATTCAGATATTCACTCAGCACAGAGTTTCCACTAGAAGGCCAGAAACGCCCAAATACATTTTCAGAGTAAAAATTGATTTTTAGTGCAGATATTCACTCAAGAATATGAGTGAATGAGAGAATGAGAGAATCTGGCCTTTTCTGGCCTTCTTCTGGCCAGAAGAAGGCCAGAAACTCTCTAATAAGGACTTTCAGAGTCCAAAAAAGTGATTCTCAAGGCAGATACTCGCTCAACACAAAGTTTCCACTGGAAGGCCAGAAACGCTTAAAATGCACTTTCAGAGTCCAAAATAGTGATTCTTTGTGCAGATATTCACTATACACAGAGTTTACACTAGAAGGCCAGAAACGCTGTCAAATGCACTTTCAGAGTCCAAAAAGATTCTCAGGGCAGATATCAGTCAACACAGAGTTTCCACTAGAAGGCCAAAAACGTTCCCAATACTCTTTCAGAGTCCAAAAAATTGATTTTTAGTGCAGATATTCACTCAACACAGAGTTTCCAGAAGAAGGCCAGAAACTCTCTAATAAGGACTTTCAGAGTCCAAAAAAGTGATTCTCAGGGCAAATAATCACTCAACACAGAGTTTCCACTGGAAGACCAGAAACGCTCTCAAATGCACTTTCAGAGTCCAAAACAATGATTCTCAGGGCAGATATTCACTCAACACAAAGTTTCCAGTAGAAGGCAGAAACGCTCTCAAATGCACTTTGATAGTCCAAAAAGTGATTCTATTCAGATATTCACTATACACAGTGTTTCCACTAGAAGGCCAGAAACGCTGTCAAATGCACTTTCAGAGTCCAAAATAGTGATTCTTCGTGCAGATATTCACTATACACAGAGTTTACACTAGAAGGCCAGAAACGCTCTCAAATGCACTTTCAGAGTCCAAAAAAGTGATTCTTATTTAGATATTCACTCAACACAGAGTTTCCACTAGAAGGCCAGAAACGCTCTGAAATGCACTTTCATAGTCCAAAATAACTGATTCTCAGGCAGATATTCAGTCAACACAGAGTTTCACAGATTTTCCAGAAGAAGGCCAGAAATCTCTCAAATGCACTTTCATAGTCCAAAAAGTGACTCTTATTCAGATATTCACTAACATGAGTTCCACTAGAAGGCCAGAAACGCTCTCAAATGCACTTTCATAGTCCAAAATAAGTGATTCTCAGGGCAGATATTCAGTCAACACACAGTTTCCACTAGAAGGCCAGAAACGCTCTCAAATGCACTTTGATAGTCCAAAGAAGTGATTCTTCTTCAGATATTCACTATACACAGTGTTTCCACTAGAGGGCCAGAAACGCTGTCAAATGCACTTTCAGAGTCCAAAAAGTGATTCTTATTCAGATATTCACTCAGCACAGAGTTTCCACTAGAAGGCAGAAACGCTCCCAAATACATTTTCAGAGAAAAAAATTGATTTTAGTGCAGAGATTCACTCAACACAGAGTTTCCAGAAGAAGGCCAGAAACTCTCTAATAAGGACTTTCAGAGTCCAAAAAGTGATTCTCAAGGCAGATACTCGCTCAACACAAAGTTTCCACTGGAAGGCCAGAAATGCTTAAAATGCACTTTCAGAGTCCAAAAAGTGATTTTTAGTGCTGATATTCACTAAACACAGAGTTTCCACTAGAGTCCAAAAAGTATTCTTAGGCAGATATTCGTCCACAAATTTTCCAGTAGAAGCCAACCTCTGAGAAGCACTTTCAGAGTCCAAAAAGTGATTCTCAGGGCAAATACTCACTCAACACAGAGTTTCCACTAGAAGGCCAGAAACGTCCCAAATACATTTTCAGAGTAAAAATTAATTTTTAGTGCAGATATTCACTCAACACAGAGTTTCCAGAAGAAGGCCAGAAACTCTCAATAAGGACTTTCAGAGTCCAAAAAAGTGATTCTCAAGGCAGATACGCCAACACAAAGTTTCCACTGGAAGGCCAGAAACGTTTAAAATACTTTCAGAGTCCAAAATAGTGATTCTTTTGTGCAGATATTCACATACACAGAGTTTACACTAGAAGGCCAGAAATGCTCTCAAATGCACTTTCAGGTCCAAAACGTGATTCTTATTCAGATATTCACTCAGCACAGAGTTTCCACTAGAAGGCCAGAAACGCTCCTAAATACATTTTCAGAGTAAAAAAATTGATTTTTAGTGCAGATATTCACTCAACACAGAGTTTCCAGAAGAAGGCCAGAAACTCTCTAATAAGGACTTTCAGAGTCCAAAAAGTGATTCTCAAGGCAGATACTGCTCAACACAAAGTTTCCACTGGAAGGCCAGAAACGCTAAAATGCACTTTCAGAGTCCAAAAAGTGATTTTTAGTGCTGATATTCACTAAACACAGAGTTTCCACTAGAGTCCAAAAGTGATTCTTAGGCAGATATTCGTTCACACAAATTTTCCAGTAGAAGGCCAGAAACTCTCGAGAAGCATTTTCCCAGAGCCCAAAAAAGTGATTCTCAGGGCAAATAATCCTCAACACAGAGTTTCCACTGGAAGGCCAGAAACGCTGTCAAATGCACTTTCAGAGTCCAAAACGTGATTCTTTGTGCAGATATTCACTATAAAAGAGTTTACACTAGAAGGCCAGAAACGCTGTCAAATGCACTTTCAGAGTCCAAAAAAAGATTCTCAGGGCAGATATCAGTCAACACAGATTTTCCCACTGATGGCCAGAAACGTTCCCAAATACTCTTTCAGGGCCCAAAAAAAGTGATTCTTAGGCAGATATTCGTTCAACAAATTTTCCAGTAGAAGGCCAGAAACTCTCTGAGAAGCACTTTCAGAGTCCAAAAGTGATTCTCAGGGCAAATAATCAGTCAACACAGAGTTTCCACTGGAAGGCCAGAAACGCTCTCAAATGCACTTTCAGAGTCCAAAACAGTGATTCTCAGGGCAGATATTCACTCAACACAAAGTTTCCAGTAGAAGGCCAGAAACGCTCTCAAATGCACTTTGATAGTCCAAAAAGTGATTCTTATTCAGATATTCACTCAACACAGAGTTTCCACTAGAAGGCCAGAAACGCTCTGAAATGCACTTTCATAGTCCAAAATAACTGATTCTCAGGGCAGATATTCAGTCAACACAGAGTTTCACAGAGTTTCCACTAGAAGGCCAGAAACTCTCTCAAATCCCACTTTCATAGTCCAAAAAGTGATTCTTATTCAGATATTCACTCAACACAGAGTTTCCACTAGAAGGCCCAAACGCTCTGAAATGCACTTTCATAGTCCAAAATAAGTGATTCTCAGGCAGATATTCAGTCAACACACAGTTTCCTAGAAGAGAAAGCTCTCAATGCACTTTGATAGTCCAAAAAAAGTGAGTTTTGTATTCAGATATTCACTCAACACACAGTTTCCACTAGAAGGCCAGAAACTGTCAAAATGCACTTTCAGAGTCCAAAATAAGGATTCTTCAGGCAGATATTCACTATAACACAGAGTTTACACTAGAAGGAAAACGCCCAAAATGCACTTCAGAGTCCAAAACGCAGATTCTTATTCAGATATTCACCAGCACAGAGTTTCCACTAGCGGCCAGAAACGCCCAAATACATTTCTCAGAGTAAAATTGATTTTTAGTGCAGATATTCACTCAACACAGTGTTTCCAGAAGAAGGCCAGAAACTCTCTAATAAGGACTTTCAGAGTCCAAAAAGGATTCTCAAGGCAGATACTGGCTCAACACAAAGTTTCCACTGGAAGGCCAAGAAACGCTTAAAATGCACTTTCAGAGTCCAAAATAGCATTCTTTGTGCAGATATTCACTATACAGAGTTTACACTAGAAGGCCAGAAATTGTCAAATGCACTTTCAGAGTCCAAAAAAGATTCTCAGGGCAGATATCAGTCAACACAGAGTTTCCATTGAAGTCCAAAAATGTTCCCAAATACTCTTTCAGAGTCCAGTAAGTGATTTTAGTGCTGATATTCACTAAACTTACATTTCACTAGAGTCCAAAAAAAGTGATTCTTAGGCAGATATTCGTTCCACACAAATTTTCCAGTAGAAGGTCAGAAACTCTTGAAAGCAATGGGAGTCCAAAAAGTTCTTCTCAGGGCAAATAATCACTCAACACAGAGTTTCCACTGGAAGACCAGAAACTTCCAAATGCAATTTCAGAGTCCAAAACAATGATTCTCAGGGCAGATATTCACTCAACACAAAGTTTTGAGTAGAAGGCCAGAAACGCTCTCAAATGCACTTTGATAGTCCAAAAAAAGTGATTCTTATTCAGATATTCACTATACAGTGTTTTTCCACTAGAAGGCCAGAAACGCTGTCAAATGCACTTTCAGAGTCCAAAATAGTGATTCTTCGTGCAGATATTCACTATACACAGAGTTTACACTAGAAGGCCAGAAACGCTCTCCAAATGCTTTCAGAGTCCAAAAAGTGATTCTTATTCAGATATTCACTCAAATACAGAGTTTCCACTAGAAGGCCAGAACGCTCTGAAATGCAATGTCAGTGCAAAATAACTGATTCTCAGGGCAGATATTCAGTCAACACAGAGTTTCCTGATTTTCAGAAGAAGGGCCAGAAACTCTCTCAAATGAACTTTCATAGTCCAAAAAGTGACTCTTATTCAGATATTCACTCAACACAGAGTTCCCACTAGAAGGCCCAGAAACGCTCTGAAATGCACTCATAGTCCAAATAAGTGATTCTCAGGGCAGATATTCAGTCAACTTACACAATTTTCCACTAGAACGCTCAGAAACGCTCTCAAATGCACTTTGATAGTCAAAAAAGTGATTCTTATTCAGATATTCACTCAACACAGAGTTTCACTAGAAGGCCAGAACGCTGTCAAATGCACTTTCAGAGTCCAAAATAAGGATTCTTAGGTGCAGATATTCACTATACACAGAGTTACACTAGAAGGCCAGAAACGCTCTCAAATGCAATTTCATAGTCAAAAAAGTGATTCTTATTCAGATATTCACTCAGCACAGTTTCCACTAGTAGGCCAAAACGCTCCCAAATACATTTTCAGAGTAAAAATTGATTTTTAATGCACATATTCACTCAACACAGAGTTTCCAGAAGAAGGCCAGAAACTCTCTAATAAGGACTTTCAGAGTCCAAAAGTGATTCTCAAGGCAGATACTCGCTCAACACAAAGTTTCCACTGGAAGGCCAGAAACGCTTTAAAATGCCTTTCAGAGTCAAAAAAGTGATTTTTAGTGCTGATATTCACTAAGCACAGAGTTTCCACTTAGAGTCCAAAAAGGATTCTTAGGCAGATATTCGTTCACTGCAAATTTTCCAGTAGAGAGGCCAGAAACTCTCTGAGAAGCACTTTCAGAGTCCAAAAAGTGATTCTCAGGGCAAATAATCACTCAACACAGAGTTTCCACTGGAAGGCCAGAAACGCTCTCAAATGCACTTTCATAGTCCAAAATAAGTGATTCTCAGGGCAGATATTCAGTCAACACAGTTTCCACTAGAAGGCCAGAAACGCTCTCAAATGCACTTTGATAGTCCAAAAGTGATTCTTATTCAGATATTCACTCAACACAGAGTTTCCACTAGAAGGCCAGAAACGCTGTCAAATGCACTTTCAGAGTCCAAAATAGTGATTCTTCGTGCAGATATTCACTATACACAGAGTTTACACTAGAAGGCAGAACGCTCTCAAATGCACTTTTCAGAGTCCAAAAAAGTGATTCTTATTCAGATATTCACTCAACACAGAGTTTCCACTAGAAGGCCAGAAACGCTCTGAAATGCACCTTCATAGTCCAAAATAACTGATTCTCAGGGCAGATATTCAGTCAACACAGAGTTTCACAGATTTTTCAGAAGAGGCCAGAAACTCTCTCAAATGCACTTTCATAGTCCAAAAAAGTGACTCTTATTCAGATATTCAATCAACACAGAGTTCCCACTAGAAGGCCAGAAACGCTCTGAAATGCACTTTCATAGTCAAAATAAGTGATTCTCAGGGCAGATATTCAGTCAACACACAGTTTCCACTAGAGAGGCTAGAAACGCTCTCAAATGCACTTTGATAGTCCAAAAAAGTGATTCTTATTCAGATATTCACTCAAACACAGAGTTTCCCACTAGAAGGCCAGAAACGCTGTCAAATGCACTAGAGTCAAAATAAGGATTCTTCGAGCAGATATTCACTATACACAGAGTTTACACTCGAAGGCCAAGAATGCTCTCAAATGCACTTTCATGGTCCAAAAGTGATTCTTATTCAGATATTCACTCAGCACAGAGTTTCCACTAGAAGGCCAGAAACGCTCCCAAATACATTTTCAGAGTAAAAAAATTGATTTTTAGTGCAGATATTCACTCAACACAGAGTTTCCAGAAAAGGCCAGAAACTCTCTAATAAGGACTTTCAGAGTCCAAAAGTGATTCTCAAGGCAGATACTCGCTCAGCACAAAGTTTCCACTGGAAGGCCAGAAACGCTTAAATGCACTTTCAGAGTCCAAAAGTGATTTTTAGTGCTGATATTCACTAAACACAGAGTTTCACTAGAATCCAAAAAGTGATTCTTAGGCAGATATTCGTTCACACAAATTTTCCAGTAGAAGGCCAGAAACTCTCTGAGAAGCACTTTCAGAGTCCAACAAAAAGTGATTCTCAGGGCAAATACTAAACTCAACACAGAGTTTCCACTGGAAGGCCAGAAAACGCTATCAAATGCACTTTCAGAGTCCAAAATAGTGATTCTTTCTGCAGATATTCACTATACACAGAGTTTACACTAGAAGGCCAGAAACGCTGTCAAATGCACTTTCAGGTCCAAAAAAAAGATTCTCAGGGCAGATATCACTCCAACACAGAGTTTCCTCTGGATGGCAGAAACGTTCCCAAATACTCTTTCAGAGTCCAAAAGTGATTTTTAGTGCTGATATTCACTAAACACAGAGTTTCACTAGAGTCCAAAACAGTGATTCTTAGGCAGATATTCGTTCACAAATTTTTTCAGTAGAAGGCCAGAAACTCTCTGAGAAGCACTTTCAGAGTCCAAAAAAAGTGATTCTCAGGGCAAATAATCACTCAACACAGAGTTTCACTAGAAGGCCAGAAACGCTCCCAATTACATTTTCAGAGTAAAAAAATTAATTTTTAGTGCAGATATTCACTCAACACAGAGTTTCCAGAAGAAGGCCAGAAACTCTCTAATAAGGACTTTCAGAGTCCAAAAAGTCATTCTCAGGGCAAATAATCACTCAACACAGAGTTTCCACTGGAAGGCCAGAAACGCTCTCAAATGCACTTTCAGAGTCCAAAAAAGTGATTCTTATTCAGATATTCGCTATACACAGAGTTTTCACTAGAAAGGCCAGAAACGCTGTCAAATGCCCTTTCAGAGTCAAAAAAAGATTCTCAGGGCAGATATCAGTCAACACAGAGTTTCCACTAGAAGGCCAAAACGTTCCCAAATACTCTTTCAGAGTCCAAAAAAGTGATTTTTAGTGCTGATATTCACTAAACACAGAGTTTCCACTAGAGTCCAAAAAGTGATTCTTAGGCAGATATTCGGTTCACACAAATTTTCCAGTAGAAGGCCAGAAACTCTTGAGAAGCACTTTCCAGAGTCCAAAAGTGATTCTCAGGTCAAATAATCACTCAACACAGAGTTTCCACTGGAAGACCAGAAACGCTCTCAAATGCACTTTCAGAGTCAAAACAATGATTCTCAGGGCAGATATTCACTCAACACAAAGTTTCCAGTAGAAGGCCAGAAACGCTCTCAAATGCACTTTGATAGTCCAAAAAAGTGATTCTTATTCAGATATTCACTATACACAGTGTTTCCACTAGAAGGCCAGAAACGCTGTCAAATGCACTTTCAGAGTCCAAAATAGTGATTCTTATTCAGATATTCACTCAACACAGAGTTTCCACTAGAAGGCCTGAAACGCTCTGAAATGCACTTTCATAGTCCAAAATAACTGATTCTCAGGGCAGATATTCAGTCAACACAGAGTTTCACAGATTTTCCACTAGAAGGCCAGAAACTCTCTCAAATGCACTTTCATAGTCCAAAAAGTGACTCTTATTCAGATATTCCTCAACACAGAGTTCCCACTAGAAGGCCAGAAACGCTCTGAAATGCACTTTCATAGTCCAAAATAAGTGATTCTCAGGGCAGATATTCCAGTCAACACTCAGTTTCCACTAGAAGGCCAGAAACGCTCTCAAATGCACTTTGATAGTCCAAAAAAATGATTCTTATTCAGATATTCACTCAACACACAGTTTCCACTAGAAGGCCAGAAACGCTGTCAAATGCACTTTCAGAGTCCAAAATAAGGATTCTTCGTGCAGATATTCACTATACACAGAGTTTACACTACAAGGCCAGAAACGCTCACAAATGCACTTTCATAGTCCAAAAGTGATTCTTATTCAGATATTCACACAGCACAGAGTTTCCACTAGAAGGCCAGAAACGCTCCCAAATACATTTTCAGAGTAAAAATGGATTTTAGTGCAGATATTCACTCAACACAGAGTTTCAGAAGAAGGCCGAAACTCTCTAATAAGGACTTTCAGAGTCCAAAAAGTGATTCTCAAGGCAGATACTCGCTCAACACAAAGTTTCCAAGGAAGGCCAGAAACGCTAAAAATGCACTTTCAGAGTCCAAAAAGTGATTTTTAGTGCTGATATTCACTAAGCACAGAGTTTCCACTAGAGTCCAAAAAGTGATTCTTAGGCAGATATTCGTTCACACAAATTTTCCAGTAGAAGGCCAGAAACTCTCTGAGAAGCACTTTCAGAGTCAAAAAAGTGATTCTCAGGGCAAATAATCACTCAACACAGAGTTTCCACTGGAAGGCCAGAAACGCTGTCAAATGCACTTTCAGAGTCAAAATAGTGATTCTTTGTGCAGATATTCACTATACACAGAGTTTACACTAGAAGGCCAGAAACGCCTGTCAAATGCACTTTCAGAGTCCAAAACAATGATTCTCAGGGCAGATATTCACTCAACACAAAGTTTCAGTAGAAGGCCAGAAACGCTCAAATGCACTTTGATAGTCAAAAAAGTGATTCTTATTCAGATATTCACTATACACAGTGTTTCCACTAGAAGGCCAGAAACGCTGTCAAATGCACTTTCAGAGTCCAAAATAGTGATTCTTCGTGCAGATATTCACTATACACAGAGTTTACACTAGAAGGCAAAACGCTCTCAAATGCACTTTCAGAGTTCAAAAAAGTGATTCTTATTCAGATATTCACTCAACACAGAGTTTCCACTAGAAGGCCTGAAACGCTCTGAAATGCACTTTCATAGTCCAAAATAACTGATTCTCAGGGCAGATATTCAGTCAACACAGAGTTTCACAGATTTTCCACTAGAAGGCCAAACTCTCAAATGCACTTTCATAGTCCAAAAAGTGACTCTTATTCAGATATTCACTCAACACAGAGTTCCCACTAGAAGGCAGAAACGCTCTGAAATGCACTTTCATAGTCCAAAATAAGTGATTCTCAGGGCAGATATTCAGTCAACACACAGTTTCCACTAGAAGGACAGAAACGCTCTCAAATGCACTTTGATAGTCCAAAAAGTGATTCTTATTCAGATATTCACTCAACACACAGTTTCCACTAGAAGGCCAGAAACGCTGTCAAATGCACTTTCACAGTCCAAAATAAGGATTCTTCGTGCAGATATTCACTATACACAGAGTTTACACTACAAGGCCAGAAACGCTCACAAATGCACTTTCATAGTCCAAAAAAGTGATTCTTATTCAGATATTCACACAGCACAGAGTTTCCACTAGAAGGCCAGAAACGCTCCCAAATACATTTTCAGAGTAAAAAAATGGATTTTTAGTGCAGATATTCACTCAACACAGAGTTTCCAGAAGAAGGCCAGAAACTCTCTATAAGGACTTTCAGAGTCCAAAAAGTGATTCTCAAGGCAGATGCTCGCTCAACACAAAGTTTCCACTGGAAGGCCAGAAACGCTTAAAATACACTTTCAGAGTCCAAAATAGTGATTCTTTGTGCAGATATTCACTATACACAGAGTTTACACTAGAAGGCCAGAAACGCTCTCAAATGCACTTTCAGAGTCCAAAACGTGATTCTTATTCAGATATTCACTCAGCACAGAGTTTCCACTAGAAGGCCAGAAACGCTCCCAAATACATTTTCAGAGTAAAAAATTGATTTTTAGTGCAGATATTCACTCAACACAGAGTTTCCAGAAGAAGGCCAGAAACTCTCTAATAAGGACTTTCAGAGTCCAAAAAGTGATTCTCAAGGCAGATACTACTCAACACAAAGTTTCCACTGGAAGGCCAGAAACGCTTAAAATGCACTTTCAGAGTCAAAATAGTGATTCTTTGTGCAGATATTCACTATACACAGAGTTTACACTAGAAAGGCCAGAAAACGGCTCTCAAATGCACTTTCAGAGTCCAAAAAGTGATTCTCAAGGCAGATACTCGCTCAACACAAAGTTTCCACTGGAAGGCCAGAAACGCTTAAAATGCACTTTCAGAGTCCAAAAAGTGATTTTTAGTGCTGATATTCACTAAGCACAGAGTTTCCACTAGTCCAAAAAGTGATTCTTAGGCAGATATTCGTTTCACACAAATTTTTCCAGTAGAAGGCCAGAAACTCTCTGAGAAGCACTTTCAGAGTCCAAAAAAAGATTCTCAGGGCAAATAATCACTCAACACAGAGTTTCCACTGGAAGGCCAGAAACGCTCTCAAATGCACTTTCATAGTCCAAAATAAGTGATTCTCAGGGCAGATATTCAGTCAACACAGTTTTTCCACTAGAAGGCCAGAAACGCTCTCAAATGCACTTTGATAGTCCAAAAAGTGATTCTTATTCAGATATTCACTCAACACAGAGTTTCCACTAGAAGGCCAGAAACGCTTGTCAAATGCACTTTCAGAGTCCAAAATAAGGATTCTTCGTGCAGATATTCACTATACACAGAGTTTACACTAGAAGGCCAGAAACGCTCTCAAATGCACTTTCAGAGTCCAAAAAGTGATTCTTATTCAGATATTCACTCAACACAGAGTTTCCACTAGAAGGCCAGAAATGCTCTGAAATGCACTTTCATAGTCCAAAATAACTGATTCTCAGGGCAGATATTCAGTCAACACAGAGTTTCACAGATTTTCCAGAAGAAGGCCAGAAACTCTCTCAAATGCACTTTCATAGTCCAAAAAGTGACTCTTATTCAGATATTCACTCAACACAGAGTTCCCACTAGAAGGCCAGAAACGCTCTGAAATGCACTTTCATAGTCCAAAATAAGTGATTCTCAGGGCAGATATTCAGTCAACACACAGTTTCCACTAGAAGGCCAGAAACGCTCTCAAATGCACTTTGATAGTCCAAAAAGTGATTCTTATTCAGATATTCACTCAACACAGAGTTTCCACTAGAAGGCCAGAAACGCTGTCAAATGCACTTTCAGAGTCCAAAATAAGGTTCTTCGAGCACATATTCACTATACACAGAGTTTACACTAGAAGGCCAGAAACGCTCTCAAATGCACTTTCATAGTCCAAAAAAAGTGATTCTTATTCAGATATTCACTCAGCACAGAGTTTCCACTAGAAGGCCAGAAACGCTCCCAAATACATTTTCAGAGTAAAAAAATTGATTTTTAGTGCAGATATTCACTCAACACAGAGTTTCCAGAAGAAGGCCAGAAACTCTCTAATAAGGACTTTCAGAGTCCAAAAAGTGATTCTCAAGGCAGATACTTACTCAACACAAAGTTTCCACTGGAAGGCCAGAAACGCTTAAAAATGCACTTTCAGAGTCCAAAATAGTGATTCTTTGTGCAGATATTCACTATACACAGAGTTTACACTAGAAGGCCAGAAACGCTCTCAAATGCACTTTTAGAGTCCAAAACGTGATTCTTATTCAGATATTCACTCAGCACAGAGTTTCCACTAGAAGGCCAGAAACGCTCCCAAATACATTTTCAGAGTAAAAAAAATTGATTTTTAGTGCAGATATTCACTCAAGAATATGAGTGAATGAGAGAATGAGAGAATGAGAGAATCTGGCCTTCTTCTGGCCTTCTTCTGGCCAGAAGAAGGCCAGAAACTCTCTAATAAGGACTTTCAGAGTCCAAAAAAGTGATTCTCAAGGCAGATACTCGCTCAACACAAAGTTTCCACTGGAAGGCCAGAAACGCTTAAAATGCACTTTCAGAGTCCAAAATAGTGATTCTTTGTGCAGATATTCACTATACACAGAGTTTACACTAGAAGGCCAGAAACGCTGTCAAATGCACTTTCAGAGTCCAAAAAGATTCTCAGGGCAGATATCAGTCAACACAGAGTTTCCACTAGAAGGCCAAAAACGTTCCCAATACTCTTTCAGAGTCCAAAAAAATTGATTTTAGTGCAGATATTCACTCAACACAGAGTTTCAGAAGAAGGCCAGAAACTCTCTAATAAGGACTTTCAGAGTCCAAAAAGTGATTCTCAGGCAAATAATCACTCAACACAGAGTTTCCACTGGAAGACCAGAAACGCTCTCAAATGCACTTTCAGAGTCCAAAACAATGATTCTCAGGGCAGATATTCACTCAACACAAAGTTTCCAGTAGAAGGCCAGAAACGCTCTCAAATGCACTTTGATAGTCCAAAAGTGATTCTTATTCAGATATTCACTATACACAGTGTTTCCACTAGAAGGCCAGAAACGCTGTCAAATGCACTTTCAGAGTCCAAAATAGTGATTCTTCGTGCAGATATTCACTATTCACAGAGTTTACACTAGAAGGCCAGAAACGCTCTCAAAATGCACTTTCAGAGTCCAAAAAGTGATTCTTATTTAGATATTCACTCAACACAGAGTTTCCACTAGAAGGCCAGAAACGCTCTGAAATGCACTTTCATAGTCCAAAATAAGTGATTCTCAGGGCAGATATTCAGTCAACACACAGTTTCCACTAGAAGGCCAGAAACGCTCTCAAATGCACTTTGATAGTCCAAAGAAGTGATTCTTCTTCAGATATTCACTATACACAGTGTTTCCACTAGAAGGCCAGAAACGCTGTCAAATGCACTTTCAGAGTCCAAAAAGTGATTCTTATTCAGATATTCACTCAGCACAGAGTTTCCACTAGAAGGCCAGAAACGCTCCCAAATACATTTTCAGAGTAAAAAAAATTGATTTTTAGTGCAGAGATTCACTCAACACAGAGTTTCCAGAAGAAGGCCAGAAACTCTCTAATAAGGACTTTCAGAGTCCAAAAAGTGATTCTCAAGGCAGATACTCGCTCAACACAAAGTTTCACTGGAAGGCCAGAAACGCTTAAAATGCACTTTCAGAGTCCAAAAAAGTGATTTTTAGTGCTGATATTCACTAAACACAGAGTTTCCACTAGAGTCCAAAAAAGTGATTCTTAGGCAGATATTCGTTCACACAAATTTTCCAGTAGAAGGCCAGAAACTCTCTGAGAAGCACTTTCAGAGTCCAAAAAAGTGATTCTCAGGGCAAATACTCACTCAACACAGAGTTTCCACTAGAAGGCCAGAAACGCCTCCCAAATACATTTTCAGAGTAAAAAAATTAATTTTTAGTGCAGATATTCACTCAACACAGAGTTTCCAGAAGAAGGCCAGAAACTCTCTAATAAGGACTTTCAGAGTCCAAAAGTGATTCTCAAGGCAGATACTCGCTCAACACAAAGTTTCCACTGGAAGGCCAGAAACGCTTAAAATGCACTCAGAGTCCAAAAAAGTGATTTTTAGTGCTGATATTCACTAAACACAGAGTTTCCACTAGAGTCCAAAAAGTGATTCTTAGGCAGATATTCGTTCACACAAATTTTTCCAGTAGAAGGCCAGAAACTCTCTGAGAAGCACTTTCAGAGTCCAAAAAAAGTGATTCTCAGGGCAAATACTCACTCAACACAGAGTTTCCACTAGAAGGCCAGAAACGCTCCCAAATACATTTTCAGAGTAAAAAAAAATTAATTTTTAGTGCAGATATTCACTCAACACAGAGTTTCCAGAAGAAGGCCAGAAACTCTCTAATAAGGACTTTCAGAGTCCAAAAAAGTGATTCTCAAGGCAGATACTCGCTCAACACAAAGTTTCCACTGGAAGGCCAGAAACGCTTAAAATACACTTTCAGAGTCCAAAATAGTGATTCTTTGTGCAGATATTCACTATACACAGAGTTTACACTAGAAGGCCAGAAATGCTTTCAAATGCACTTTCAGAGTCCAAAACGTGATTCTTATTCAGATATTCACTCAGCACAGAGTTTTCCACTAGAAGGCCAGAAACGCTCCCAAATACATTTTCAGAGTAAAAAAATTGATTTTTAGTGCAGATATTCACTCAACACAGAGTTTCCAGAAGAAGGCTGAAACTCTCTAATAAGGACTTTCAGAGTCCAAAAAGGTGATTCTCAAGGCAGATACTCGCTCAACACAAAGTTTCCACTGGAAGGCCAGAAACGCATAAAATGCACTTTCAGAGTCCAAAAAGATTCTCAGGGCAGATATCAGTCAACACAGAGTTTCCACTGGATGGCCAGAATGCGTTCCCATACTCTTTCAGAGTCCAAAAGTGATTCTTAGGCAGATATTCGTTCATACAAATTTTTCCAGTAGAAGGCCAGAAACTCTCTGAAAGCACTTTCAGAGTCCAAAAAGTGATTCTCAGGCAAATAATCAGTCAACACAGAGTTTCACTGGAAGGCCAGAAAACGCTTAAAATACACTTTCAGAGTCCAAAACAGTGATTGTCAGGGCAGATATTCACTCAACACAAAGTTTCCAGTAGAAGGCCAGAAACGCTCTCAAATGCACTTTGATAGTCCAAAAAGTGATTCTTATTCAGATATTCCTCAACACAGAGTTTCCACTAGAAGGCCAGAAACGCTCTGAAATGCACTTTCATAGTCCAAAATAACTGATTCTCAGGGCAGATATTCAGTCAACACAGAGTTTCACAGAGTTTCCACTAGAAGGCCAGAAACTCTCTCAAATGCACTTTCATAGTCCAAAAAGTGATTCTTATTCAGATATTCACTCAACACAGAGTTTCCACTAGAAAGCCAGAAACGCTCTGAAATGCACTTTCATAGTCCAAAATAAGTGATTCTCAGGGCAGATATTCAGTCAACACACAGTTTCCACTAGAAGGCCAGAAACGCTCTCAAATGCACTTTGATAGTCCAAAAAAGTGAGTCTTATTCAGATATTCACTCAACACACAGTTTCCACTAGAAGGCCAGAAACGCTGTCAAATGCACTTTCAGAGTCCAAAATAAGGATTCTTCGTGCAGATATTCACTATACACAGAGTTTACACTAGAAGGCCAGAAACGCTCTCAAATGCACTTTTAGAGTCCAAAAGTGATTCTTATTCAGATATTCACTCAACACAGAGTTTCCACTAGAAGGCCAGAAACGGTCTGAAATGCACTTTCATAGTCCAACTTAACTGATTCTCAGGGCAGATATTCAGTCAACACAGAGTTTCACAGAGTTTCCACTAGAAGGCCAGAAACTCTCTCAAATACACTTTCATAGTCCAAAAAAGTGATTCTTATTCAGATTTTCACTCAACACAGAGTTTCCACTAGAAGGCCAGAAACGCTGTCAAATGCACTTTCAGAGTCCAAAATAAGGATTCTTCGTGCAGATATTCACTATACACAGAGTTTACACTAGAAGGCCAGAAACGCTCTCTCAAATGCACTTTCAGAGTCCAAAACGTGATTCTTATTCAGATATTCACTCAGCCCAGAGTTTCCACTAGAAGGCCAGAAACGCTCCCAAATACATTTTCAGAGTAAAAAAAATTGATTTTTAGTGCAGATATTCACTCAACACAGTGTTTCCAGAAGAAGGCCAGAAACTCTCTGAGAAGCACTTTCAGAGTCCAACAAAAGTGATTCTCAGGGCAAATACTCACTCAACACAGAGTTTCCACTGGAAGGCCAGAAACGCTGTCAAATGCACTTTCAGAGTCCAAAATAGTGATTCTTTCTGCAGATATTCACTATACACAGAGTTTACACTAGAAGGCCAGAAACGCTGTCAAATGCACTTTCAGAGTCCAAAAAAAGATTCTCAGGGCAGATATCAGTCAACACAAAGTTTCCTCTGGATGGCCAGAAACGTTCCCAAATACTCTTTCAGAGTCCAAAAAAGTGATTTTTAGTGCTGATATTCACTAAACACAGAGTTTCCACTAGAGTCCAAAGCAGTGATTCTTAGGCAGATATTCGTTCATACAAATTTTCCAGTAGAAGGCCAGAAACTCTCTGAGAAGCACTTTCAGAGTCCAAAAAAGTGATTCTCAGGGCAAATAATCACTCAACACAGAGTTTCCACTAGAAGGGCAGAAACGCTCCGAATTACATTTTCAGAGTAAAAAAATTTAATTTTTAGTGCAGATATTCACTCAACACAGAGTTTCCAGAAGAAGGCCAGAAACTCTCTAATAAGGACTTTCAGAGTACAAAAAAGTGATTCTCAAGGCAGATACTCGCTCAACACAAAGTTTCCACTGGAAGGCCAGAAACGCTTAAAATACACTTTCAGAGTCCAAAATAGTGATTCTTAGGCAGATATTCGTTCACACAAATTTTCCAGTAGAAGGCCAGAAACTCTCTGAGAAGCACTTTCAGAGTCCAAAAAAGTGATTCTCAGGGCAAATAATCACTCAACACAGAGTTTCCACTGGAAGGCCAGAAACGCTCTCAAATGCACTTTCAGAGTCCAAAAAGTGATTCTTATTCATATATTAAGCTATACACAGAGTTTCCAGTAGAAGGCCAGAAACGCTCTCAAATGCACATTCATAGTCCAAAATAAGTAATTCTCAGGGCAGATATTCAGTCAACACACAGTTTCCACTAGAAAGCCAGAAACGCTCTGAAATGCACTTTCATAGTCCAAAATAACTGATTCTCAGGGCAGATATTCAGTCAACACAGAGTTTCACAGATTTTCCACTAGAAGGCCAGAAACGCTCTCAAATGCACTTTCATAGTCCAAAAATTGATTTTAATGCACATATTCACTCAACACAGAGTTTCCAGAAGAAGGCCAGAAACTCTCTAATAAGGACTTTCAGAGTCCAAAAAGTGACTCTCAAGGCAGATACTCGCTCAACACAAAGTTTCCACTGGAAGGCCAGAAACGCTTAAAAATGCACTTTCAGAGTCCAAAAAGTGATTTTTAGTGCTGATATTCACTAAGCACAGAGTTTCCACTAGAGTCCAAAAAGTGATTCTTAGGCAGATATTCGTTCACACAAATTTTCCAGTAGAAGGCCAGAAACTCTCTGAGAAGCACTTTCAGAGTCCAAAAAAGTGATTCTCAGGGCAAATAATCACTCAAGACAGAGTTTCCACTGGAAGGCCAGAAACGCTCTCAAATGCACTTTCAGAGTCCAAAACAATGATTCTCAGGGCAGATATTCACTCAACACACAGTTTCCACTAGAAGGCCAGAAACGCTCTCAAATGCACTTTGATAGTCCAAAAAAGTGATTCTTATTCAGATATTCACTATACACAGTGTTTCCACTAGAAGGCCAGAAACGCTGTCAAATGCACTTTCAGAGTCCAAAATAGTGATTCTTCGTGCAGATATTCACTATACACAGAGTTTACACTAGAAGGCCAGAAACGCTCTCAAATGCACTTTCAGAGTTCAAAAAGTGATTCTTATTCAGATATTCACTCAACACAGAGTTTCCACTAGAAGGCCTGAAACGCTCTGAAATGCACTTTCATAGTCCAAAATAACTGATTCTCAGGGCAGATATTCAGTCAACACAGAGTTTCACAGATTTTCCACTAGAAGGCCAGAAACTCTCTCAAATGCACTTTCATAGTCCAAAACAAGTGATTCTCAGGGCAGATATTCAGTCAACACACAGTTTCCACTAGAAGACCAGAAACGCTCTCAAATGCACTTTGATAGTCCAAAAAAAGTGATTCTTATTCAGATATTCACTCAACACAGAGTTTCCACTAGAAGGCCAGAAACGCTGTCAAATGCACTTTCAGAGTCCAAAATAAGGATTCTTCGAGCAGATATTCACTATACACAGAGTTTACACTAGAAGGCCAGAAACGCTCTCAAATGCACTTTCATAGTCCAAAAAGTGATTCTTATTCAGATATTCACTCAGCACAGAGTTTCCACTAGAAGGCCAGAAACGCTCCCAAATACATTTTCAGAGTAAAAAAATTGATTTTAGTGCAGATATTCACTCAACACAGAGTTTCCAGAAGAAGGCCAGAAACTCTCTAATAAGGACTTTCAGAGTCCAAAAAGTGATTCTCAAGGCAGATACTGCTCAACACAAAGTTTCCACTGGAAGGCCAGAAACGCTTAAAATGCACTTTCAGAGTCCAAAAAAAAGATTCTCAGGGCAGATATCAGTCAACACAGAGTTTCCACTGGATGGCCAGAACGCTTCCCACATACTCTTTCAGAGTCCAAAAAAGTGATTCTTAGGCAGATATTCGTTCATACAAATTTTCCAGTAGAAGGCCAGAAACTCTCTGAGAAGCACTTTCAGAGTCCAAAAAAGTGATTCTCAGGGCAAATAATCAGTCAACACAGAGTTTCCACTGGAAGGCCAGAAACGCTTAAAATACACTTTCAGAGTCCAAAACAGTGATTGTCAGGGCAGATATTCACTCAACACAAAGTTTCCAGTAGAAGGCCAGAAACGCTCTCAAATGCACTTTGATAGTCCAAAAAAGTGATTCTTATTCAGATATTCACTCAACCCAGAGTTTCCACTAGAAGGCCAGAAACGCTCTGAAATGCACTTTCATAGTCCAAAATAACTGATTCTCAGGGCAGATATTCAGTCAACACAGAGTTTCACAGAGTTTCCACTAGAAAGCCAGAAACGCTCTGAAATGCACTTTCATAGTCCAAAATAAGTGATTCTCAGGGCAGATATTCAGTCAACACACAGTTTCCACTAGAAGGCCAGAAACGCTCTCAAATGCACTTTGATAGTCCAAAAAAGTGAGTCTTATTCAGATATTCACTCAACACACAGTTTCCACTAGAAGGCCAGAAACGCTGTCAAATGCACTTTCAGAGTCCAAAATAAGGATTCTTCGTGCAGATATTCACTATACACAGAGTTTACACTAGAAGGCCAGAAACGCTCTCAAATGCTCTTTTAGAGTCCAAAAAAGTGATTCTTATTCAGATATTCACTCAACACAGAGTTTCCACTAGAAGGCCAGAAACGGTCTGAAATGCACTTTCATAGTACAACTTAACTGATTCTCAGGGCAGATATTCAGTCAACACAGAGTTTCACAGAGTTTCCACTAGAAGGCCAGAAACTCTCTCAAATACACTTTCATAGTCCAAAAAAGTGATTCTTATTCAGATTTTCACTCAACACAGAGTTTCCACTAGAAGGCCAGAAACGCTGTCAAATGCACTTTCAGAGTCCAAAATAAGGATTCTTCGTGCAGATATTCACTATACACAGAGTTTACACTAGAAGGCCAGAAACGCTCTCAAATGCACTTTCAGAGTCCAAAAACGTGATTCTTATTCAGATATTCACTCAGCCCAGAGTTTCCACTAGAAGGCCAGAAACGCTCCCAAATACATTTTCAGAGTAAAAAAAATTGATTTTTAGTGCAGATATTCACTCAACACAGTGTTTCCAGAAGAAGGCCAGAAACTCTCTAATAAGGACTTTCAGAGTCCAAAAAAGTGATTCTCAAGGCAGATACTCGCTCAACACAAAGTTTCCACTGGAAGGCCAGAAACGCTTAAAATGCACTTTCAGAGTCCAAAATAGTGATTCTTTGTGCAGATATTCACTATACACAGAGTTTACACTAGAAGGCCAGAAACGCTGTCAAATGCACTTTCAGAGTCCAAAAAAAAGATTCTCAGGGCAGATATCAGTCAACACAGAGTTTCCACTGGAAGGCCAAAAAGTTCCCAAATACTCTTTCAGAGTCCAGAAAAGTGATTTTTAGTGCTGATATTCACTAAACACAGAGTTTCCACTAGAGTCCAAAAAAGTGATTCTTAGGCAGATATTCGTTCACACAAATTTTCCAGTAGGAGGCCAGAAACTCTTGAGAAGCACTTTCAGAGTCCAAAAAAGTGATTCTCAGGGCAAATAATCACTCAACACAGAGTTTCCACTGGAAGACCAGAAACGCTCTCAAATGCACTTTCAGAGTCCAAAACAATGATTCTCAGGGCAGATATTCACTCAACACAAAGTTTCCAGTAGAAGGCCAGAAACGCTCTCAAATGCACTTTCATAGTCCAAAAAAGTGATTCTTATTCAGATATTCACTCAGCACAGTTTCCACTAGTAGGCCAGAAACGCTCCCAAATACATTTTCAGAGTAAAAAAAATTGATTTTTAATGCACATATTCACTCAACACAGAGTTTCCAGAAGAAGGCCAGAAACTCTCTAATAAGGACTTTCAGAGTCCAAAAAAGTGATTCTCAAGGCAGATACTCGCTCAACACAAAGTTTCCACTGGAAGGCCAGAAACGCTTAAAATGCACTTTCAGAGTCCAAAAAAGTGATTTTTAGTGCTGATATTCACTAAGCACAGAGTTTCCACTAGAAGGCCAGAAACGCTGTCAAATGCACTTTCAGAGTCCAAAATAAGGATTCTTCGTGCAGATATTCACTATACACAGAGTTTACACTAGAAGGCCAGAAACGCTCTCAAATGCACTTTCAGAGTCCAAAAAAGTGATTCTTATTCAGATATTCACTCAACACAGAGTTTCTACTAGAAGGCCAGAAACGCTCTGAAATGCACTTTCATAGTCCAAAATAACTGATTCTCAGGGCAGATATTCAGTCAACACAGAGTTTCACCGATTTTCCAGAAGAAGGCCAGAAACTCTCTCAAATGCACTTTCATAGTCCAAAAAAGTGACTCTTATTCAGATATTCACTCAACACAGAGTTCCCACTAGAAGGCCAGAAACGCTCTGAAATGCACTTTCATAGTCCAAAATAAGTGATTCTCAAGGCAGATATTCAGTCAACACACAGTTTCCACTAGAAGGCCAGAAACGCTGTCAAATTCACTTTCAGAGTCCAAAATAAGGATTCTTCGAGCAGATATTCACTATACACAGAGTTTACACTAGAAGGCCAGAAACGCTCTCAAATGCACTTTCATAGTCCAAAAGTGATTCTTATTCAGATATTCACTCAGCACAGAGTTTCCACTAGAAGGCCAGAAACGCTCCCAAATACATTTTCAGAGTAAAAAAATTGATTTTTAGTGCAGATATTCACTCAACACAGAGTTTCCAGAAGAAGGCCAGAAACTCTCTAATAAGGACTTTCAGAGTCCAAAAAGTGATTCTCAAGGCAGATACTCGCTCAACACAAAGTTTCCACTGGAAGGCCAGAAACGCTTTAAAATGCACTTTCAGAGTCCAAAAAGTGATTTTTAGTGCTGATATTCAATAAACACAGAGTTTCCACTAGAATCCAAAAAAGTGATTCTTAGGCAGATATTCGTTCACACAAATTTTCCAGTAGAAGGCCAGAAACTCTCTGAGAAGCACTTTCAGAGTCCAACAAAAGTGATTCTCAGGGCAAATACTCACTCAACACAGAGTTTCCACTGGAAGGCCAGAAACGCTGTCAAATGCACTTTCAGAGTCCAAAATAGTGATTCTTTCTGCAGATATTCACTATACACAGAGTTTACACTAGAAGGCCAGAAACGCTGTCAAATGCACTTTCAGAGTCCAAAAAAAAGATTCTCAGGGCAGATATCAGTCAACACAAAGTTTCCTCTGGATGGCCAGAAACGTTCCCAAATACTCTTTCAGAGTCCAAAAAAGTGATTTTTAGTGCTGATATTCACTAAACACAGAGTTTCCACTAGAGTCCAAAACAGTGATTCTTAGGCAGATATTCGTTCATACAAATTTTCCAGTAGAAGGCCAGAAACTCTCTGAGAAGCACTTTCAGAGTCCAAAAAAGTGATTCTCAGGGCAAATAATCACTCAACACAGAGTTTCCACTAGAAGGGCAGAAACGCTCCGAATTACATTTTCAGAGTAAAAAAATTTAATTTTTAGTGCAGATATTCACTCAACACAGAGTTTCCAGAAGAAGGCCAGAAACTCTCTAATAAGGACTTTCAGAGTCCAAAAAAGTGATTCTCAAGGCAGATACTCGCTCAACACAAAGTTTCCACTGGAAGGCCAGAAACGCTTAAAATACACTTTCAGAGTCCAAAATAGTGATTCTTAGGCAGATATTCGTTCACACAAATTTTCCAGTAGAAGGCCAGAAACTCTCTGAAGCACTTTCAGAGTCCAAAAAGTGATTCTCAGGGCAAATAATCACTCAACACAGAGTTTCCACTGGAAGGCCAGAAACGCTCTCAAATGCACTTTCAGAGTCCAAAAAAGTGATTCTTATTCATATATTCGCTATACACAGAGTTTCCAGTAGAAGGCCAGAAACGCTCTCAAATGCACTTTCATAGTCCAAAATAAGTAATTCTCAGTGCAGATATTCAGTCAACACACAGTTTCCACTAGAAAGCCAGAAACGCTCTGAAATGCACTTTCATAGTCCAAAATAACTGATTCTCAGGGCAGATATTCAGTCAACACAGAGTTTCACAGATTTTCCACTAGAAGGCCAGAAACGCTCTCAAATGCACTTTCATAGTCCAAAAAATTGATTTTTAATGCACATATTCACTCAACACAGAGTTTCCAGAAGAAGGCCAGAAACTCTCTAATAAGGACTTTCAGAGTCCAAAAAAGTGACTCTCAAGGCAGATACTCGCTCAACACAAAGTTTCCACTGGAAGGCCAGAAACGCTTAAAATGCACTTTCAGAGTCCAAAAAAGTGATTTTTAGTGCTGATATTCACTAAGCACAGAGTTTCCACTAGAGTCCAAAAAAGTGATTCTTAGGCAGATATTCGTTAACACAAATTTTCCAGTAGAAGGCCAGAAACTCTCTGAGAAGCACTTTCAGAGTCCAAAAAAGTGATTCTCAGGGCAAATAATCACTCAAGACAGAGTTTCCACTGGAAGGCCAGAAACGCTCTCAAATGCACTTTCAGAGTCCAAAACAATGATTCTCAGGGCAGATATTCACTCAACACACAGTTTCCACTAGAAGGCCAGAAACGCTCTCAAATGCACTTTGATAGTCCAAAAGTGATTCTTATTCAGATATTCACTATACACAGTGTTTCCACTAGAAGGCCAGAAACGCTGTCAAATGCACTTTCAGAGTCCAAAATAGTGATTCTTCGTGCAGATATTCACTATACACAGAGTTTACACTAGAAGGCCAGAAACGCTCTCAAATGCACTTTCAGAGTTCAAAAAAGTGATTCTTATTCAGATATTCACTCAACACAGAGTTTCCACTAGAAGGCCTGAAACGCTCTGAAATGCACTTTCATAGTCCAAAATAACTGATTCTCAGGGCAGATATTCAGTCAACACAGAGTTTCACAGATTTTCCACTAGAAGGCCAGAAACTCTCTCAAATGCACTTTCATAGTCCAAAATAAGTGATTCTCAGGGCAGATATTCAGTCAACACACAGTTTCCACTAGAAGACCAGAAACGCTCTCAAATGCACTTTGATAGTCCAAAAAAGTGATTCTTATTCAGATATTCACTCCACACAGAGTTTCCACTAGAAGGCCAGAAACGCTGTCAAATGCACTTTCAGAGTCCAAAATAAGGATTCTTCGAGCAGATATTCACTATACACAGAGTTTACACTAGAAGGTCAGAAACGCTCTCAAATGCACTTTCAGAGTTCAAAAAAGTGATTCTTATTCAGATATTCACTCAACACAGAGTTTCCACTAGAAGGCCTGAAACGCTCTGAAATGCACTTTCATAGTCCAAAATAACTGATTCTCAGGGCAGATATTCAGTCAACACAGAGTTTCACAGATTTTCCACTAGAAGGCCAGAAACTCTCTCAAATGCACTTTCATAGTCCAAAATAAGTGATTCTCAGGGCAGATATTCAGTCAACACACAGTTTCCACTAGAAGACCAGAAACGCTCTCAAATGCACTTTGATAGTCCAAAAAAGTGATTCTTATTCAGATACTCGCTCAACACAAAGTTTCCACTGGAAGGCCAGAAACGCTTAAAATACACTTTCAGAGTCCAAAATAGTGATTCTTTGTGCAGATATTCACTATACACAGAGTTTACACTAGAAGGCCAGAAATGCTTTCAAATGCACTTTCAGAGTCCAAAAACGTGATTCTTATTCAGATATTCACTCAGCACAGAGTTTCCACTAGAAGGCCAGAATGGCTCCCAAATACATTTTCAGAGTAAAAAAAATTGATTTTTACTGCAGATATTCACTCAACACAGAGTTTCCAGAAGAAGGCCAGAAACTCTCTAATAAGGACTTTCAGAGTCCAAAAAGTTATTCTCAAGGCAGATACTGCTCAACACAAAGTTTCCACTGGAAGGCCAGAAACGCTTAAAAATGCACTTTCAGAGTCCAAAAAGTGATTTTTAGTGCTGATATTCACTAAACACAGAGTTTCCACTAGAGTCCAAAAAAGTGATTCTTAGGCAGATATTCGTTCACACAAATTTTCCAGTAGAAGGCCAGAAACTCTCTGAGAAGCACTTTCAGAGTCCAACAAAAGTGATTCTCAGGGCAAATACTCACTCAACACAGAGTTTCCACTGGAAGGCCAGAAACGCTGTCAAATGCACTTTCAGAGTCCAAAAAGTGATTCTTTCTGCAGATATTCACTATACACAGAGTTTACACTAGAAGGCCAGAAACGCTGTCAAATGCACTTTCAGAGTCCAAAAAGATTCTCAGGGCAGATATCAGTCAACACAGAGTTTCCTCTGGATGGCCAGAATGTTCCCAAATACTCTTTCAGAGTCCAAAAAGTGATTTTTAGTGCTGATATTCACTAAACACAGAGTTTCCACTAGAGTCCAAAAAGTGATTCTTAGGCAGATATTCGTTCATACAAATTTTCCAGTAGAAGGCCAGAAACTCTCTGAGAAGCACCTTCAGAGTCCAAAAAGTGATTCTCAGGGCAAATAATCACTCAACACAGAGTTTCCACTAGAAGGCCAGAAAGGCTCCCAATTACATTTTCAGAGTAAAAAAATTAATTTTTAGTGCAGATATTCACTCAACACAGAGTTTCCAGAAGAAGGCCAGAAACTCTCTAATAAGGACTTTCAGAGTCCAAAAAGTGATTCTCAAGGCAGATACTCGCTCAACACAAAGTTTCCACTGGAAGGCCAGAAACGCTTAAAATGCACTTTCAGAGTCCAAAAAGTGATTTTTAGTGCTGATATTCACTAAGCACAGAGTTTCCACTAGAAGGCCAGAACGCTGTCAAATGCACTTTCAGAGTCCAAAATAAGGATTCTTCGTGCAGATATTCACTATACACAGAGTTTACACTAGAAGGCCAGAAACGCTCTCAAATGCACTTTCAGAGTCCAAAAAAGTGATTCTTATTCAGATATTCACTCAACACAGAGTTTCTACTAGAAGGCCAGAAACGCTCTGAAATGCACTTTCATAGTCCAAAATAACTGATTCTCAGGGCAGATATTCAGTCAACACAGAGTTTCACAGATTTTCCAGAAGAAGGCCAGAAACTCTCTCAAATGCACTTTCATAGTCCAAAAAAGTGACTCTTATTCAGATATTCACTCAACACAGAGTTCCCACTAGAAGGCCAGAAACGCTCTGAAATGCACTTTCATAGTCCAAAATAAGTGATTCTCAGGGCAGATATTCAGTCAACACACAGTTTCCACTAGAAGGCCAGAAACGCTGTCAAATGCACTTTCAGAGTCCAAAATAAGGATTCTTCGAGCAGATATTCACTATACACAGAGTTTACACTAGAAGGCCAGAAACGCTCTCAAATGCACTTTCATAGTCCAAAAAAGTGATTCTTATTCAGATATTCACTCAGCACAGAGTTTCCACTAGAAGGCCAGAAACGCTCCCAAATACATTTTCAGAGTAAAAAAAATTGATTTTTAGTGCAGATATTCACTCAACACAGAGTTTCCAGAAGAAGGCCAGAAACTCTCTAATAAGGACTTTCAGAGTCCAAAAAAGTGATTCTCAAGGCAGATACTCGCTCAACACAAAGTTTCCACTGGAAGGCCAGAAACGCTTAAAATGCACTTTCAGAGTCCAAAAAAGTGATTTTTAGTGCTGATATTCAATAAACACAGAGTTTCCACTAGAATCCAAAAAAGTGATTCTTAGGCAGATATTCGTTCACACAAATTTTCAGTAGAAGGCCAGAAACTCTCTGAGAAGCACTTTCAGAGTCCAACAAAAGTGATTCTCAGGGCAAATACTCACTCAACACAGAGTTTCCACTGGAAGGCCAGAAACGCTGTCAAATGCACTTTCAGAGTCCAAAATAGTGATTCTTTCTGCAGATATTCACTATACACAGAGTTTACACTAGAAGGCCAGAAACGCTGTCAAATGCACTTTCAGAGTCCAAAAAAAGATTCTCAGGGCAGATATCAGTCAACACAAAGTTTCCTCTGGATGGCCAGAAACGTTCCCAAATACTCTTTCAGAGTCCAAAAAGTGATTTTTAGTGCTGATATTCACTAAACACAGAGTTTCCACTAGAGTCCAAAACAGTGATTCTTAGGCAGATATTCGTTCATACAAATTTTCCAGTAGAAGGCCAGAAACTCTCTGAGAAGCACTTTCAGAGTCCAAAAAAGTGATTCTCAGGGCAAATAATCACTCAACACAGAGTTTCCACTAGAAGGGCAGAAACGCTCCGAATTACATTTTCAGAGTAAAAAAATTTAATTTTTAGTGCAGATATTCACTCAACACAGAGTTTCCAGAAGAAGGCCAGAAACTCTCTAATAAGGACTTTCAGAGTCCAAAAAAGTGATTCTCAAGGCAGATACTCGCTCAACACAAAGTTTCCACTGGAAGGCCAGAAACGCTTAAAATACACTTTCAGAGTCCAAAATAGTGATTCTTAGGCAGATATTCGTTCACACAAATTTTCCAGTAGAAGGCCAGAAACTCTCTGAGAAGCACTTTCAGAGTCCAAAAAAGTGATTCTCAGGGCAAATAATCACTCAACACAGAGTTTCCACTGGAAGGCCAGAAACGCTCTCAAATGCACTTTCAGAGTCCAAAAAAGTGATTCTTATTCATATATTCGCTATACACAGAGTTTCCAGTAGAAGGCCAGAAACGCTCTCAAATGCACTTTCATAGTCCAAAATAAGTAATTCTCAGTGCAGATATTCAGTCAACACACAGTTTCACTAGAAAGCCAGAAACGCTCTGAAATGCACTTTCATAGTCCAAAATAACTGATTCTCAGGGCAGATATTCAGTCAACACAGAGTTTCACAGATTTTCCACTAGAAGGCCAGAAACGCTCTCAAATGCACTTTCATAGTCCAAAAAATTGATTTTTAATGCACATATTCACTCAACACAGAGTTTCCAGAAGAAGGCCAGAAACTCTCTAATAAGGACTTTCAGAGTCCAAAAAGTGACTCTCAAGGCAGATACTCGCTCAACACAAAGTTTCCACTGGAAGGCCAGAAACGCTTAAAATGCACTTTCAGAGTCCCAAAAAAAGTGATTTTTAGTGCTGATATTCACTAAGCACAGAGTTTCCACTAGAGTCCAAAAAAGTGATTCTTAGGCAGATATTCGTTAACACAAATTTTCCAGTAGAAGGCCAGAAACTCACTGAGAAGCACTTTCAGAGTCCAAAAAAGTGATTCTCAGGGCAAATAATCACTCAAGACAGAGTTTCCACTGGAAGGCCAGAAACGCTCTCAAATGCACTTTCAGAGTCCAAAACAATGATTCTCAGGGCAGATATTCACTCAACACACAGTTTCCACTAGAAGGCCAGAAACGCTCTCAAATGCACTTTGATAGTCCAAAAAAGTGATTCTTATTCAGATATTCACTATACACAGTGTTTCCACTAGAAGGCCAGAAACGCTGTCAAATGCACTTTCAGAGTCCAAAATAGTGATTCTTCGTGCAGATATTCACTATACACAGAGTTTACACTAGAAGGCCAGAAACGCTCTCAAATGCACTTTCAGAGTTCAAAAAAGTGATTCTTATTCAGATATTCACTCAACACAGAGTTTCCACTAGAAGGCCTGAAACGCTCTGAAATGCACTTTCATAGTCCAAAATAACTGATTCTCAGGGCAGATATTCAGTCAACACAGAGTTTCACAGATTTTCCACTAGAAGGCCAGAAACTCTCTCAAATGCACTTTCATAGTCCAAAATAAGTGATTCTCAGGGCAGATATTCAGTCAACACACAGTTTCCACTAGAAGACCAGAAACGCTCTCAAATGCACTTTGATAGTCCAAAAAGTGATTCTTATTCAGATATTCACTCCACACAGAGTTTCCACTAGAAGGCCAGAAACGCTGTCAAATGCACTTTCAGAGTCCAAAATAAGGATTCTTCGAGCCAGATATTCACTATACACAGAGTTTACACTAGAAGGCCAGAAACGCTCTCAAATGCACTTTCATAGTCCAAAAAAGTGATTCTTATTCAGATATTCACTCAGCACAGAGTTTCCACTAGAAGGCCAGAAACGCTCCCAAATACATTTTCAGAGTAAAAAAATTGATTTTTACTGCAGATATTCACTCAACACAGAGTTTCCAGAAGAAGGCCAGAAACTCTCTAATAAGGACTTTCAGAGTCCAAAAAAGTTATTCTCAAGGCAGATACTCGCTCAACACAAAGTTTCCACTGGAAGGCCAGAAACGCTTAAAATGCACTTTCAGAGTCCAAAAAGTGATTTTTAGTGCTGATATTCACTAAACACAGAGTTTCCACTAGAGTCCAAAAAGTGATTCTTAGGCAGATATTCGTTCACACAAATTTTCCAGTAGAAGGCCAGAAACTCTCTGAGAAGCACTTTCAGAGTCCAACAAAAGTGATTCTCAGGGCAAATACTCACTCAACACAGAGTTTCCACTGGAAGGCCAGAAACGCTGTCAAATGCACTTTCAGAGTCCAAAAAAGTGATTCTTTCTGCAGATATTCACTATACACAGAGTTTACACTAGAAGGCCAGAAACGCTGTCAAATGCACTTTCAGAGTCCAAAAAAAAGATTCTCAGGGCAGATATCAGTCAACACAGAGTTTCCTCTGGATGGCCAGAAACGTTCCCAAATACTCTTTCAGAGTCCAAAAAAGTGATTTTTAGTGCTGATATTCACTAAACACAGAGTTTCCACTAGAGTCCAAAAAAGTGATTCTTAGGCAGATATTCGTTCATACAAATTTTCCAGTAGAAGGCCAGAAACTCTCTGAGAAGCACCTTCAGAGTCCAAAAAAGTGATTCTCAGGGCAAATAATCACTCAACACAGAGTTTCCACTAGAAGGCCAGAAAGGCTCCCAATTACATTTTCAGAGTAAAAAAAATTAATTTTTAGTGCAGATATTCACTCAACACAGAGTTTCCAGAAGAAGGCCAGAAACTCTCTAATAAGGACTTTCAGAGTCCAAAAAAGTGATTCTCAAGGCAGATACTCGCTCAACACAAAGTTTCCACTGGAAGGCCAGAAACGCTGTCAAATGCACTTTCATAGTCCAAAGTAACTGATTCTCAGGGCAGATATTCAGTCAACACAGAGTTTCACATAGTTTCCACTAGAAGGCCAGAAACTCTCTCAAATGCACTTTCATAGTCCAAAAAAGTGATTCTTATTCAGATATTCACTCAACACAGAGTTTCCACTAGAAGGCCAGAAACGCTCTGAAATGCACTTTCATAGTCCAAAATAACTGATTCTCAGGGCAGATATTCAGTCAACACAGAGTTTCACAGAGTTTCCACTAGAAGGCCAGAAACTCTCTCAAATGCACTTTCATAGTCCAAAAAGTGATTCTTATTCAGATATTCACTCAACACAGAGTTTCCACTGGAAGGCCAGAAACGCTGTCAAATGCACTTTCAGAGTCCAAAATAAGGATTCTTCGTGCAGATATTCACTATACACAGAGTTTACACTAGAAGGCCAGAAACGCTCTCGAATGCACTTTCAGAGTCCAAAAAAGTGATTCTTATTCAGATATTCACTCAACACAAAGTTTTCAATAGAAGTCCCGGAACGCTCTCAAAAGCACTTTCAGGGTCCAAAACCGTGATTCTCAGGGCAGTTATTCATCCAACACAAAGTTTACACTCGAAGGCCAGTCTTGCTGTCAAATGAACTTTCGAAGCCCAAAAGTGTGATTCTTACTGCAGATAATCACTAAACACAGAGTTTCCACTGGAAAGTCAGAAACGCTCTCAAATGCACTTTCAGAGTCCAAAATAGTGATTCTTAGGCAGATATTCGTTCACACAAATTTTCCAGTAGAAGGCCAGAAACTCTCTGAGAAGCACTTTCAGAGTCCAAAAAAGTGATTCTCAGGGCAAATAATCACTCAACACAGAGTTTCCACTGGAAGGCCAGAAACGCTCTCAAATGCACTTTCAGAGTCCAAAAAAGTGATTCTTATTCATATATTCGCTATACACAGAGTTTCCAGTAGAAGGCCAGAAACGCTCTCAAATGCACTTTCATAGTCCAAAATAAGTAATTCTCAGTGCAGATATTCAGTCAACACACAGTTTCCACTAGAAAGCCAGAAACGCTCTGAAATGCACTTTCATAGTCCAAAATAACTGATTCTCAGGGCAGATATTCAGTCAACACAGAGTTTCACAGATTTTCCACTAGAAGGCCAGAAACGCTCTCAAATGCACTTTCATAGTCCAAAAATTGTTTTTAATGCACATATTCACTCAACACAGAGTTTCCAGAAGAAGGCCAGAAACTCTCTAATAAGGACTTTCAGAGTCCAAAAAGTGACTCTCAAGGCAGATACTCGCTCAACACAAAGTTTCCACTGGAAGGCCAGAAACGCTTAAAATGCACTTTCAGAGTCCAAAAAAAGTGATTTTTAGTGCTGATATTCACTAAGCACAGAGTTTCCACTAGAGTCCAAAAAAGTGATTCTTAGGCAGATATTCGTTAACACAAATTTTCCAGTAGAAGGCCAGAAACTCTCTGAGAAGCACTTTCAGAGTCCAAAAAAGTGATTCTCAGGGCAAATAATCACTCAAGACAGAGTTTCCACTGGAAGGCCAGAAACGCTCTCAAATGCACTTTCAGAGTCCAAAACAATGATTCTCAGGGCAGATATTCACTCAACACACAGTTTCCACTAGAAGGCCAGAAACGCTCTCAAATGCACTTTGATAGTCCAAAAAGTGATTCTTATTCAGATATTCACTATACACAGTGTTTCCACTAGAAGGCCAGAAACGCTGTCAAATGCACTTTCAGAGTCCAAAATAGTGATTCTTCGTGCAGATATTCACTATACACAGAGTTTACACTAGAAGGCCAGAAACGCTCTCAAATGCACTTTCAGAGTTCAAAAAAGTGATTCTTATTCAGATATTCACTCAACACAGAGTTTCCACTAGAAGGCCTGAAACGCTCTGAAATGCACTTTCATAGTCCAAAATAACTGATTCTCAGGGCAGATATTCAGTCAACACAGAGTTTCACAGATTTTCCACTAGAAGGCCAGAAACTCTCTCAAATGCACTTTCATAGTCCAAAATAAGTGATTCTCAGGGCAGATATTCAGTCAACACACAGTTTCCACTAGAAGACCAGAAACGCTCTCAAATGCACTTTGATAGTCCAAAAAAGTGATTCTTATTCAGATATTCACTCAACACAGAGTTTCCACTAGAAGGCCAGAAACGCTGTCAAATGCACTTTCAGAGTCCAAAATAAGGATTCTTCGAGCAGATATTCACTATACACAGAGTTTACACTAGAAGGCCAGAAACGCTCTCAAATGCACTTTGATAGTCCAAAAAAGTGATTCTTATTCAGATATTCACTCAGCACAGAGTTTCCACTAGAAGGCCAGAAACGCTACCAAATACATTTTCAGAGTAAAAAAATTGATTTTTACTGCAGATATTCACTCAACACAGAGTTTCCAGAAGAAGGCCAGAAACTCTCTAATAAGGACTTTCAGAGTCCAAAAAGTTATTCTCAAGGCAGATACTCGCTCAACACAAAGTTTCCACTGGAAGGCCAGAAACGCTTAAAATGCACTTTCAGAGTCCAAAAAGTGATTTTTAGTGCTGATATTCACTAAACACAGAGTTTCCACTAGAGTCCAAAAAGTGATTCTTAGGCAGATATTCGTTCACACAAATTTTCCAGTAGAAGGCCAGAAACTCTCTGAGAAGCACTTTCAGAGTCCAACAAAGTGATTCTCAGGGCAAATACTCACTCAACACAGAGTTTCCACTGGAAGGCCAGAAACGCTGTCAAATGCACTTTCAGAGTCCAAAAAGTGATTCTTTCTGCAGATATTCACTATACACAGAGTTTACACTAGAAGGCCAGAAACGCTGTCAAATGCACTTTCAGAGTCCAAAAAAAAGATTCTCAGGGCAGATATCAGTCAACACAGAGTTTCCTCTGGATGGCCAGAAACGTTCCCAAATACTCTTTCAGAGTCCAAAAAGTGATTTTTAGTGCTGATATTCACTAAACACAGAGTTTCCACTAGAGTCCAAAAAAAGTGATTCTTAGGCAGATATTCGTTCACACAAATTTTCCAGTAGAAGGCCAGAAACTCTCTGAGAAGCACTTTCAGAGTCCAACAAAAGTGATTCTCAGGGCAAATACTCACTCAACACAGAGTTTCCACTGGAAGGCCAGAAACGCTGTCAAATGCACTTTCAGAGTCCAAAAAGTGATTCTTTCTGCAGATATTCACTATACACAGAGTTTACACTAGAAGGCCAGAAACGCTGTCAAATGCACTTTCAGAGTCCAAAAAAAAGATTCTCAGGGCAGATATCAGTCAACACAGAGTTTCCTCTGGATGGCCAGAAACGTTCCCAAATACTCTTTCAGAGTCCAAAAAAGTGATTTTTAGTGCTGATATTCACTAAACACAGAGTTTCCACTAGAGTCCAAAAAAGTGATTCTTAGGCAGATATTCGTTCATACAAATTTTCCAGTAGAAGGCCAGAAACTCTCTGAGAAGCACCTTCAGAGTCCAAAAAAGTGATTCTCAGGGCAAATAATCACTCAACAAAGAGTTTCCACTAGAAGGCCAGAAAGGCTCCCAATTACATTTTCAGAGTAAAAAAAATTAATTTTTAGTGCAGATATTCACTCAACACAGAGTTTCCAGAAGAAGGCCAGAAACTCTCTAATAAGGACTTTCAGAGTCCAAAAAAGTGATTCTCAAGGCAGATACTCGCTCAACACAAAGTTTCCACTGGAAGGCCAGAAACGCTGTCAAATGCACTTTCATAGTCCAAAGTAACTGATTCTCAGGGCAGATATTCAGTCAACACAGAGTTTCACATAGTTTCCACTAGAAGGCCAGAAACTCTCTCAAATGCACTTTCATAGTCCAAAAAAGTGATTCTTATTCAGATATTCACTCAACACAGAGTTTCCACTAGAAGGCCAGAAACGCTCTGAAATGCACTTTCATAGTCCAAAATAACTGATTCTCAGGGCAGATATTCAGTCAACACAGAGTTTCACAGAGTTTCCACTAGAAGGCCAGAAACTCTCTCAAATGCACTTTCATAGTCCAAAAAAGTGATTCTTATTCAGATATTCACTCAACACAGAGTTTCCACTGGAAGGCCAGAAACGCTGTCAAATGCACTTTCAGAGTCCAAAATAAGGATTCTTTGTGCAGATATTCACTATACACAGAGTTTACACTAGAAGGCCAGAAACGCTCTCGAATGCACTTTCAGAGTCCAAAAAAGTGATTCTTATTCAGATATTCACTCAACACAAAGTTTTCAATAGAAGTCCCGGAACGCTCTCAAAAGCACTTTCAGGGTCCAAAACCGTGATTCTCAGGGCAGTTATTCATCCAACACAAAGTTTACACTCGAAGGCCAGTCTTGCTGTCAAATGAACTTTCGAAGCCCAAAAGTGTGATTCTTACTGCAGATAATCACTAAACACAGAGTTTCCACTGGAAAGTCAGAAACGCTCTCAAATGCACTTTCAGAGTCCAAAATAGTGATTCTTAGGCAGATATTCGTTCACACAAATTTTCCAGTAGAAGGCCAGAAACTCTCTGAGAAGCACTTTCAGAGTCCAAAAAAGTGATTCTCAGGGCAAATAATCACTCAACACAGAGTTTCCACTGGAAGGCCAGAAACGCTCTCAAATGCACTTTCAGAGTCCAAAAAAGTGATTCTTATTCATATATTCGCTATACACAGAGTTTCCAGTAGAAGGCCAGAAACGCTCTCAAATGCACTTTCATAGTCCAAAATAAGTAATTCTCAGTGCAGATATTCAGTCAACACACAGTTTCCACTAGAAAGCCAGAAACGCTCTGAAATGCACTTTCATAGTCCAAAATAACTGATTCTCAGGGCAGATATTCAGTCAACACAGAGTTTCACAGATTTTCCACTAGAAGGCCAGAAACGCTCTCAAATGCACTTTCATAGTCCAAAAATTGTTTTTAATGCACATATTCACTCAACACAGAGTTTCCAGAAGAAGGCCAGAAACTCTCTAATAAGGACTTTCAGAGTCCAAAAAAGTGACTCTCAAGGCAGATACTCGCTCAACACAAAGTTTCCACTGGAAGGCCAGAAACGCTTAAAATGCACTTTCAGAGTCCAAAAAAGTGATTTTTAGTGCTGATATTCACTAAGCACAGAGTTTCCACTAGAGTCCAAAAAAGTGATTCTTAGGCAGATATTCGTTAACACAAATTTTCCAGTAGAAGGCCAGAAACTCTCTGAGAAGCACTTTCAGAGTCCAAAAAAGTGATTCTCAGGGCAAATAATCACTCAAGACAGAGTTTCCACTGGAAGGCCAGAAACGCTCTCAAATGCACTTTCAGAGTCCAAAACAATGATTCTCAGGGCAGATATTCACTCAACACACAGTTTCCACTAGAAGGCCAGAAACGCTCTCAAATGCACTTTGATAGTCCAAAAAAGTGATTCTTATTCATATATTCACTATACACAGTGTTTCCACTAGAAGGCCAGAAACGCTGTCAAATGCACTTTCAGAGTCCAAAATAGTGATTCTTCGTGCAGATATTCACTATACACAGAGTTTACACTAGAAGGCCAGAAACGCTCTCAAATGCACTTTCAGAGTTCAAAAAGTGATTCTTATTCAGATATTCACTCAACACAGAGTTTCCACTAGAAGGCCTGAAACGCTCTGAAATGCACTTTCATAGTCCAAAATAACTGATTCTCAGGGCAGATATTCAGTCAACACAGAGTTTCACAGATTTTCCACTAGAAGGCCAGAAACTCTCTCAAATGCACTTTCATAGTCCAAAATAAGTGATTCTCAGGGCAGATATTCAGTCAACACACAGTTTCCACTAGAAGACCAGAAACGCTCTCAAATGCACTTTGATAGTCCAAAAAAGTGATTCTTATTCAGATATTCACTCAACACAGAGTTTCCACTAGAAGGCCAGAAACGCTGTCAAATGCACTTTCAGAGTCCAAAATAAGGATTCTTCGAGCAGATATTCACTATACACAGAGTTTACACTAGAAGGCCAGAAACGCTCTCAAATGCACTTTGATAGTCCAAAAAAGTGATTCTTATTCAGATATTCACTCAGCACAGAGTTTCCACTAGAAGGCCAGAAACGCTACCAAATACATTTTCAGAGTAAAAAAAATTGATTTTTACTGCAGATATTCACTCAACACAGAGTTTCCAGAAGAAGGCCAGAAACTCTCTAATAAGGACTTTCAGAGTCCAAAAAAGTTATTCTCAAGGCAGATACTCGCTCAACACAAAGTTTCCACTGGAAGGCCAGAAACGCTTAAAATGCACTTTCAGAGTCCAAAAAAGTGATTTTTAGTGCTGATATTCACTAAACACAGAGTTTCCACTAGAGTCCAAAAAAGTGATTCTTAGGCAGATATTCGTTCACACAAATTTTCCAGTAGAAGGCCAGAAACTCTCTGAGAAGCACTTTCAGAGTCCAACAAAAGTGATTCTCAGGGCAAATACTCACTCAACACAGAGTTTCCACTGGAAGGCCAGAAACGCTGTCAAATGCACTTTCAGAGTCCAAAAAGTGATTCTTTCTGCAGATATTCACTATACACAGAGTTTACACTAGAAGGCCAGAAACGCTGTCAAATGCACTTTCAGAGTCCAAAAAAAGATTCTCAGGGCAGATATCAGTCAACACAGAGTTTCCTCTGGATGGCCAGAAACGTTCCCAAATACTCTTTCAGAGTCCAAAAAGTGATTTTTAGTGCTGATATTCACTAAACACAGAGTTTCCACTAGAGTCCAAAAAAGTGATTCTTAGGCAGATATTCGTTCACACAAATTTTCCAGTAGAAGGCCAGAAACTCTCTGAGAAGCACTTTCAGAGTCCAACAAAAGTGATTCTCAGGGCAAATACTCACTCAACACAGAGTTTCCACTGGAAGGCCAGAAACGCTGTCAAATGCACTTTCAGAGTCCAAAAAGTGATTCTTTCTGCAGATATTCACTATACACAGAGTTTACACTAGAAGGCCAGAAACGCTGTCAAATGCACTTTCAGAGTCCAAAAAAAGATTCTCAGGGCAGATATCAGTCAACACAGAGTTTCCTCTGGATGGCCAGAAACGTTCCCAAATACTCTTTCAGAGTCCAAAAAGTGATTTTTAGTGCTGATATTCACTAAACACAGAGTTTCCACTAGAGTCCAAAAAGTGATTCTTAGGCAGATATTCGTTCATACAAATTTTCCAGTAGAAGGCCAGAAACTCTCTGAGAAGCACCTTCAGAGTCCAAAAAGTGATTCTCAGGGCAAATAATCACTCAACACAGAGTTTCCACTAGAAGGCCAGAAAGGCTCCCAATTACATTTTCAGAGTAAAAAAATTAATTTTTAGTGCAGATATTCACTCAACACAGAGTTTCCAGAAGAAGGCCAGAAACTCTCTAATAAGGACTTTCAGAGTCCAAAAAGTGATTCTCAAGGCAGATACTCGCTCAACACAAAGTTTCCACTGGAAGGCCAGAAACGCTGTCAAATGCACTTTCATAGTCCAAAGTAACTGATTCTCAGGGCAGATATTCAGTCAACACAGAGTTTCACATAGTTTCCACTAGAAGGCCAGAAACTCTCTCAAATGCACTTTCATAGTCCAAAAAAGTGATTCTTATTCAGATATTCACTCAACACAGAGTTTCCACTAGAAGGCCAGAAACGCTCTGAAATGCACTTTCATAGTCCAAAATAACTGATTCTCAGGGCAGATATTCAGTCAACACAGAGTTTCACAGAGTTTCCACTAGAAGGCCAGAAACTCTCTCAAATGCACTTTCATAGTCCAAAAAAGTGATTCTTATTCAGATATTCACTCAACACAGAGTTTCCACTGGAAGGCCAGAAACGCTGTCAAATGCACTTTCAGAGTCCAAAATAAGGATTCTTTGTGCAGATATTCACTATACACAGAGTTTACACTAGAAGGCCAGAAACGCTCTCGAATGCACTTTCAGAGTCCAAAAAAGTGATTCTTATTCAGATATTCACTCAACACAAAGTTTTCAATAGAAGTCCCGGAACGCTCTCAAAAGCACTTTCAGGGTCCAAAACCGTGATTCTCAGGGCAGTTATTCATCCAACACAAAGTTTACACTCGAAGGCCAGTCTTGCTGTCAAATGAACTTTCGAAGCCCAAAAGTGTGATTCTTACTGCAGATAATCACTAAACACAGAGTTTCCACTGGAAAGTCAGAAACGCTCTCAAATGCACTTTCAGAGTCCAAAATAGTGATTCTTAGGCAGATATTCGTTCACACAAATTTTCCAGTAGAAGGCCAGAAACTCTCTGAGAAGCACTTTCAGAGTCCAAAAAAGTGATTCTCAGGGCAAATAATCACTCAACACAGAGTTTCCACTGGAAGGCCAGAAACGCTCTCAAATGCACTTTCAGAGTCCAAAAAAGTGATTCTTATTCATATATTCGCTATACACAGAGTTTCCAGTAGAAGGCCAGAAACGCTCTCAAATGCACTTTCATAGTCCAAAATAAGTAATTCTCAGTGCAGATATTCAGTCAACACACAGTTTCCACTAGAAAGCCAGAAACGCTCTGAAATGCACTTTCATAGTCCAAAATAACTGATTCTCAGGGCAGATATTCAGTCAACACAGAGTTTCACAGATTTTCCACTAGAAGGCCAGAAACGCTCTCAAATGCACTTTCATAGTCCAAAAAATTGTTTTTTAATGCACATATTCACTCAACACAGAGTTTCCACAAAAAGGCCTGAAACTCTCTCAAGTGCATTTTCAGAGTCCAAAAAAGTGATTCTTAGTGCAGATATACACTCAACACAGAGTTTCCAGGAGAAGGCCTGAAACTCTCTCAATGGCACTTTCGGAGTCCAAGAAAGTGATTCTTTCTGCAGATATTCACTCAACACAGAGTTTCCAGGAGAAGGCCTGAAACTCTCTCAATGGCACTTTCGGAGTCCAAGAAAGTGATTCTTTCTGCAGATATTCACTCAACACAGAGTTTCCACTGGAAGGCCAGTAATGCTGTCAAATGAACTTTCGAAGCCCAAAAAAGTGATTCTTACTGCAGATATTCACTCAACACAGAGTTTCCACTGATAGGTCAGTAACCCTCTCAAATTAACTTTCGGAGTACAAAAAAGTGATCCTTAGTGCAGATATTCACTCAACAGAAAGTTTCCACAAAAAGGCCAGAAACGCTCTCAAAAGCACTTTGATAGTCCAAAAAAGTGGTTCTTAGTGAAAGATATTTACTCAACACAGAGTTTCCACTAGATTGCCAGAAACGCTCTCAAATGAACTTTAAGAGTCCAAATAAGTGATTCTTAGTGCAGATATTCACTCAACACAGAGTTTCCAGTAGAAGGCCAGAAACGCTCTCGAATGCACTTTCTGAGACCAAAAAAGTGATTCTTAGTGCAGAAATTCACTCAACAGAAAGTTTCCACAAAAAGGCCAGAAACGCTCTCAAATGCACTTTCAGAGTCCAAAACGTGATTCTCAGCGCAGTTTTTCACTCAACACAGAGTTTACACTCGATGGCCAGAAACGCTGTCAAATGCACTTTCAGAGTGCAAAAAAGTGATTCTTACTGCAGATATTCACTCAACACAGAGTTTTCAATAGAAGTCCAGAAACTCTCTCAGATGCAATTTCAGAGTCCAAAAAAGTGATTCTTACTGCAGATATTCACTATACACAGAGTTTACACTAGAAGGCCAGAAACGCTCTCAAATGCACTTTCAGAGTCCAAAAACGTGATTCTTATTCAGATATTCACTCAGCCCAGAGTTTCCACTAGAAGGCCAGAAACGCTCCCAAATACATTTTCAGAGTAAAAAAAATTGATTTTTAGTGCAGATATTCACTCAACACAGTGTTTCCAGAAGAAGGCCAGAAACTCTCTAATAAGGACTTTCAGAGTCCAAAAAAGTGATTCTCAAGGCAGATACTCGCTCAACACAAAGTTTCCACTGGAAGGCCAGAAACGCTTAAAATGCACTTTCAGAGTCCAAAATAGTAATTCTTTGTGCAGATATTCACTATACACAGAGTTTACACTAGAAGGCCAGAAACGCTGTCAAATGCACTTTCAGAGTCCAAAAAAAAGATTCTCAGGGCAGATATCAGTCAACACAGAGTTTCCACTGGAAGGCCAAAAACGTTCCCAAATACTCTTTCAGAGTCCAGAAAAGTGATTTTTAGTGCTGATATTCACTAAACACAGAGTTTCCACTAGAGTCCAAAAAAGTGATTCTTAGGCAGATATTCGTTCACACAAATTTTCCAGTAGAAGGCCAGAAACTCTTGAGAAGCACTTTCAGAGTCCAAAAAAGTGATTCTCAGGGCAAATAATCACTCAACACAGAGTTTCCACTGGAAGACCAGAAACGCTCTCAAATGCACTTTCAGAGTCCAAAACAATGATTCTCAGGGCAGATATTCACTCAACACAAAGTTTCCAGTAGAAGGCCAGAAACGCTCTCAGATGCACTTTGATAGTCCAAAAAAGTGATTCTTATTCAGATATTCACTCAGCACAGTTTCCACTAGTAGGCCAGAAACGCTCCCAAATACATTTTCAGAGTAAAAAAAATTGATTTTTAATGCACATATTCACTCAACACAGAGTTTCCAGAAGAAGGCCAGAAACTCTCTAATAAGGACTTTCAGAGTCCAAAAAGTGATTCTCAAGGCAGATACTCGCTCAACACAAAGTTTCCACTGGAAGGCCAGAAACGCTTAAAATGCACTTTCAGAGTCCAAAAAAGTGATTTTTAGTGCTGATATTCACTAAGCACAGAGTTTCCACTAGAGTCCAAAAAAGTGATTCTTAGGCAGATATTCGTTCACACAAATTTTCCAGTAGAAGGCCAGAAACTCTCTGAGAAGCACTTTCAGAGTCCAAAAAAGTGATTCTCAGGGCAAATAATCACTCAACACAGAGTTTCCACTGGAAGGCCAGAAACGCTCTCAAATGCACTTTCATAGTCCAAAATAAGTGATTCTCAGGGCAGATATTCAGTCAACACACAGTTTCCACTAGAAGGCCACAAACGCTCTCAAATGCACTTTGATAGTCCAAAAAAGTGATTCTTATTCAGATATTAACTCAACACAGAGTTTCCACTAGAAGGCCAGAAACGCTGTCAAATGCACTTTCAGAGTCCAAAATAAGGATTCTTCGTGCAGATATTCACTATACACAGAGTTTACACTAGAAGGCCAGAAACGCTCTCAAATGCACTTTCAGAGTCCAAAAAAGTGATTCTTATTCAGATATTCACTCAACACAGAGTTTCCACTAGAAGGCCAGAAACGCTCTGAAATGCACTTTCATAGTCCAAAATAACTGATTCTCAGGGCAGATATTCAGTCAACACAGAGTTTCACAGATTTTCCAGAAGAAGGCCAGAAACTCTCTCAAATGCACTTTCATAGTCCAAAAAAGTGATTCTTATTCAGATATTCACTCAGCACAGAGTTTCCACTAGAAGGCCAGAAACGCTCCCAAATACATTTTCAGAGTAAAAAAATTGATTTTTAGTGCAGATATTCACTCAACACAGAGTTTCCAGAAGAAGGCCAGAAACTCTCTAATAAGGACTTTCAGAGTCCAAAAAAGTGATTCTCAAGGCAGATACTCGCTCAACACAAAGTTTCCACTGGAAGGCCAGAAACGCTTAAAATGCACTTTCAGAGTCCAAAAAAGTGATTTTTAGTGCTGATATTCAATAAACACAGAGTTTCCACTAGAATCCAAAAAAGTGATTCTTAGGCAGATATTCGTTCACACAAATTTTCCAGTAGAAGGCCAGAAACTCTCTGAGAAGCACTTTCAGAGTCCAACAAAAGTGATTCTCAGGGCAAATACTCACTCAACACAGAGTTTCCACTGGAAGGCCAGAAACGCTGTCAAATGCACTTTCACAGTCCAAAATAGTGATTCTTTCTGCAGATATTCACTATACCCAGAGTTTACACTAGAAGGCCAGAAACGCTGTCAAATGCACTTTCAGAGTCCAAAAAAAAGATTCTCAGGGCAGATATCAGTCAACACAAAGTTTCCTCTGGATGGCCAGAAACGTTCCCAAATACTCTTTCAGAGTCCAAAAAAGTGATTTTTAGTGCTGATATTCACTAAACACAGAGTTTCCACTAGAGTCCAAAACAGTGATTCTTAGGCAGATATTCGTTCATACAAATTTTCCAGTAGAAGGCCAGAAACTCTCTGAGAAGCACTTTCAGAGTCCAAAAAAGTGATTCTCAATGCAAATAATCACTCAACACAGAGTTTCCACTAGAAGGCCAGAAACGCTCCCAATTACATTTTCAGAGTAAAAAAATTTAATTTTTAGTGCAGATATTCACTCAACACAGAGTTTCCAGAAGAAGGCCAGAAACTCTCTAATAAGGACTTTCAGAGTCCAAAAAAGTGATTCTCAAGGCAGATACTCGCTCAACACAAAGTTTCCACTGGAAGGCCAGAAACGCTTAAAATACACTTTCAGAGTCCAAAATAGTGATTCTTAGGCAGATATTCGTTCACACAAATTTTCCAGTAGAAGGCCAGAAACTCTCTGAGAAGCACTTTCAGAGTCCAAAAAAGTGATTCTCAGGGCAAATAATCACTCAACACAGAGTTTCCACTGGAAGGCCAGAAACGCTCTGAAATGCACTTTCAGAGTCCAAAAAAGTGATTCTTATTCATATATTCGCTATACACAGAGTTTCCAGTAGAAGGCCAGAAACGCTCTCAAATGCACTTTCATAGTCCAAAATAAGTAATTCTCAGGGCAGATATTCAGTCAACACACAGTTTCCACTAGAAAGCCAGAAACGCTCTGAAATGCACTTTCATAGTCCAAAATAACTGATTCTCAGGGCAGATATTCAGTCAACACAGAGTTTCACAGATTTTCCACTAGAAGGCCAGAAACGCTCTCAAATGCACTTTCATAGTCCAAAAAATTGATTTTTAATGCACATATTCACTCAACACAGAGTTTCCAGAAGAAGGCCAGAAACTCTCTAATAAGGACTTTCACAGTCCAAAAAAGTGATTCTCAAGGCAGATACTCGCTCAACACAAAGTTTCCACTGGAAGGTCAGAAACGCTTAAAATGCACTTTCAGAGTCCAAAAAAGTGATTTTTAGTGCTGATATTCACTAAGCACAGAGTTTCCACCAGAGTCCAAAAAAGTGATTCTTAGGCAGATATTCGTTCACACAAATTTTCCAGTAGAAGGCCAGAAACTCTCTGAGAAGCACTTTCAGAGTCCAAAAAAGTGATTCTCAGGGCAAATAATCACTCAAGACAGAGTTTCCACTGGAAGGCCAGAAACGCTCTCAAATGCACTTTCAGAGTCCAAAACAATGATTCTCAGGGCAGATATTCACTCAACACACAGTTTCCACTAGAAGGCCAGAAACGCTCTCAAATGCACTTTGATAGTCCAAAAAAGTGATTCTTATTCAGATATTCACTATACACAGTGTTTCCACTAGAAGGCCAGAAACGCTCTCAAATGCACTTTGATAGTCCAAAAAAGTGATTCTTATTCAGATATTCACTATACACAGTGTTTCCACTAGAAGGCCAGAAACGCTGTCAAATGCACTTTCAGAGTCCAAAATAGTGATTCTTCGTGCAGATATTCACTATACACAGAGTTTACACTAGAAGGCCAGAAACGCTCTCAAATGCACTTTCAGAGTTCAAAAAAGTGATTCTTATTCAGATATTCACTCAACACAGAGTTTCCACTAGAAGGCCTGAAACGCTCTGAAATGCACTTTCATAGTCCAAAATAACTGATTCTCAGGGCAGATATTCAGTCAACACAGAGTTTCACAGATTTTCCACTAGAAGGCCAGAAACTCTCTCAAATGCACTTTCATAGTCCAAAAAAGAGACTCTTATTCAGATATTCACTCAACACAGAGTTCCCACTAGAAGGCCTGAAACGCTCTGAAATGCACTTTCATAGTCCAAAATAACTGATTCTCAGGGCAGATATTCAGTCAACACAGAGTTTCACAGATTTTCCACTAGAAGGCCAGAAACTCTCTCAAATGCACTTTCATAGTCCAAAAAAGAGACTCTTATTCAGATATTCACTCAACACAGAGTTCCCACTAGAAGGCCAGAAACGCTGTCAAATGCACTTTCAGAGTCCAAAATAAGGATTCTTAGTGCAGATATTCACTATACACAGAGTTTACACTACAAGGCCAGAAACGCTCACAAATGCACTTTCATAGTCCAAAAAAGTGATTCTTATTCAGATATTCACACAGCACAGAGTTTCCACTAGAAGGCCAGAAACGCTCCCAAATACATTTTCAGAGTAAAAAAAATGGATTTTTAGTGCAGATATTCACTCAACACAGAGTTTCCAGAAGAAGGCCAGAAACTCTCTAATAAGAACTTTCAGAGTCCAAAAAAGTGATTCTCAAGGCAGATACTCGCTCAACACAAAGTTTCCAAGAAAGGCCAGAAACGCTTAAAATGCACTTTCAGAGTCCAAAAAAGTGATTTTTAGTGCTGATATTCACTAAACACAGAGTTTCCACTAGAGTCCAAAAAAGTGATTCTTAGGCAGATATTCGTTCACACAAATTTTCCAGTAGAAGGCCAGAAACTCTCTGAGAAGCACTTTCAGAGTCCAAAAAAGTGATTCTCAGGGCAAATAATCACACAACACAGAGTTTCCACTGGAAGGCCAGAAACGCTCTCAAATGCACTTTGATAGTCCAAAAAAGTGATTCTTATTCAGATATTCACTACACACAGAGTTTACACTAGAAGGCCAGAAACTCTGTCAAATGCACTTTCAGAGTCCAAAACAATGATTCTCAGGGCAGATATTCACTCAACACAAAGTTTCCAGTAGAAGGCCAGAAACGCTCTCAAATGCACTTTGATAGTCCAAAAAAGTGATTCTTATTCAGATATTCACTACACACAGAGTTTACACTAGAAGGCCAGAAACGCTCTCAAATGCACTTTCAGAGTTCAAAAAAGTGATTCTTATTCAGATATTCACTCAAAACAGAGTTTCCACTAGAAGGCCTGAAACGCTCTGAAATGCACTTTCATAGTCCAAAATAACTGATTCTCAGGGCAGATATTCAGTCAACACAGAGTTTCACAGATTTTCCACTAGAAGGCCAGAAACTCTCTCAAATGCACTTTCATAGTCCAAAAAAGTGACTCTTATTCAGATATTCACTCAACACAGAGTTCCCACTTGAAGGCCAGAAACGCTCTGAAATGCACTTTCATAGTCCAAAATAGGTGATTCTCAGGGCAGATATTCAGTCAACACACAGTTTCCACTAGAAGGCCAGAAACGCTCTCAAATGCACTTTGATAGTCCAAAAAAGTGATTCTTATTCAGATATTCACTCAACACAGAGTTTCCACTAGAAGGCCAGAAACGCTGTCAAATGCACTTTCAGAGTCCAAAATAAGGATTCTTCGTGCAGATATTCACTATACACAGAGTTTACACTAGAAGGCCAGAAACGCTCTCAAATGCACTTTCATAGTCCAAAAAAGTGATTCTTATTCAGATATTCACTCAGCACAGAGTTTCCACTAGAAGGCCAGAAACGCTCCCAAATACATTTTCAGAGTAAAAAAAATTGATTTTTACTGCAGATATTCACTCAACACAGAGTTTCCAGAAGAAGGCCAGAAACTCTCTAATAAGGACTTTCAGAGTCCAAAAAAGTGATTCTCAAGGCAGATACTCGCTCAACACAAAGTTTCCACTGGAAGGCCAGAAACGCTTAAAATGCACTTTCAGAGTCCAAAAAGTGATTTTTAGTGCTGATATTCACTAAACACAGAGTTTCCACTAGAGTCCAAAAAAGTGATTCTTAGGCAGATATTCGTTCACACAAATTTTCCAGTAGAAGGCCAGAAACTCTCTGAGAAGCACTTTCAGAGTCCAACAAAAGTGATTCTCAGGGCAAATACTCACTCAACACAGAGTTTCCACTGGAAGGCCAGAAACGCTGTCAAATGCACTTTCAGAGTCCAAAATAGTGATTCTTTCTGCAGATATTCACTATACACAGAGTTTACACTAGAAGGCCAGAAACGCTGTCAAATGCACTTTCAGAGTCCAAAAAAAAGATTCTCAGGGCAGATATCAGTCAACACAGAGTTTCCTCTGGATGGCCAGAAACGTTCCCAAATACTCTTTCAGAGTCCAAAAAGTGATTTTTAGTGCTGATATTCACTAAACACAGAGTTTCCACTAGAGTCCAAAAAGTGATTCTTAGGCAGATATTCGTTCATACAAATTTTCCAGTAGAAGGCCAGAAACTCTCTGAGAAGCACCTTCAGAGTCCAAAAAAGTGATTCTCAGGGCAAATAATCACTCAACACAGAGTTTCCACTAGAAGGCCAGAAAGGCTCCCAAATACATTTTCAGAGTAAAAAAAATTAATTGTTAGTGCAGATATTCACTCAACACAGAGTTTCCAGAAGAAGGCCAGAAACTCTCTAATAAGGACTTTCAGAGTCCAAAAAAGTGATTCTCAAGGCAGATACTCGCTCAACACAAAGTTTCCACTGGAAGGCCAGAAACGCTGTCAAATGCACTTTCATAGTCCAAAGTAACTGATTCTCAGGGCAGATATTCAGTCAACACAGAGTTTCACATAGTTTCCACTAGAAGGCCAGAAACTCTCTCAAATGCACTTTCATAGTCCAAAAAAGTGATTCTTATTCAGATATTCACTCAACACAGAGTTTCCACTGGAAGGCCAGAAACGCTCTCAAATGCACTTTCAGAGTCCAAAATAAGGATTCTTCGTGCAGATATTCACTATACACAGAGTTTCCACTAGAAGGCCAGAAACGCTGTCAAATGCACTTTCAGAGTCCAAAAAAGTGATTCTTATTCAGATATTCACTCAACACAGAGTTTCCACTAGAAGGCCAGAAACGCTCTGAAATGCACTTTCATAGTCCAAAATAACTGATTCTCAGGGCAGATATTCAGTCAACACAGAGTTTCACAGAGTTTCCACTAGAAGGCCAGAAACTCTCTCAAATGCACTTTCATAGTCCAAAAAAGTGATTCTTATTCAGATATTCACTCAACACAGAGTTTCCACTGGAAGGCCAGAAACGCTGTGAAATGCACTTTCAGAGTCCAAAATAAGGATTCTTCGTGCAGATATTCACTATACACAGAGTTTACACTAGAAGGCCAGAAACGCTCTCGAATGCACTTTCAGAGTCCAAAAAAGTGATTCTTATTCAAATATTCACTGAACACAGAGTTTCCACTAGAAGGCCAGAAACGCTATGAAATGCACTTTCATAGTCCAAAAGAACTGATTCTCAGGGCAGATATTCAGTCAACACAGTGTTTCACAGATTTTCCACTAGAAGGCCAGAAACTCTCTCAAATGCACTTTCAGAGTCCAAAAAAGTTATCCTTAGTGCAGATATTCACTCAACACAGAGTTTTCAATAGAAGTCCCGGAACGCTCGCAAAAGCACTTTCAGAGTACAAAAACGGGATTCTCAGTGCAGATATTCACTCAACACAAGGTGTCCAGTAGATAGCCAGAAACTCTCTCAAATGAACTTTCAGGGTCCAAAACCGTGATTCTCAGGGCAGTTATTCATCCAACACAAAGTTTACACTCGAAGGCCAGTCTTGCTGTCAAATGAACTTTCGAAGCCCAAAAGTGTGATTCTTACTGCAGATAATCACTAAACACAGAGTTTCCACTGGAAAGTCAGAAACGCTCTCAAATGCACTTTCAGGGTCCAAAAAAGTGATTCTTACTGCAGATATTCAGTGAACAGAGATTTTCCACTGCAAGGCCTTTAACGCTCTCAAATGCACTTTCAGAGTCCAAAATAGTGATTCTTCCTGCAGATATTCACTCAACACAGAGTTCCCACAAAAAGGCCTGAAACTCTCTCAAGTGCATTTTCAGAGTCCAAAAAAGTGATTCTTTGTGCAGATATACACTCAACACAGAGTTTCCAGGAGAAGGCCTGAAACTCTCTCAATGGCACTTTCGGAGTCCAAAAAAGTGATTCTTACTGCAGATATTCACTCAACACAGAGTTTCCACTGGAAGGCCAGTAATGCTGTCAAATGAACTTTCGAAGCCCAAAAAAGTGATTCTTACTGCAGATATTCACTCAACACAGAGTTTCCACTGATAGGTCAGTAACCCTCTCAAATTAACTTTCGGAGTACAAAAAAGTGATCCTTAGTGCAGATATTCACTCAACAGAAAGTTTCCACAAAAAGGCCAGAAACGCTCTCAAATGCACTTTGATAGTCCAAAAAAGTGGTTCTTAGTGAAAGATATTTACTCAACACAGAGTTTCCACTAGATTGCCAGAAACGCTCTCAAATGAACTTTAAGAGTCCAAATAAGTGATTCTTAGTGCAGATATTCACTCAACACAGAGTTTCCAGTAGAAGGCCAGAAACGCTCTCGAATGCACTTTCTGAGACCAAAAAAGTAATTCTTAGTGCAGAAATTCACTCAACAGAAAGTTTCCACAAAAAGGCCAGAAACGCTCTCAAATGCACTTTCAGAGTCCAAAACGTGATTCTCAGCGCAGTTTTTCACTCAACACAGACTTTACACTCGATGGCCAGAAACGCTGTCAAATGCACTTTCAGAGTGCAAAAAAGTGATTCTTAGTGCAGATATTCACTCAACACAGAGTTTTCAATAGAAGTCCAGAAACTCTCTCAGATGCAATTTCAGAGTCCAAAAAAGTGATTCTTACTGCAGATATTCACTCAACACAGAGTTTCCACTGGAAGGCCAGAAACTCTCTCAAATGCACTTTCTGGGTCCAAAAAAGTGATTCTTAGTGCAGATATTCACTCAACACAGAGTTTCCACTGGAAGGCCAGAAAAGCTCTCAAATGCATTTCAGAGTCCAAAAAAGTGATACTTAGTGCAGATATTCACTCAACACAGAGTTTCCACTGGTAGGCCAGTAACCCTCTCAAATGAACTTTCGGAGTACAAAAAAGTGATCCTTAGTGCAGATATTCACTCAACAGAAAGTTTCCACAAAAAGGCCAGAAACGCTCTCAAATGCACTTTGATAGTCCAAAAAAGTGGTTCTTAGTGAAAGATATTTACTCAACACAGAGTTTCCACTGGAAGGCCAGAAACGCTCTCAAAAGCACTTTCAGAATCCAGAAAAAGTGATTCTCAGTGCAGATATTCACTCAACACAAGGTGTCCAGTAGATAGCCAGAAACTCTCTCAAATGAACTTTCAGGGTCCAAAACCGTGATTCTCCGGGCAGATAATCACCCAACAGAAAGTTTCCACAAAAAGGCCAGAAACGCTCTCAAATGCACTTTCAGAGTCCAAAACGTGATTCTCAGCGCAGTTTTTCACTCAACACAGAGTTTACACTCGATGGCCAGAAACGCTGTCAAATGCACTTTCAGAGTGCAAAAAAGTGATTCTTACTGCAGATATTCACTCAAAACAGAGTTTTCAATAGAAGTCCAGAAACTCTCTCAGATGCAATTTCAGAGTCCAAAAAAGTGATTCTTACTGCAGATATTCACTCAACACAGAGTTTTCAATAGAAGTCCAGAAACTCTCTCAGATGCACTTTCAGAGTCCAAAAAAGTGATTCTTATTCAGATATTCACTCAGCACAGAGTTTCCACTAGAAGGCCAGAAACGCTCTCGAATGCACTTTCAGAGTCCAAAAAAGTGATTCTTATTCAGATATTCACTCAACACAAAGTTTTCACTGGAAGGCCCGAAACGCTTAAAATGCACTTTCAGAGTCCAAAAAAGTGATTCTTATTCAAATATTCACTGAACACAGAGTTTCCACTAGAAGGCCAGAAACGCTATGAAATGCACTTTCATAGTCCAAAAGAACTGATTCTCAGGGCAGATATTCAGTCAACACAGTGTTTCACAGATTTTCCACTAGAAGGCCAGAAACTCTCTCAAATGCACTTTCAGAGTCCAAAAAAGTTATCCTTAGTGCAGATATTCACTCAACACAGAGTTTTCAATAGAAGTCCCGAACGCTCTCAAAAGCACTTTCAGAGTACAAAAACGGGATTCTCAGTGCAGATATTCACTCAACACAAGGTGTCAGTAGATAGCCAGAAACTCTCTCAAATGAACTTTCAGGGTCCAAAACCGTGATTCTCAGGGCAGTTATTCATCCAACACAAAGTTTACACTCGAAGGCCAGTCTTGCTGTCAAATGAACTTTCGAAGCCCAAAAGTGTGATTCTTACTGCAGATAATCACTAAACACAGAGTTTCCACTGGAAAGTCAGAAACGCTCTCAAATGCACTTTCAGGGTCCAAAAAAGTGATTCTTACTGCAGATATTCAGTGAACAGAGATTTTCCACTGCAAGGCCTTTAACGCTCTCAAATGCACTTTCAGAGTCCAAAATAGTGATTCTTCCTGCAGATATTCACTCAACACAGAGTTCCCACAAAAAGGCCTGAAACTCTCTCAAGTGCATTTTCAGAGTCCAAAAAAGTGATTCTTTGTGCAGATATACACTCAACACAGAGTTTCCAGGAGAAGGCCTGAAACTCTCTCAATGGCACTTTCGGAGTCCAAGAAAGTGATTCTTTCTGCAGATATTCACTCAACACAGAGTTTCCAGGAGAAGGCCTGAAACTCTCTCAATGGCACTTTCGGAGTCCAAAAAAGTGATTCTTACTGCAGATATTCACTCAACACAGAGTTTCCACTGGAAGCTCAGTAATGCTGTCAAATGAACTTTCGAAGCCCAAAAAAGTGATTCTTACTGCAGATATTCACTCAACACAGAGTTTCCACTGATAGGTCAGTAACCCTCTCAAATTAACTTTCGGAGTACAAAAAAGTGATCCTTAGTGCAGATATTCACTCAACAGAAAGTTTCCACAAAAAGGCCAGAAACGCTCTCAAGTGCACTTTGATAGTCCAAAAAAGTGGTTCTTAGTGAAAGATATTTACTCAACACAGAGTTTCCACTAGATTGCCAGAAACGCTCTCAAATGAACTTTAAGAGTCCAAATAAGTGATTCTTAGTGCAGATATTCACTCAACACAGAGTTTCCAGTAGAAGGCCAGAAACGCTCTCGAATGCACTTTCTGAGACCAAAAAAGTGATTCTTAGTGCAGAAATTCACTCAACAGAAAGTTTCCACAAAAAGGCCAGAAACGCTCTCAAATGCACTTTCAGAGTCCAAAACGTGATTCTCAGCGCAGTTTTTCACTCAACACAGACTTTACACTCGATGGCCAGAAACGCTGTCAAATGCACTTTCAGAGTGCAAAAAAGTGATTCTTAGTGCAGATATTCACTCAACACAGAGTTTTCAATAGAAGTCCAGAAACTCTCTCAGATGCAATTTCAGAGTCCAAAAAAGTGATTCTTACTGCAGATATTCACTCAACACAGAGTTTCCACTGGAAGGCCAGAAACTCTCTCAAATGCACTTTCTGGGTCCAAAAAAGTGATTCTTAGTGCAGATATTCACTCAACACAGAGTTTCCACTGGAAGGCCAGAAAAGCTCTCAAATGCATTTCAGAGTCCAAAAAAGTGATACTTAGTGCAGATATTCACTCAACACAGAGTTTCCACTGGTAGGCCAGTAACCCTCTCAAATGAACTTTCGGAGTACAAAAAAGTGATCCTTAGTGCAGATATTCACTCAACAGAAAGTTTCCACAAAAAGGCCAGAAACGCTCTCAAATGCACTTTGATAGTCCAAAAAAGTGGTTCTTAGTGAAAGATATTTACTCAACACAGAGTTTCCACTGGAAGGCCAGAAACGCTCTCAAAAGCACTTTCAGAATCCAGAAAAAGTGATTCTCAGTGCAGATATTCACTCAACACAAGGTGTCCAGTAGATAGCCAGAAACACTCTCAAATGAACTTTCAGGGTCCAAAACCGTGATTCTCAGGGCAGATAATCACCCAACACAGAGTTTCCACTAAAAGGCCAGAAACGCTGTCAAATGCACTTTCAGAGTGCAAAAAAGTGATTCTTACTGCAGATATTCACTCAAAACAGAGTTTTCAATAGAAGTCCAGAAACTCTCTCAGATGCAATTTCAGAGTCCAAAAAAGTGATTCTTACTGCAGATATTCACTCAACACAGAGTTTTCAATAGAAGTCCAGAAACTCTCTCAGATGCACTTTCAGAGTCCAAAAAAGTGATTCTTACTGCAGATATTCACTCAACACAGAGTTTCCACTGGAAGGCCAGAAACTCTCTCAAATGCACTTTCTGGGTCCAAAAAAGTGATTCTTAGTGCAGATATTTACTCAACACAGAGTTTCCACTGGAAGGCCAGAAACGCTCTCAAATGAACTTTCTGCGTCCAAAAAAGTGATTCTTAGTGCAGATATTCACTCAAAACAGAGTTTCCACTAGATGGCCAGAAACGCTCTCAAATGCACTTTAGAGTCCAAAATTGATTCTTACTGCAGATATTCACTCAACACAGAGTTTCCACTGGAAGGCCAGAAACGCTCTCAAATGCACTTTTGAGACCAAAAAGTGATTCTTAGTGCAGATATTCATTCAACAGAAAGTTTCACAAAAAGGCCAGAAACGCTCTCAAATGCACTTTCAGAATCCAAAACGTGATTCTCAGCGCAGTTATTCACTCAACACAAAGTTTACACTCGATGGCCAGAAACATTGTCAAATGCATTTTCAGAGTGCAAAAAGTGATTCTTACTGCAGATATTCACTCAACACAGAGTTTTCAATAGAAGTCCAGAAACTCTCTCAGATGCACTTTCAGAGTCCAAAAAAGTGATTCTTAGTGCAGATATTCATCCAACACAGTTTCCACAGGAAGGCCAGAAACGCTCTCAATGCACTTTCTGAGACAAAATAGTGATTCTTAGTGCAGACATTCACTCAACACAGAGTTTCCACTGACAGACCAGAAACGCTCTCATATGCACTTTCAGAGTGCAAAAAACTGATTCTTACTGCAGATATTCACTCAACACAGAGTTTCCACTGGAAGGCCAGAAACGCTCTCAAATGCACTTTCTGGGTCCAAAAAAGTGATTCTTAGTGCAGATATTCACTCAACAGAGAGTTTCCACTAAAAGGCCAGAAACGCTCTGAAATGCATTTTCAGACCCAAAAAAAATGATTGTTAGTGCAGACATTCACTCAACACAGAGTTTTTAAGAGAAGGCCAGAAACTCTCTCAGAAGCACTTCTGAGTCCAAAACAGTGATTCTTAGTGCAGATATTCACTCAACACAGAGTTTCCACTGGAAGGCCAGAAACGCTATCAAATGCACTTTCAGAGTCCAAAAAAGTGATTCTTACTGCAGATATTCACTGAACACAGAGCTTCCACAAAAAGGCCAGAAACGCTCTCAAATGCACTTTCAGAGTACAAAAAAGTGATTCTTACTGCAGATATTCGCTCAACACAGAGTTTACACTAGATAGCCAGAAACGCTGTCAAATGCACTTTCTGAGACCAAAAAACTGATTCTTAGTGCAGACATTCACTCAACAGAAAGTTTCCACTGATAGGTCAGTAACCCTCTCAAATGAACTTTCGGAGTACAAAAAAGTGATTCTTAGTGCAGATATTCACTGAACACAGATTTTCCACTGGAAGGCCAGAAACGCTCTCAAATGCACTTTCAGAGTACAAACACGTGATTCTCAGCGCAGTTATTCACTCAACACAGAGTTTACACTAGATAGCCAGAAACGCTGTCAAATGCACTTTCAGAGTGCAACAAAGTGATTCTTACTGCAGATATTCACTCAACACAGAGTTTCCACTGGAGGGCCAGAAACGCTCTCAAATGCCCTTTCATAGTCCAAAAACGGGATTCTCAGTGCAGTTATTCATCCAACACAGAGTTTACACTAGATAGCCAGAAACGCTGTCAAATGCACTTCCAGAGTCAAAAAAGTGATTCTTAGTGCAGATATTCACTTAACACAGAGTTTACACTCGATGGCCAGAAACTTTGTCAAATGCACTATCAGAGTCCAAAAAAGTGATTCTTACTGCAGATATTCACTCAACACAGAGTTTTCAATAGAAGTCCAGAAACTCTCTCAGATGCACTTTCAGAGTCCAAAAAAGTGATTCTTAGTGCAGATATTCACTCAACAGAAAGTTTCACAAAAAGGCCAGAAACGCTCTCAAATGCACTTTCAGAATCCAAAAACGTGATTCTCAGCGCAGTTATTCACTCAACACAGAGTTTACACTCGAAGGGCAGAAACTTTGTCAAATGCACTTTCAGAGTCCAAAAAAGTGATTCTTACTGCAGATATTCAATCAACACAGAGTTTCCACTGGAAGACCAGAAACGCTCTCAAATGCACTTTCAGAGTCCAAAAAAGTGATTCTTACTGCAGATATTCACTCAACACAGAGTTTCCACTGGAAGGCTAGAAACGCTCTCAAATGCACTTTCAGAGTCCAAAAACGGGATTCTCAGAGCAGTTATTCACTCAACACAGAGTTTCCACTGGAAGGCTAGAAACGCTCTCAAATGCACTTTCAGAGTCCAAAAAAGTGATTCTTAGTGCAGATATTCACTCAACACAGAGTTTCCACTAGATAGCCAGAAACGCTCTCAAAGGCACTTTCGGAGTCCAAAAAATTGATTCTTAGTGCAGATATTCACTAAACACAGAGTTTCCACTGGAAAGCCAGAAACTCTCTCCAATGCACTCTCAGAGTCCAAAAAAGTGATTCTTACCGCAGATATTCACTCAAGAGAGAGTTTTCACTGGAAGGCCAGAAACGCTCTCAAATGCACTTTCAGAGTCCAAAAAAGTGATACTTAGTGCAGATATTCACTCAACACAGAGTTTCCACTGGTAGGCCAGTAACCCTCTCAAATGAACTTTCGGAGTACAAAAAACTGATTCTTAGTGCAGATATTCACTCAACACAGAGTTTCCACTGGAAAGCCAGAAACGCTCTCAATTGCACTTTTGATTTCCAAAAAAGTGATTCTTAGTGCAGATATTCACTCAACACAGAGTTTCCACTGGAAGGCCAGAAACGCTCTCAAATGCACTTTTGGAGTCCAAAAAGGTGATTCTTAGTACAAATTTTCACTCAACAGAGAGTTTCCACAAAAAGGCCAGAAACGCTCTCAAATGCACTTTGAGTCCAAAAAAGTGATTCTTACGTCAGATATTCACTCAACACAGAGTTTCCACTGGAAGGCCAGAAACGCTCTCAAATGCACTTTCAGAGTCCAAAAACATGATTCTCAGGGCAAATAATCACTCAACACAGAGTTTCCACTGGAAGGCCAGAAACGCTCTCAAATGCACTTTCGGAGTCCAAAAAATTGATTGTTAGTGCAGATATTCACTCAACACAGAGTTTTTAAGAGAAGGCCAGAAACTCTCTCAGAAGCACTTCTGAGTCCAAAACAGTGATTCTTACTGCATATATTCGCTCAACACAGAGTTTCCATGAGAAGGCCAGAAACGCTCTCAAATGCACTTTCAGAGTGCATAAAGTGATTCTTACTGCAGATATTCACTCAACACAGAGTTTCCACTGGAAGGCCAGTAACGCTCTCAAATGCACTTTCAGAGTGCAAAAAACTGATTCTTACTGCAGATATTCACTCAACACAGAGTTTCCACTGGAGGGCCAGAAACGCTCTCAAAGCACTTTCAGAGTGCAAAAAGTGATTCTTAGTGCAGATATTCACTCAACTCAGAGTTTACAGTAGATGGCCAGAAACTTTGTCAAATGCACTTTCAGAGTCCAAAAAGGTGATTCTTACTGCAGATATTCACTCAACACAGAGTTTCCACTGATAGGTCAGTAACCCTCTCAAATGAACTTTCGAGTACAAAAAGTGATTCTTAGTGCAGATATTCACTGAACACAGATTTTCCACTGGAAGGCCAGAAACGCTCTCAAATGCACTTTCAGAGTACAGACACGTGATTCTCAGCGCAGTTATTCACTCAACACAGAGTTTACACTAGATAGCCAGAAACGCTCTCAAATGCACTTTCAGAGTGCAACAAAGTGGTTCTTAGTGAAAGATATTTACTCAACACAGAGTTTCCACTGGAAGGCCAGAAACGCTCTCAAATGCACTTTCAGAATCCAGAAAAGTGATTCTCAGTGCAGATATTCACTCAACACAAGGTGTCAGTAGATAGCCAGAAACTCTCTCAAATGAACTTTCAGGGTCCAAAACCGTGATTCTCAGGGCAGATAATCACCCAACACAGAGTTTCCACTAAAAGGCCAGAAACTCTCTCAAATGCACTTTCAGAGTACAAAAACGGGATTCTCAGCGCAGTTATTCATCCAACATAAAGTTTACACTCGAAGGCCAGTAACGCTGTCAAATGAACTTTCGAAGCCCGAAAGTGTGATTCTTACTGCAGATAATCACTAAACACAGAGTTTCCACTGGAAAGTCAGTAACGCTCTCAAATGCACTTTCAGGGTCCAAAAAAGTGATTCTTACTGCAGATATTCAGTGAACAGAGATTTTCCACTGCAAGGCCTTTAACGCTCTCAAATGCACTTTCAGAGTCCAAAATAGTGATTCTTCCTGCAGATATTCACTCAACACAGAGTTTCCACAAAAAGGCCTGAAACTCTCTCAAGTGCATTTTCAGAGTCCAAAAAAGTGATTCTTAGTGCAGATATACACTCAACACAGAGTTTCCAGGAGAAGGCCTGAAACTCTCTCAATGGCACTTTCGGAGTCCAAAAAAGTGATTCTTTCTGCAGATATTCACTCAACACAGAGTTTCCAGGAGAAGGCCTGAAACGCTCTCAAATGCATTTTCAGAGTCCAAAAAAGTGATTCTTACTGCAGATATTCACTCAACACAGAGTTTTCACTGGAAGGCCAGAAACGCTCTCAAATGCACTTTCAGAGTCCAAAAAAGTGATACTTAGTGCAGATATTCACTCAACACAGAGTTTCCACTGGTAGGCCAGTAACCCTCTCAAATAAACTTTCGGAGTACAAAAAAGCGAATCTTAGTGCAGATATTCACTCAACACAGAGTTTCCACTGGAATGCCAGAAACGCTCTCAATTGCACTTTTGGTTTCCAAAAAAGTGATTCTTAGTGCAGATATTCACTCAACACAGAGTTTCCACTGGAAGGCCAGAAACACTCTCAAATGCACCTTCTGAGTCCAAAAAAGTGATTCTTAGTGCAGATATTCACTCAACTGAAAGTTTCCACAAAAAGGCCAGAAACGCTCTCAAATGCAATTTCAGAGTCCAAAAACGAGATTCTTACTGAGAGATATTTACTCAACACAGAGTTTCCACTGGAAGGCCAGAAACGCTCTCAAATGCACTTTCGGAGTCCAAAACAGTGATTCTTACTGCATATATTCGCTCAACACAGAGTTTCCATGAGAAGGCCAGAAACGCTCTCAAATGCACTTTCAGAGTGCATAAAGTGATTCTTACTGCAGATATTCACTCAACACAGAGTTTCCACTGGAAGGCCAGTAACGCTCTCAATGCACTTTCAGAGTCCAAAATAGTGATTCTTAGTGCAGACATTCACTCAACACAGAGTTTCCACTGATAGGCCAGAAACGCTCCCAAATGCACTTTCAGAGTGCAAAAAACTGATTCTTACTGCAGATATTCACTCAACACAGAGTTTCCACTGGAGGCCAGAAACGCTCTCAAAAGCACTTTCAGAGTCCAAAAAAGTGATTCTTAGTGCAGATATTCACTCAACTCAGAGTTTACAGTAGATGGCCAGAAACTTTGTCAAATGCACTTTCAGAGTCCAAAAGGTGATTCTTACTGCAGATATTCACTCAACACAGAGTTTCCACTGATAGGTCAGTAACCCTCTCAAATGAACTTTCGGAGTACAAAAAAGTGATTCTTAGTGCAGATATTCACTGAACACAGATTTTCCACTGGAAGGCCAGAAACGCTCTCAAATGCACTTTCAGAGTACAGACACGTGATTCTCAGCGCAGTTATTCACTCAACACAGAGTTTACACTAGATAGCCAGAAACGCTGTCAAATGCACTTTCAGAGTGCAACAAAGTGATTCTTACTGCAGATATTCACTCAACACAGAGTTTCCACTGGAGGTCCAGAAACGCTCTCAAATGCCCTTTCATAGTCCAAAAACGGGATTCTCAGTGCAGTTATTCATCCAACACAGAGTTTACACTAGATAGCCAGAAACTTTGTCAAATTCACTTTCAGAGTCCAAAAAAGTGATTCTTACTGCAGATATTCACTCAACACAGAGTTTTCAATAGAAGTCCAGAAACTCTCTCAGATGCACTTTCAGAGTCCAAAAAGTGATTCTTAGTGCAGATATTCACTCAACAGAAAGTTTCACAAAAGGCCAGAAACGCTCTCAAATGCACTTTCAGAATCCAAAACGTGATTCTCAGCGCAGTTATTCACTGAACACAGAGTTTACACTCGATGGCCAGAAACATTGTCAAATGCACTTTCAGAGTGCAAAAAGTGATTCTACTGCAGATATTCACTCAACACAGAGTTTTCAATAGAAGTCCAGAAACTCTCTCAGATTCACTTTCAGAGTCCAAAAAAGTGATTCTTACTGCAGATATTCACTCAACACAGAGTTTCCACTGGAAGGCCAGAAACGCTCTCAAATGCACTTTTTGAGACCAAAAAAGTGATTCTTAGTGCAGATATTCACTCAACAGAAAGTTTCCACAAAAAGGCCAGAAACGCCCTTAAATGCATTTTTCAGACCCCAGAAAAGTGATTGATAGTGCAGATATTCACTCAACAGAGAGTTTACACTGGAAGGCCAGAAACGCTCTCAAATGCACATTCGAGAGCAAAAAAGTGATTGTTAGTGCAGATATTCACTCAACAAAGAGTTTACACTGGAAGGCCAGAAACGCTCTCAAATGCACTTTCAGAGTCCAAAAAGTGATTCTTAGTGCAGATATTCACTCAACACAGAGTTTCCACTGGAAGGCCAGAAACACTCTCAAATGCACCTTCTGAGTCCAAAAAAGTGATTCTTAGTGCAGATATTCACTCAACTGAAAGTTTCCACAAAAAGGCCAGAAACGCTCTCAAATGCAATTTCAGAGTCCAAAAACGAGATTCTTACTGAGAGATATTTACTCAACACAGAGTTTCCACTGGAAGGCCAGAAACGCTCTCAAATGCACTTTCGGAGTCCAAAAAATTGATTGTTAGTGCAGATATTCACTCAACACAGAGTTTTTAAGAGAAGGCCAGAAACTCTCTCAGAAGCACTTCTGAGTCCAAAACAGTGATTCTTACTGCATATATTCGCTCAACACAGAGTTTCCATGAGAAGGCCAGAAACGCTCTCAAATGCACTTTCAGAGTGCATAAAGTGATTCTTACTGCAGATATTCACTCAACACAGAGTTTCCACTGGAAGGCCAGTAACGCACTCAAAAGCACTTTCAGAGTCCAAAAAAGTGATTCTTAGTGCAGATATTCACTCAACTCAGAGTTTACAGTAGATGGCCAGAAACTTTGTCAAATGCACTTTCAGAGTCCAAAAAGGTGATTCTTACTGCAGATATTCACTCAACACAGAGTTTCCACTGATAGGTCAGTAACCCTCTCAAATGAACTTTCGGAGTACAAAAAAGTGATTCTTAGTGCAGATATTCACTGAACACAGATTTTCCACTGGAAGGCCAGAAACGCTCTCAAATGCACTTTCAGAGTACAAACACGTGATTCTCAGCGCAGTTATTCACTCAACACAGAGTTTCCACAAAAAGATAGCCAGAAACGCTGTCAAATGCACTTTCAGAGTGCAACAAAGTGATTCTTACTGCAGATATTCACTCAACACAGAGTTTCCACTGGAGGTCCAGAAACGCTCTCAAATGCCCTTTCATAGTCCAAAAACGGGATTCTCAGTGCAGTTATTCATCCAACACAGAGTTTACACTAGATAGCCAGAAACGCTGTCAAATGCACTTCCAGAGTCAAAAAAGTGATTCTTAGTGCAGATATTCACTCAACACAGAGTTTACACTCGATGGCCAGAAACTTTGTCAAATGCACTTTCAGAGTCCAAAAAAGTGATTCTTACTGCAGATATTCACTCAACACAGAGTTTTCAATAGAAGTCCAGAAACTCTCTCAGATGCACTTTCAGAGTCCAAAAAAGTGATTCTTAGTGCAGATATTCACTCAACAGAAAGTTTCACAAAAAGGCCAGAAACGCTCTCAAATGCACTTTCAGAATCCAAAAACGTGATTCTCAGCGCAGTTATTCACTGAACACAGAGTTTACACTCGATGGCCAGAAACATTGTCAAATGCACTTTCAGAGTGCAAAAAAGTGATTCTTACTGCAGATATTCACTCAACACAGAGTTTTCAATAGAAGTCCAGAAACTCTCTCAGATTCACTTTCAGAGTCCAAAAAAGTGATTCTTACTGCAGATATTCACTCAACACAGAGTTTCCACTGGAAGGCCAGAAACGCTCTCAAATGCACTTTTTGAGACCAAAAAAGTGATTCTTAGTGCAGATATTCACTCAACAGAAAGTTTCCACAAAAAGGCCAGAAACGACCTTAAATGCATTTTTCAGACCCCAGAAAAGTGATTGATAGTGCAGATATTCACTCAACAGAGAGTTTACACTGGAAGGCCAGAAACGCTCTCAAATGCACATTCGGAGAGCAAAAAAGTGATTGTTAGTGCAGATATTCACTCAACAAAGAGTTTACACTGGAAGGCCAGAAACGCTCTCAAATGCACTTTCAGAGTCCAAAAAAGTGATTCTTAGTGCAGATATTCACTCAACACAGAGTTTCCACTGGAAGGCCAGAAACACTCTCAAATGCACCTTCTGAGTCCAAAAAAGTGATTCTTAGTGCAGATATTCACTCAACTGAAAGTTTCCACAAAAAGGCCAGAAACGCTCTCAAATGCAATTTCAGAGTCCAAAAACGAGATTCTTACTGAGAGATATTTACTCAACACAGAGTTTCCACTGGAAGGCCAGAAACGCTCTCAAATGCACTTTCGGAGTCCAAAAAATTGATTGTTAGTGCAGATATTCACTCAACACAGAGTTTTTAAGAGAAGGCCAGAAACTCTCTCAGAAGCACTTCTGAGTCCAAAACAGTGATTCTTACTGCATATATTCGCTCAACACAGAGTTTCCATGAGAAGGCCAGAAACGCTCTCAAATGCACTTTCAGAGTGCATAAAGTGATTCTTACTGCAGATATTCACTCAACACAGAGTTTCCACTGGAAGGCCAGTAACGCACTCAAATGCACTTTCAGAGTGCAAAAAACTGATTCTTACTGCAGATATTCACTCAACACAGAGTTTCCACTGGAGGGCCAGAAACGCTCTCAAAAGCACTTTCAGAGTGCAAAAAAGTGATTCTTAGTGCAGATATTCACTCAACTCAGAGTTTACAGTAGATGGCCAGAAACTTTGTCAAATGCACTTTCAGAGTCCAAAAAGGTGATTCTTACTGCAGATATTCACTCAACACAGAGTTTCCACTGATAGGTCAGTAACCCTCTCAAATGAACTTTCGGAGTACAAAAAAGTGATTCTTAGTGCAGATAATCACTGAACACAGATTTTCCACTGGAAGGCCAGAAACGCTCTCAAATGCACTTTCAGAGTACAGACACGTGATTCTCAGCGCAGTTATTCACTCAACACAGAGTTTACACTAGATAGCCAGAAACGCTCTCAAATGCACTTTCAGAGTGCAACAAAGTGGTTCTTAGTGAAAGATATTTACTCAACACAGAGTTTCCACTGGAAGGCCAGAAACGCTCTCAAATGCACTTTCAGAATCCAGAAAAAGTGATTCTCAGTGCAGATATTCACTCAACACAAGGTGTCCAGTAGATAGCCAGAAACTCTCTCAAATGAACTTTCAGGGTCCAAAACCGTGATTCTCAGGGCAGATAATCACCCAACACAGAGTTTCCACTAAAAGGCCAGAAACTCTCTCAAATGCACTTTCAGAGTACAAAAACGGGATTCTCAGCGCAGTTATTCATCCAACATAAAGTTTACACTCGAAGGCCAGTAACGCTGTCAAATGAACTTTCGAAGCCCGAAAGTGTGATTCTTACTGCAGATAATCACTAAACACAGAGTTTCCACTGGAAAGTCAGAAACGCTCTCAAATGCACTTTCAGGGTCCAAAAAAGTGATTCTTACTGCAGATATTCAGTGAACAGAGATTTTCCACTGCAAGGCCTTTAACGCTCTCAAATGCACTTTCAGAGTCCAAAATAGTGATTCTTCCTGCAGATATTCACTCAACACAGAGTTTCCACAAAAGGCCTGAAACTCTCTCAAGTGCATTTTCAGAGTCCAAAAAGTGATTCTTAGTGCAGATATACACTCAACACAGAGTTTCCAGGAGAAGGCCTGAAACTCTCTCAATGGCACTTTCAGGAGTCCAAAAAGTGATTCTTTCTGCAGATATTCACTCAACACAGAGTTTCCAGGAGAAGGCCTGAAACGCTCTCAAATGCATTTTCAGAGTCCAAAAAAGTGATTCTTACTGCAGATATTCACTCAACACAGAGTTTTCACTGGAAGGCCAGAAACGCTCTCAATTGCACTTTCAGAGTCCAAAAAAGTGATACTTAGTGCAGATATTCACTCAACACAGAGTTTCCACTGGTAGGCCAGTAACCCTCTCAAATAAACTTTCGGAGTACAAAAAAGCGAATCTTAGTGCAGATATTCACTCAACACAGAGTTTCCACTGGAATGCCAGAAACGCTCTCAATTGCACTTTTGGTTTCCAAAAAAGTGATTCTTAGTGCAGATATTCACTCAACACAGAGTTTCCACTGGAAGGCCAGAAACACTCTCAAATGCACCTTCTGAGTCCAAAAAAGTGATTCTTAGTGCAGATATTCACTCAACTGAAAGTTTCCACAAAAAGGCCAGAAACGCTCTCAAATGCACTTTCGGAGTCCAAAAAATTGATTGTTAGTGCAGATATTCACTCAACACAGAGTTTTTAAGAGAAGGCCAGAAACTCTCTCAGAAGCACTTCTGAGTCCAAAACAGTGATTCTTACTGCATATATTCGCTCAACACAGAGTTTCCATGAGAAGGCCAGAAACGCTCTCAAATGCACTTTCAGAGTGCATAAAGTGATTCTTACTGCAGATATTCACTCAACACAGAGTTTCCACTGGAAGGCCAGTAACGCTCTCAATGCACTTTCAGAGTCCAAAATAGTGATTCTTAGTGCAGACATTCACTCAACACAGAGTTTCCACTGATAGGCCAGAAACGCTCCCAAATGCACTTTCAGAGTGCAAAAAACTGATTCTTACTGCAGATATTCACTCAACACAGAGTTTCCACTGGAGGGCCAGAAACGCTCTCAAAAGCACTTTCAGAGTCCAAAAAAGTGATTCTTAGTGCAGATATTCACTCAACTCAGAGTTTACAGTAGATGGCCAGAAACTTTGTCAAATGCACTTTCAGAGTCCAAAAAGGTGATTCTTACTGCAGATATTCACTCAACACAGAGTTTCCACTGATAGGTCAGTAACCCTCTCAAATGAACTTTCGGAGTACAAAAAAGTGATTCTTAGTGCAGATATTCACTGAACACAGATTTTCCACTGGAAGGCCAGAAACGCTCTCAAATGCACTTTCAGAGTACAGACACGTGATTCTCAGCGCAGTTATTCACTCAACACAGAGTTTACACTAGATAGCCAGAAACGATGTCAAATGCACTTTCAGAGTGCAACAAAGTGATTCTTACTGCAGATATTCACTCAACACAGAGTTTCCACTGGAGGTCCAGAAACGCTCTCAAATGCCCTTTCATAGTCCAAAAACGGGATTCTCAGTGCAGTTATTCATCCAACACAGAGTTTACACTAGATAGCCAGAAACGCTGTCAAATGCACTTCCAGAGTCAAAAAAGTGATTCTTAGTGCAGATATTCACTCAACACAGAGTTTACACTCGATGGCCAGAAACTTTGTCAAATGCACTTTCAGAGTCCAAAAAAGTGATTCTTACTGCAGATATTCACTCAACACAGAGTTTTCAATAGAAGTCCAGAAACTCTCTCAGATGCACTTTCAGAGTCCAAAAAAGTGATTCTTAGTGCAGATATTCACTCAACAGAAAGTTTCACAAAAAGGCCAGAAACGCTCTCAAATGCACTTTCAGAATCCAAAACGTGATTCTCAGCGCAGTTATTCACTGAACACAGAGTTTACACTCGATGGCCAGAAACATTGTCAAATGCACTTTCAGAGTGCAAAAAAGTGATTCTTACTGCAGATATTCACTCAACACAGAGTTTTCAATAGAAGTCCAGAAACTCTCTCAGATTCACTTTCAGAGTCCAAAAAAGTGATTCTTACTGCAGATATTCACTCAACACAGAGTTTCCACTGGAAGGCCAGAAACTCTCTCAAATGCACTTTCTGGGTCAAAAAAGTGTTTCTTAGTACAGATATTCACTCAACACAGAGTTTCCACTGGAAGGCCAGAAACGCTCTCAAATGAACTTTCTGGGTCCAAAAAAGTGATTCTTAGTGCAGATATTCACTCAACACAGAGTTTCCACTAGATGGCCAGAAACGCTCTCAAATGCATTTTTTGAGACCATAAAAGTGATTCTTAGTGCAGATATTCACTCAACAGAAAGTTTCACAAAAAGGCCAGAAACGCTCTCAAATGCACTTTCAGAATCCAAAAACGTGATTCTCAGCGCAGTTATTCACTCAACACAGAGTTTACACTCGATGGCCAGAAACATTGTCAAATGCACTTTCAGAGTGCAAAAAAGTGATTCTTACTGCAGATATTCACTCAACACAGAGTTTTCAATAGAAGTCCAGAAACTCTCTCAGATGCACTTTCAGAGTCCAAAAAAGTGATTCTTAGTGCAGATATTCATCCAACACAGTTTCCACTGGATGGCCAGAAACACTCTCAAATGCACTTTCGGAGTCCAGAAAAGTGATTCTTAGTGCAGATATTCACTCAACACAGAGTTTCCACTAGATGGCCAGAAACGCTCTCAAATGCACTTTCAGAGTCCAAAAACGAGATTCTTACTGCAGATATTCACTCAACACAGAGTTTCCACAGGGAGGCCAGTAACGCTCTCAATGCACTTTCTGAGACAAAATAGTGATTCTTAGTGCAGACATTCACTCAACACAGAGTTTCCACTGACAGCCAGAAACGCTCTCAAATGCACTTTCAGAGTGCAAAAAACTGATTCTTACTGCAGATATTCTCTCAACACAGAGTTTCCACTGGAAGGCCAGAAACGCTCTCAAATACACTTTCTGGGTCCAAAAAAGTGATTCTTAGTGCAGATATTCACTCAACAGAGAGTTTCCACTAAAAGGCCAGAAACGCTCTGAAATGCATTTTCAGACCCAAAAAAAATGATTGTTAGTGCAGATATTCACTCAACACAGAGTTTTTAAGAGAAGGCCAGAAACTCTCTCAGAAGCACTTCTGAGTCCATAACAGTGATTCTTAGTGCAGATATTCACTCAACACAGAGTTTACACTCGAAGGGCAGAAACTTTGTCAAATGCACTTTCAGAGTCCAAAAAAGTGATTCTTACTGCAGATATTCACTCAACACAGAGTTTTCACTAGAAAGCCAGAAACGCTCTCAAATGCATTTTCAGAGTCCAAAAAACTGATTCTCAGCGCAGTAATTCCCTCAACACAGAGTTTCCACAATAAGGCCTGAAACTCTCTCAAATGCATTTTCAGAGTCCAAAAAAGTGATTCTTAGTGCAGATATACACTCAACACAGAGTTTCCAGGAGAAGGCCTGAAACTCTCTCAATGGCACTTTCGGAGTCCAAAAAAGTGATTCTTACTGCAGATATTCACTCAACAGAAAGTTTCACAAAAAGGCCAGAAACGCTATCAAATGCACTTTCAGAATCCAAAAACGTGATTCTCAGCGCAGTTATTCACTCAACACAGAGTTTACACTCGATGGCCAGAAACATTGTCAAATGCACTTTCAGAGTGCAAAAAAGTGATTCTTACTGCAGATATTCACTCAACACAGAGTTTTCAATAAAAGTCCAGAAACTCTCTCAGATGCACTTTCAGTGTCCAAAAAAGTGATTCTTACTGCAGATATTCACTCAACACAGAGTTTCCACTGGAAGGCCAGAAACTCTCTCAAATGCACTTTCTGGGTCCAAAAAAGTGATTCTTAGTGCAGATATTCACTCAACACAGAGTTTCCACTGGAGGACATAAACGCTCTCAAATGAACTTTCAGAGTCCAAAACAGTGATTCTTAGTGCAGATATTCACTCAACACAGAGTTTCCACTAGATGGCCAGAAACGCTCTCAAATGCACTTTAGGAGTCCAAAAAATTGATTCTTACTGCAGATATTCACTCAACACATAGTTTCCACTGGAAGGCCAGAAACGCTCTCAAATGCACTTTTTGAGACCAAAAAAGTGATTCTTAGTGCAGATATTCACTCAACAGAAAGTTTCACAAAAAGGCCAGAAACGCTCTGAAATGCACTTTCAGAATCCAAAAACGTGATTCTCAGCGCAGTTATTCACTCAGCACAAAGTTTACACTCGATGGCCAGAAACATTGTCAAATGCACTTTCAGAGTGCAAAAAAGTGATTCTTACTGCAGATATTCACTCAACACAGAGTTTTCAATAGAAGTCCATAAACTCTCTCAGATGCACTTTCAGAGTCCAAAAAAGTGATTCTTAGTGCAGATATTCACTCAACACAGAGTTTTTAAGAGAAGGCCAGAAACTCTCTCAGAAGCACTTCTGAGTCCAAAACAGTGATTCTTAGTGCAGATATTCACTCAACACAGAGTTTCCACTGGATGGCCAGAAACGCTCTCAAATGCACTTTCAGAGTACAAAAAAGTGATTCTTACTGCAGATATTCACTCAACACAGAGCTTCCACAGGAAGGCCAGTAACGCTCTCAATGCACTTTCTGAGACAAAATAGTGATTCTTAGTGCAGACATTCACTCAACACAGAGTTTCCACTGGAAGGCCAGAAACGCTCTCAAATGCACTTTCTGGGTCCACAAAAGTGATTCTTAGTGCAGATATTCACTCAACACAGAGTTTTTAAGAGAAGGCCAGAAACTCTCTCAGAAGTACTTCTAGGTCCAAAACAGTGATTCTTAGTGCAGATATTCACTCAACACAGAGTTTCCACTGGAAGGCCAGAAACGCTCTCAAATGCACTTTCAGAGTCCAAAAAAGTGATTCTTACTGCAGATATTCACTCAACACAGAGCTTCCACTGGAAGGCCAGTAACGCTCTCAATGCACTTTCTGAGACAAAATAGTGATTCTTAGTGCAGACATTCACTCATTAGAAAGTTTCCACAAAAAGGCCAGAAACGCTCTCAAATGCACTTTGAGTCCAAAAAAGTGATTCTTACTTCAGATATTCACTCAACACAAAGTTTCCACTGGAAGGCCAGAAACGATCTCAAATGCACTTTTTGAGACCAAAATAGTGATTCTTAGTGCAGACATTCACTCAACAGAAAGTTTCCACAAAAAGGCCAGAAACGCTCTCAAATGCACTTTCAGAGTCCGCAAACATGATTCTCAGCGCAGTTATTCACTCAACACAGAGTTTACACTCGAAGGCCAGAAACATTGTCAAATGCACTTTCAGAGTCCAAAAAAGTGATTCTTACTGCAGATATTCACTAAACACAGATTTTCCACTGGAAATCCAGAAACGCTCTCAAATGCATTTTCATAGTCCAAAAAAGTGATTCTTACTGCAGATATTCACTCAACACAGAGTTTCCACTGGTAGGCCAGTAAACCTCTCAAATAAACTTTCGGAGTACAAAAAAGCGAATCTTAGTGCAGATATTCACTCAACACAGAGTTTCCACTGGAAAGCCAGAAACGCTCTCAATTGCACTTTTGATTTCCAAAAAAGTGATTCTTAGTGCAGATATTCACTCAACAGAGAGTTTCCACAAAAAGGCCAGAAACGCCCTCAAATGCATTTTTCAGAGTCCAGAAAAGTGATTGATAGTGCAGATATTCACTCAACAGAGAGTTTACACTGGAAGGCCAGAAACGCTCTCAAATGCACATTCGGAGAGCAAAAAAGTGATAGTGCAGATATTCACTCAACACAGAGTTTCCACTGGTAGGCCAGTAACCCTCTCAAATGAACTTTCGGAGTACAAAAAAGTGATTCTTACTGCAGATATTCACTCAACACAGAGTTTACACTAGATAGCCAGAAACGCTGTCAAATGCACTTTCTGAGACCAAAAAACTGATTCTCAGAGCAATTATTCACTCAACACAGAGTTTCCAGAAAAAGGCCAGAAACGCTCTCAAATGCACTTTCAGAGTACAAAAAAGTGATTCTTACTGCAGATATTCGCTCAACACAGAGTTTACACTAGATAGCCAGAAACGCTGTCAAATGCACTTTCTGAGACCAAAAAACTGATTCTTAGTGCAGACATTCACTCAACAGAAAGTTTCCACTAAAAGGCCAGAAACGCTCTCAAAAGCACTTTCAGAGTCCTTAAACGTGATTCTCAACGCAGTTATTCACTCAACACAGAGTTTACACTCGAAGGGCAGAAACTTTGTGAAATGCACTTTCAGAGTCCAAAAAAGTGATTCTTACTGCAGATATTCACTCAACACAGAGTTTCCACTGGAAGACCAGAAACGCTCTCAAATGCACTTTCAGAGTCCAAAAAAGTGATTCTTACTGCAGATATTCACTCAACACAGAGTTTCCACTGGAAGGCTAGACACACTCTTAAATGCACTTTCAGAGTCCAAAAACGGGATTCTCAGTGCAGTTATTCACTCAACACAGAGTTTCCACTGGAAGGCTAGAAACGCTCTCAAATGCACTTTCAGAGTCCAAAAAAGTGATTCTTAGTGCAGATATTCACTCAACACAGAGTTTCCACTAGATGGCCAGAAACACTCTCAAATGCACTTTCGGAGTCCAAAAAATTGATTCTTAGTGCAGATATTCACTAAACACAGAGTTTCCACTGGAAGGCCAGTAACGCTCTCAATGCACTTTCTGAGACAAAATAGTGATTCTTAGTGCAGACATTCACTCATTAGAAAGTTTTCACAAAAAGGCCAGAAACGCTCTCAAATTCACTTTCAGAGTCAAAAAACGTGATTCTCAGTGCAATTATTCATTCAACACAGAGTTTACACTGGAAGGCCAGAAACGCTTTCAAATGCACTTTAGGAGTCCAAAATTGTGATTCTTCGTGCAGATATTCACTCAACACAGAGTTTCCACAAAAAGGCCAGAAACGCTCTCAAATGCTCTTTCAGAGTACAAAAAAGTGATTCTTACTGCAGATATTCGCTCAACACAGAGTTTACACTAGATAGCCAGAAACGCTGTCAAATGCACTTTCTGAGACCAAAAAACTGATTCTTAGTGCAGACATTCACTCAACAGAAAGTTTCCACTAAAAGGCCAGAAACGCTCTCAAATGCACTTTCAGAGTCCAAAAACGTGATTCTCAGCGCAGTTATTCACTCAACACAGAGTGTACACTCGAAGGGCAGAAACTTTGTCAATGCACTTTCAGAGTCCAAAAAAGTGATTCTTACTGCAGATATTCACTCAACACAGAGTTTCCACTGGAAGACCAGAAACGCTCTCAAATGCACTTACAGAGTCCAAAAAAGTGATTCTTACTGCAGATATTCACTCAACACAGAGTTTCCACTGGAAGGCTAGACACACTCTCAAATGCACTTTCAGAGTCCAAAAACGGGATTCTCAGAGCAGTTATTCACTCAACACAGAGTTTCCACTGGAAGGCTAGAAACGCTCTCAAATGCACTTTCAGAGTCCAAAAAAGTGATTCTTGGTGCAGATATTCACTCATCACAGAGTTTCCACTAGATGGCCAGAAACGCTCTCAAATGCACTTTCGGAGTCCAAAAAATTGATTCTTAGTGCAGATATTCACTAAACACAGAGTTTCCACTGGAAAGCCAGAAACTCTCTCCAATGCACTCTCAGAGTCCAAAAAAGTGATTCTTACTGCAGATATTCACTCAAGAGAGAGTTTTCACTGGAAGGCCAGAAACGCTCTCAAATGCACTTTCAGGGTCCAAAAAAGTGATACTTAGTGCAGATATTCACTCAACACAGAGTTTCCACTGGTAGGCCAGTAACCCTCTCAAATGAACTTTCGGAGTACAAAAAAGTGATTCTTAGTGCAGATATTCACTCAACACAGAGTTTCCACTGGAAAGCCAGAAACGCTCTCAATTGCACTTTGGATTTCCAAAAAAGTGATTCTTAGTGCAGATATTCACTCAACACAGAGTTTCCACTGGAAGGCCAGAAACGCTCTCAAATGCACTTTCGGAGTCCAAAAAAGTGATTCTTAGTACAAATTTTCACTCAACAGAAAGTTTCCACAAAAAGGCCAGAAACGCTCTCAAATGCACTTTGAGTCCAAAAAAGTGATTCTTACTTCAGATATTCACTCAACACAAAGTTTCCACTGGAAGGCCAGAAACGATCTCAAATGCACTTTTTGAGACCAAATTAGTGATTCTTAGTGCAGACATTCACTCAACAGAAAGTTTCCACAAAAAAGCCAGAAACGCTCTCAAATGCACTTTCAGAGTCCACAAACATGATTCTCAACGCAGTTATTCACTCAACACAGAGTTTACACTCGAAGGCCAGAAACATTGTCAAATGCACTTTCAGAGTCCAAAAAAGTGATTCTTACTGCAGATATTCACTCAACACAGATTTTCCACTAGAAAGCCAGAAACGCTCTCAAATGCACTTTCAGAGTCCAAAAAAGTGATACTTAGTGCAGATATTCACTCAACACAGAGTTTCCACTGGTAGGCCAGTAACCCTCTCAAATAAACTTTCGGAGTACAAAAAAGCGTATCTTAGTGCAGATATTCACTCAACACAGAGTTTCCACTGGAAAGCCCAAAACGCTCTCAATTGCACTTTTGATTTCCAAAAAAGTGATTCTTAGTGCAGATATTCACTCAACAGAGAGTTTCCACAAAAAGGCCAGAAACGCCCTCAAATGCATTTTTCAGAGTCCAGAAAAGTGATTGATAGTGCAGATATTCACTCAACAGAGAGTTTACACTGGAAGGCCAGAAACGCTCTCAAATGCACATTCGGAGAGCAAAAAAGTGATACTTAGTGCAGATATTCACTCAACACAGAGTTTCCACTGGTAGGCCAGTAACCCTCTCAAATGAACTTTCGAAGTACAAAAAAGTGATTCTTAGTGCAGATATACACTCAACACAGATTTTCCAAGAGAAGGCCTGAAACTCTCTCAATGGCACTTTCGGAGTCCAAAAAAGTGATTCTTACTGCAGATATTCACTCAACAGAAAGTTTCACAAAAAGGCCAGAAACGCTATCAAATGCACTTTCAGAATCCAAAACGTGATTCTCAGCGCAGTTATTCACTCAACACAGAGTTTACACTCGATGGCCAGAAACATTGTCAAATGCACTTTCAGAGTGCAAAAAAGTGATTCTTACTGCAGATATTCACTCAACACAGAGTTTTCAATAGAAGTCCAGAAACTCTCTCAGATGCACTTTCAGTGTCCAAAAAAGTGATTCTTACTGCAGATATTCACTCAACACAGAGTTTCCACTGGAAGGCCAGAAACTCTCTCAAATGCACTTTCTGGGTCCAAAAAAGTGATTCTTAGTGCAGATATTCACTCAACACAGAGTTTCCACTGGAAGGCCAGAAACGCTCTCAAATGAACTTTCAGAGTCCAAAAAAGTGATTCTTAGTGCAGATATTCACTCAACACAGAGTTTCCACTAGATGGCCAGAAACGCTCTCAAATGCACTTTAGGAGTCCAAAAAATTGATTCTTACTGCAGATATTCACTCAACACATAGTTTCCACTGGAAGGCCATAAACGCTCTCAAATGCACTTTCGGAGTCCAAAAAATTGATTCTTAGTGCAGATATTCACTAAACACAGAGTTTCCACTGGAAGGCCAGTAACGCTCTCAATGCACTTTCTGAGACAAAATAGTGATTCTTAGTGCAGACATTCACTCATTAGAAAGTTTTCACAAAAAGGCCAGAAACGCTCTCAAATTCACTTTCAGAGTCAAAAAAAGTGATTCTCAGTGCAATTATTCATTCAATACAGAGTTTACACTGGAAGGCCAGAAACGCTTTGAAATGCACTTTAGGAGTCCAAAATTGTGATTCTTCGTACAGATATACACTCAACACAGAGTTTCCACAAAAAGGCCAGAAACGCTCTCAAATGCACTTTCAGAGTACAAAAAAGTGATTCTTACTGCAGATATTCGCTCAACACAGAGTTTACACTAGATAGCCAGAAACGCTGTCAAATGCACTTTCTGAGACCAAAAAACTGATTCTTAGTGCAGACATTCACTCAACAGAAAGTTTCCACTAAAAGGCCAGAAACGCTCTCAAATGCACTTTCAGAGTCCAAAAACGTGATTCTCAGCGCAGTTATTCACTCAACACAGAGTTTACACTCGAAGGGCAGAAACTTTGTCAATGCACTTTCAGAGTCCAAAAAATTGATTCTTAGTGCAGATATTCACTAAACACAGAGTTTCCACTGGAAGGCCAGTAACGCTCTCAAATGCACTTTCAGAGTCCAAAAAACTGATTCTTACTGCAGATATTCACTCAACACAGAGCTTCCACTGGAAGGCCAGTAACGCTCTCAAATTCACTTTCAGAGTCAAAAAACGTGATTCTCAGTGCAATTATTCATTCAACACAGAGTTTACACTGGAAGGCCAGAAACGCTTTCAAATGCACTTTAGGAGTCCAAAATTGTGATTCTTTGTGCAGATATACACTCAACACAGAGTTTCCACAAAAAGGCCAGAAACGCTGTCAAATGCACTTTCTGAGACCAAAAAACTGATTCTTAGTGCAGATATTCACTCAACAGAAAGTTTCCACTAAAAGGCCAGAAACGCTCTCAAATGCACTTTCAGAGTCCAAAAACGTGATTCTCAGCGCAGTTATTCACTCAACACAGAGTTTACACTCGAAGGGCAGAAACTTTGTCAATGCACTTTCAGAGTCCAAAAAAGTGATTCTTACTGCAGATATTCACTCAACACAGAGTTTCCACTGGAAGACCAGAAACGCTCTCAAATGCACTTTCAGAGTCCAAAAAAGTGATTCTTACTGCAGATATTCACTCAACACAGAGTTTCCACTGGAAGGCTAGACACACTCTCAAATGCACTTTCAGAGTCCAAAAACGGGATTCTCAGAGCAGTTATTCACTCAACACAGAGTTTCCACTGGAAGGCTAGAAACGCTCTCAAATGCACTTTCAGAGTCCAAAAAAGTGATTCTTGGTGCAGATATTCACTCAACACAGAGTTTCCACTGGTAGGCCAGTAACCCTCTCAAATGAACTTTCGGAGTACAAAAAGTGATTCTTAGTGCAGATATTCACTCAACACAGAGTTTCCACTGGAAAGCCAGAAACGCTCTCAATTGCACTTTGGATTTCCAAAAAAGTGATTCTTAGTGCAGATATTCACTCAACACAGAGTTTCCACTGGAAGGCCAGAAACGCTCTCAAATGCACTTTCGGAGTCCAAAAAAGTGATTCTTAGTACAAATTTTCACTCAACAGAAAGTTTCCACAAAAAGGCCAGAAACGCTCTCAAATGCACTTTGAGTCCAAAAAAGTGATTCTTACTTCAGATATTCACTCAACACAAAGTTTCCACTGGAAGGCCAGAAACGATCTCAAATGCACTTTTTGAGACCAAATTAGTGATTCTTAGTGCAGACATTCACTCAACAGAAAGTTTCCACAAAAAGGCCAGAAACGCTCTCAAATGCACTTTCAGAGTCCACAAACATGATTCTCAGCGCAGTTATTCACTCAACACAGAGTTTACACTCGAAGGCCAGAAACATTGTCAAATGCACTTTCAGAGTCCAAAAAAGTGATTCTTACTGCAGATATTCACTCAACACAGATTTTCCACTGGAAGGCCAGAAACGCTCTCAAATGCACTTTCGGAGTCCAAAAAAGTGATACTTAGTGCAGATATTCACTCAACAGAGAGTTTCCACTGGTAGGCCAGTAACCCTCTCAAATAAACTTTCGGAGTACAAAAAAGCGAATCTTAGTGCAGATATTCACTCAACACAGAGTTTCCACTGGAAAGCCAAAAACGCACTCAATTGCACTTTTGATTTCCAAAAAAGTGATTCTTAGTGCAGATATTCACTCAACAGAGAGTTTCCACAAAAAGGCCAGAAACGCCCTCAAATGCATTTTTCAGAGTCCAGAAAAGTGATTGATAGTGCAGATATTCACTCAACAGAGAGTTTGCACTGGAAGGCCAGAAACGCTCTCAAATGCACATTCGGAGAGCAAAAAAGTGATACTTAGTGCAGATATTCACTCAACACAGAGTTTCCACTGGTAGGCCAGTAACCCTCTCAAATGAACTTTCGGAGTACAAAAAAGTGATTCTTAGTGCAGATATTCACTCAACACAGAGTTTCCAGGAGAAGGCCTGAAACTCTCTCAATGGCACTTTCGGAGTCCAAAAAAGTGATTCTTACTGCAGATATTCACTCAACAGAAAGTTTCACAAAAAGGCCAGAAACGCTATCAAATGCACTTTCAGAATCCAAAAACGTGATTCTCAGCGCAGTTATTCACTCAACACAGAGTTTACACTCGATGGCCAGAAACTCTCTCAGATGCACTTTCAGTGTCCAAAAAAGTGATTCTTACTGCAGATATTCACTCAACACAGAGTTTCCACTGGAAGGCCAGAAACTCTCTCAAATGCACTTTCTGGGTCCAAAAAAGTGATTCTTAGTGCAGATATTCACTCAACACAGAGTTTCCACTGGAAGGCCAGAAACGCTCTCAAATGAACGTTCAGAGTCCAAAAAAGTGATTCTTAGTGCAGATATTCACTCAACACAGAGTTTCCACTAGATGGCCAGAAACGCTCTCAAATGCACTTTAGGAGTCCAAAAAATTGATTCTTACTGCAGATATTCACTCAACACATAGTTTCCACTGGAAGGCCATAAACGCTCTCAAATGCACTTTCGGAGTCCAAAAAATTGATTCTTAGTGCAGATATTCACTAAACACAGAGTTTCCACTGGAAGGCCAGTAACGCTCTCAATGCACTTTCTGAGACAAAATAGTGATTCTTAGTGCAGACATTCACTCATTAGAAAGTTTTCACAAAAAGGCCAGAAACGCTCTCAAATTCACTTTCAGAGTCAAAAAACGTGATTCTCAGTGCAATTATTCATTCAACACAGAGTTTACACTGGAAGGCCAGAAACGCTTTCAAATGAACTTTAGGAGTCCAAAATTGTGATTCTTCGTGCAGATATACACTCAACACAGAGTTTCCACAAAAAGGCCAGAAACGCTCTCAAATGCACTTTCAGAGTACAAAAAAGTGATTCTTACTGCAGATATTCGCTCAACACAGAGTTTACACTAGATAGCCAGAAACGCTGTCAAATGCACTTTCTGAGACCAAAAAACTGATTCTTAGTGCAGACATTCACTCAACAGAAAGTTTCCACTAAAAGGCCAGAAACGCTCTCAAATGCACTTTCAGAGTCCAAAAACGTGATTCTCAGCGCAATTATTCACTCAACACAGAGTTTACACTCGAAGGGCAGAAACTTTGTCAATGCACTTTCAGAGTCCAAAAAAGTGATTCTTACTGCAGATATTCACTCAACACAGAGTTTCCACTGGAAGACCAGAAACGCTCTCAAATGCACTTTCAGAGTCCAAAAAAGTGATTCTTAGTGCAGACATTCACTCAACACAGAGTTTCCACTGGAAGGCTAGACACACTCTCAAATGCACTTTCAGAGTCCAAAAACGGGATTCTCAGAGCAGTTATTCACTCAACACAGAGTTTACACTCGAAGGCCAGAAACATTGTCAAATGCACTTTCAGAGTCCAAAAAAGTGATTCTTAGTGCAGATATTCACTCAACATCGAGTTTCCACTGGAAATCCAGAAACGCTCTCAAATGCATTTTCAGAGTCCAAAAAAGTGATTCTTACTGCAGATATTCACTCAACACAGAGTTTTCACTGGAAGGCCAGAAACGCTCTCAAATGCACTTTCAGAGTCCAAAAAAGTGATACTTAGTGCAGATATTCACTCAACACAGAGTTTCCACTGGTAGGCCAGTAACCCTCTCAAATAAACTTTCGGAGTACAAAAAAGCGAATCTTAGTGCAGATATTCACTCAACACAGAGTTTCCACTGGAAAGCCAGAAACGCTCTCAATTGCACTTTGGATTTCCAAAAAAGTGATTCTTAGTGCAGATATTCACTCAACACAGAGTTTCCACTGGAAGGCCAGAAACGCTCTCAAATGCACTTTCGAGTCCAAAAAGTGATTCTTAGTACAAATTTTCACTCAACAGAAAGTTTCCACAAAAAGGCCAGAAACGCTCTCAAATGCACTTTCAGAGTCCACAAACATGATTCTCAGCGCAGTTATTCACTCAACACAGAGTTTACACTCGAAGGCCAGAAACATTGTCAAATGCACTTTCAGAGTCCAAAAAAGTGATTCTTACTGCAGATATTCACTCAACACAGATTTTCCACTGGAAATCCAGAAACGCTCTCAAATGCATTTTCAGAGTCCAAAAAGTGATTCTTACTGCAGATATTCACTCAACACAGAGTTTTCACTGGAAGGCCAGAAACGCTCTCAAATGCACTTTCAGAGTCCAAAAAGTGATTCTTAGTGCAGATATTCACTCAACACGGAGTTTCCACTGGTAGGCCAGTAACCCTCTCAAATAAACTTTCGGAGTACAAAAAAGCGAATCTTAGTGCAGATATTCACTCAACACAGAGTTTCCACTGGAAAGCCAGAAACGCTCTCAATTGCACTTTGATTTCCAAAAAAGTGATTCTTAGTGCAGATATTCACTCAACAGAGAGTTTCCACAAAAAGGCCAGAAACGCCCTCAAATGCATTTTTCAGAGTCCAGAAAAGTTATTGATAGTGCAGATATTCACTCAACAGAGAGTTTACACTGGAAGGCCAGAAACGCTCTCAAATGCACATTCGGAGAGCAAAAAAGTGATACTTAGTGCAGATATTCACTCAACACAGAGTTTTCAATAGAAGTCCAGAAACTCTCTCAGATGCACTTTCAGTGTCCAAAAAAGTGATTCTTACTGCAGATATTCACTCAACACAGAGTTTCCACTGGTAGGCCAGTAACCCTCTCAAATGAACTTTCGGAGTACAAAAAAGTGATTCTTAGTGCAGATATACACTCAACACAGAGTTTCCAGGAGAAGGCCTGAAACCATCTCAATGGCACTTTCGGAGTCCAAAAAAGTGATTCTTACTGCAGATATTCACTCAACAGAAAGTTTCACAAAAAGGCCAGAAACGCTATCAAATGCACTTTCAGAATCCAAAAACGTGATTCTCAGCGCAGTTATTCACTCAACACAGAGTTTACACTCGATGGCCAGAAACATTGTCAAATGCACTTTCAGAGTGCAAAAAAGTGATTCTTACTGCAGATATTCACTCAACACAGAGTTTTCAATAGAAGTCCAGAAACTCTCTCAGATGCACTTTCAGTGTCCAAAAAAGTGATTCTTACTGCAGATATTCACTCAACACAGAGTTTCCACTGGAAGGCCAGAAACTCTCTCAAATGCACTTTCTGGGTCCAAAAAAGTGATTCTTAGTGCAGATATTCACTCAACACAGAGTTTCCACTGGAAGGCCAGAAACGCTCTCAAATGAACTTTCGGAGTCCAAAAAAGTGATTCTTACTGCAGATATTCACTCAACACAGAGTTTCCACCGGAAGGCTAGACACACTCTCAAATGCACTTTCAGAGTCCAAAAACGGGATTCTCAGAGCAGTTATTCACTCAACACAGAGTTTCCACTGGAAGGCTAGAAACGCTCTCAAATGCACTTTCAGAGTCCAAAAAAGTGATTCTTAGTGCAGATATTCACTCAACACAGAGTTTCCACTGGAAGGCCAGAAACGCTCTCAAATGCACTTTTTGAGACCAAAAAAGTGATTCTTGGTGCAGATATTCACTCAACAGAAAGTTTCACAAAAAGGCCAGAAACGCTCTCAAATGCACTTTCAGAATCCAAAAACGTGATTCTCAGCGCAGTTATTCACTCAGCACAAAGTTTACACTCGATGGCCAGAAACATTGTCAAATGCACTTTCAGAGTGCAAAAAAGTGATTCTTACTGCAGATATTCACTCAACACAGAGTTTTCAATAGAAGTCCAGAAACTCTCTCAGATGCACTTTCAGAGTCCAAAAAAGTGATTCTTAGTGCAGATATTCATCCAACACAGTTTCCACAGGAAGGCCAGTAACGCTCTCAATGCACTTTCTGAGACAAAATAGTGATTCTTAGTGCAGACATTCACTCAACACAGAGTTTCCACTGACAGGCCAGAAACGCTCTCAAATGCACTTTTAAGAGTGCAAAAAGTGATTCTTACTGCAGATATTCACTCAACACAGAGTTTCCACTGGAAGGCCAGAAACGCTCTCAAATGCACTTTCTGGGACCACAAAAGTGATTCTTAGTGCAGATATTCACTCAACAGAGAGTTTCCACTAAAAGGCCAGAAACGCTCTGAAATGCTTTTTCAGACCCAAAAAAAATGATTGTTAGTGCAGATATTCACTCAACACAGAGTTTTTAAGAGAAGGCCAGAAACTCTCTCAGAAGCACTTCTGAGTCCAAAACAGTGATTCTTAGTGCAGATATTCACTCAACACAGAGTTTCCACTGGAAGGCCAGAAACGCTCTCAAATGCACTTTCAGAGTACAAAAAAGTGATTCTTACTGCAGATATTCACTCAACACAGAGTTTACACTGGAAGGCCAGAAACGCTTTCAAATGCACTTTAGGAGTCCAAAATAGTGATTCTTACTGCAGATATTCGCACAACACAGAGTTTACACTAGATAGCCAGAAACGCTGTCAAATGCACTTTCTGAGACCAAAAAACTGATTCTTAGTGCAGACATTCACTCAACAGAAAGTTTCCACTAAAAGGCCAGAAACGCTCTCAAATGCACTTTCAGAGTCCAAAAACGTGATTCTCAACGCAGTTATTCACTCAACACAGAGTTTACACTCGAAGGGCAGAAACTTTGTCAAATGCACTTTCAGAGTCCAAAAATGTGATTCTTACTGCAGATATTCACTCAACACAGAGTTTCCACTGGAAGACCAGAAACGCTCTCAAATGCACTTTCAGAGTCCAAAAAAGTGATTCTTACTGCAGATATTCACTCAACACAGAGTTTCCACTGGAAGGCTAGAAACGCTCTCAAATGCACTTTCAGAGTCCAAAAACGGGATTCTCAGAGCAGTTATTCACTCAACATAGAGTTTCCACTGGAAGGCTAGAAACGCTCTCAAATGCACTTTCAGAGTCCAAAAAAGGGATTCTTAGTGCAGATATTCACTCAACACAGAGTTTTCACTGGAAGGCCAGAAACGCTCTCAAATGCATTTCAGAGTCCAAAAAAGTGATACTTAGTGCAGATATTCACTCAACACAGAGTTTCCACTGGTAGGTCAGTAACCCGCTCAAATGAACTTTCGGAGTACAAAAAAGCGAATCTTAGTGCAGATATTCACTCAACACAGAGTTTCCACTGGAAAGCCAGAAACGCTCTCAATTGCACTTTTGGTTTCCAAAAAAGTGATTCTTAGTGCAGATATTCACTCAACACAGAGTTTTTAAGAGAAGGCCAGAAACTCTCTCAGAAGCACTTCTGAGTCCAAAACAGTGATTCTTAGTGCAGATATTCACTCAACACAGAGTTTCCACTGGAAGGCCAGAAACGCTCTCAAATGCACTTTCAGAGTCCAAAAAGTGATTCTTACTGCAGATATTCACTCAACACAGAGCTTCCACTGGAAGGCCAGTAACGCTCTCAATGCACTTTCTGAGACAAAATAGTGATTCTTAGTGCAGACATTCACTCATTAGAAAGTTTTCACAAAAAGGCCAGAAACGCTCTCAAATTCACTTTCAGAGTCAAAAAACGTGATTCTCAGTGCAATTATTCATTCAACATAGAGTTTACACTGGAAGGCCAGAAACGCTTTCAAATGCACTTTAGGAGTCCAAAATAGTGATTCTTCGTGCAGATATACACTCAACACAGAGTTTCCACAAACAGGCCAGAAACGCTCTCAAATGCACTTTCAGAGTACAAAAAAGTGATTCTTACTGCAGATATTCGCTCAACACAGAGTTTACACTAGATAGCCAGAAACGCTGTCAAATGCACTTTCTGAGACCAAAAAACTGATTCTTAGTGCAGACATTCAATCAACAGAAAGTTTCCACTAAAAGGCCAGAAACGCTCTCAAATGCACTTTCAGAGTCCCAAAACGTGATTCTCAGCGCAGTTATTCACTCAACACAGAGTTTACACTCAAAGGGCAGAAACTTTGTCAAATGCACTTTCAGAGTCCAAAAAAGTGATTCTTACTGCAGATATTCACTCAACACAGAGTTTCCACTGGAAGACCAGAAACGCTCTCAAATGCACTTTCAGAGTCCAAAAAAGTGATTCTTACTGCAGATATTCACTCAACACAGAGTTTCCACTGGAAGGCTAGACACACTCTCAAATGCACTTTCAGAGTCCAAAACGGGATTCTCTGAGCAGTTATTCACTCAACACAGAGTTTCCACTGGAAGGCTAGAAACGCTCTCAAATGCACTTTCAGAGTCCAAAAAAGTGATTCTTAGTGCAGATATTCACTCAACACAGAGTTTCCACTAGATGGCCAGAAACGCTCTCAAATGCACTTTCGAGTCCAAAAATTGATTCTTAGTGCAGATATTCACTAAACACAGAGTTTCCACTGGAAAGCCAGAAACTCTCTCCAATTCACTCTCAGAGTCCAAAAAAGTGATTCTTACTGCAGATATTCACTCAACACAGAGTTTCCACTGGAAGGCCAGTAACGCTCTCAAATGCACTTTCAGAGTCCAAAAACGGGATTCTCAGAGCAGTTATTCATCCAACACAGAGTTTACACTCGAAGGCCAGAAACATTGTCAAAAGCACTTTCTGGGTCCAAAAAAGTGATTCTCAGTGCAGATATTCACTCAACACAGAGTTTACACTGGAAGGCCAGAAACGCTCTCAAATGCACTTTCGAGTCCAAAAAGTGATTCTTAGTACAAATATTCACTCAACAGAACGTTTCCACAAAAAGGCCAGAAACGCTCTCAAATGCACTTTCAGAGTACAAAAACGTGATTCTCAGCGCAGTTATTCACTCAACACAGATTTTACACTAGATAGCCAGAAACGCTGTCAAGTGCACTTTCAGAGTGCAAAAAAGTGATTCTTACTGCAGATATTCACTCAACACAGAGTTTCCACTGGAAAGCGTGAAACGCTCTCAAATGCACTTTAGAAGTCCAAAAAAGTGATTCTTAGTGCAGATATTCACTCAACACAGAGTTTCCACTGGAAGGCCAGAAACGCTCTCAAATGCACTTTCTGGGTCCAAAAAAGTGATTCTTAGTGCAGATATTCACTCAACACAGAGTTTCCACTGGAAGGCCAGAAACGCTCTCAAATGCATTTTCAGAGTCCAAAAAAGTGATTATTACTGCAGATATTCACTCAACACAGAGTTTGCACTGGAAGGCCAGTAACGCTTCAAATGAACTTTCGGAGACCAAAAAAGTGATTCTTACTGCAGATATTCACTCAACACAGATTTTCCACTGCAAAGCCAGTAACGCTCTCAAATGCACTTTAGGTGTCCAAAATAGTGATTCTTCGTGGAGATATTCACTCAACACAGAGTTTCCACAAAAAGGCCAGAAAATCTCTCAAATGCATTTTCAGAGTCCAAAAAAGTGATTCTTCGTGCAGATATTCACTCAACACAGTTTCCAGGAGAAGGCCAGAAACTCTCTCAAAGGCACTTTCGGAGTCCAAAAAAGTGATTCTTAGTGCAGACATTCACTCAACATAGAGTTTCCACTGGTAGTACAGTAACCCTCTCAAATGAACTTTTCGGAGCACAAAAATGATTCTTAGTGCAGACATTCACTCAACACAGAGTTTCCACTGGAAGGCCAGAAACGCTCTCAAATGCACTTTTGGAGTCCAAAAAAGTGATTCTTAGTGCAGATATTCACTCAGAAGAGAGTTTCCACAAAAAGGCCAGAAACGCTCTCAAATGCACTTTCGGAGTCCAAAAAAGTGATTCTTACTGCAGATATTCACTCAACACAGAGTTTCCACTGGAAGGCCAGAAACGCTCTCAAATGCACTTTCGAGTACAAAAACGTGATTCTCAGCGCAGTTATTCACTCAACACAGAGTTTACACTAGATGGCCAGAAACGCTGTCAAATGCACTTTCAGAGTGCAAAAAGTGATTCTTACTGCAGATATTCACTCAACACAGATTTTCCACTGGAAGGCCAGAAACGCTCTCAAATGCACTTTCAGAGTCCAAAAAAGTGATTCTTACTGCAGATATTCACTCAACACAGAGTTTCCACTGGAAGGCCAGAAACGCTCTCAAATGCGCTTTCTGAGACCAAAAAGTGATTCTTTCAGCAGATATTCACTCAACACAGATTTTCCACTGGAAGACCAGAAACTCTCTCAAAGGCACTTTCGAGTCCAAAAAGTGATTCTTAGTGCAGATATTCACTCAGAAGAGAGTTTCCACAAAAAGGCCAGAAACGCTCTCAAATGCACTTTCGGAGTCCAAAAAAGTGATTCTTACTGCAGATATTCACTCAACACAGAGTTTCCACTGGAAGGCCAGAAACGCTCTCAAATGCACTTTCGAGTACAAAAACGTGATTCTCAGCGCAGTTATTCACTCAACACAGAGTTTACACTGGAAGACCAGAAACTCTCTCAAAGGCACTTTCGGAGTCCAAAATAGTGATTCTTAGTGCAGATATTCACTCAGAAGAGAGTTTCCACAAAAAGGCCAGAAACGCTCTCAAATGCACTTTCGAGTCCAAAAAGTGATTCTTAATGCAGATATTCACTCAACACAGAGTTTCCACTGGAAGGCCAGAAACGCTCTCAAATGCACTTTCAGAGTCCAAAAAAGTGATTCTTACTGCAGATATTCACTCAACACAGAGTTTCCACTGGAAGGCCAGAAACGCTCTCAAATGCGCTTTCTGAGACCAAAAAAGTGATTCTTTCAGCAGATATTCACTCAACACAGATTTTCCACTGGAAGACCAGAAACTCTCTCAAAGGCACTTTCGGAGTCCAAAAAAGTGATTCTTAGTGCAGACATAAACTCAACTAAATGTTTGCACAAAAAGGCCAGAAAAGCTCTCAAAGGCACTTTCAGAGTCCGAAAACGTGATTCTCAGCGCAGTTATTCACTCAACACAGAGTTTACACTTGAAGGCCAGAAACATTGTCAAATGCATTTTCAGAGTCCAAAAAAGTGATTCTTACTGCAGATATTCACTCAACACAGAGTTTCCACTGGAAAGCCAGAAACGCTCTCAAATGCATTTTCAGAGTCCAAAAAAGTGATTCTTACTGCAGATATTCACTCAACACAGAGTTTCCACTGGAAAGCCAGAAACGCTCTCAAATGCATTTTCAGAGTCCAAAACAGTGATTCTTACTGCAGATATTCACTCAACACAGAGTTTCCACTGGAAGGCCAGTAACGCTCTCAAATGCACTTTCAGAGACCAAAACGGGATTCTCAGCGCAGTTATTCATCCAACACAGTGTTTCCACTGGAAGGCCAGAAACGCTCTCAAATGAACTTTCTGGGTCCAAAAAAGTGATTCTTAGTGCAGATATTCACTCAACACAGAGTTTCCACTAGATGGCCAGAAACGCTCTCAAATGCACTTTAGGAGTCCAAAAAAGTGATTCTTACTGCAGATATTCACTCAACACAGAGTTTCCACTGGAAGGCCAGAAACGCTCTCAAATGAACTTTCTGGGTCCAAAAAAGTGATTCTTAGTGCAGATATTCACTCAACACAGAGTTTCCACTAGATGGCCAGAAACGCTCTCAAATGCACTTTAGGAGTCCAAAAAAGTGATTCTTACTGCAGATATTCACTCAACACAGTGTTTCCACTGGAAGGCCAGAAACGCTCTCAAATGCACTTTCAGAGTCCAAAAAAGTGATTCTTACTGCAGATATTCACTCAACACAGAGTTTCCACTGGAAGGCCAGAAACGCTCTCAAATGCACTTTTTGAGACCAAAAAAGTGATTCTTAGTGCAGATATTCACTCAACAGAAAGTTTCACATAAAGGCCAGAAACGCTCTCAAATGCACTTTCAGAATCCAAAAACGTGATTCTCAGCGCAGTTATTCACTCAACACAGAGTTTACACTCGATGGCCAGAAACATTGTCAAATGCACTTTCAGAGTGCAAAAAAGTGATTCTTACTGCAGATATTCACTCAACACAGAGTTTTCAATAGAAGTCCAGAAACTCGCTCAGATGCACTTTCAGAGTCCAAAAAAGTGATACTTACTGCAGATATTCACTCAACACAGAGTTTCCACTGGAAGGCCAGAAACTCTCTCAAATGCACTTTCTGGGTCCAAAAAAGTGATTCTTAGTGCAGATATTCACTCAACACAGAGTTTCCACTAGAAGGCCAGAAACGCTCTCAAATGCACTTTCAGAGTACAAAAACGTGATTCTCAGCGCAGTTATTCACTCAACACAGAGTTTACACTCGATGGGCAGAAACTTTGTCAAATGCACTTTCATAGTCCAAAAAAGTGATTCTTACTGCAGATATTCACTCAACACAGAGTTTCCACTGGAAAGCGTGAAACGCTCTCAAATGCACTTTAGAAGTCCAAAAAAGTGATTCTTAGTGCAGACATTCACTCAACATAGAGTTTCCACTGGTAGTACAGTAACCCTCTCAAATGAACTTTCGGAGCACAAAAAAGTGATTCTTAGTGCAGACATTCACTCAACACAGAGTTTCCACTGGAAGGCCAGAAACGCTCTCAAATGCACTTTTGGAGTCCAAAAAAGTGATTCTTAGTGCAGATATTCACTCAGAAGAGAGTTTCCACAAAAAGGCCAGAAACGCTCTCAAATGCACTTTCGGAGTCCAAAAAAGTGATTCTTACTGCAGATATTCACTCAACACAGAGTTTCCACTGGAAGGCCAGAAACGCTCTCAAATGCACTTTCGGAGTACAAAAACGTGATTCTCAGCGCAGTTATTCACTCAACACAGAGTTTACACTAGATGGCCAGAAACGCTGTCAAATGCACTTTCAGAGTGCAAAAAAGTGATTCTTACTGCAGATATTCACTCAACACAGATTTTCCACTGGAAGGCCAGAAACGCTCTCAAATGCACTTTCAGAGTCCAAAAAAGTGATTCTTACTACAGATATTCACTCAACACAGAGTTTCCACTGGAAGGCCAGAAACGCTCTCAAATGCGCTTTCTGAGACCAAAAAAGTGATTCTTTCAGCAGATATTCACTCAACACAGATTTTCCACTGGAAGACCAGAAACTCTCTCAAAGGCACTTTCGGAGTCCAAAAAAGTGATTCTTAGTGCAGATATTCACTCAGAAGAGAGTTTCCACAAAAAGGCCAGAAACGCTCTCAAATGCACTTTCGGAGTCCAAAAAAGTGATTCTTACTGCAGATATTCACTCAACACAGAGTTTCCACTGGAAGGCCAGAAACGCTCTCAAATGCACTTTCGAGTACAAAACGTGATTCTCAGCGCAGTTATTCACTCAACACAGAGTTTACACTAGATGGCCAGAACGCTGTCAAATGCACTTTCAGAGTGCAAAAAGTGATTCTTACTGCAGATATTCACTCAACACAGATTTTCCACTGGAAGGCCAGAAACGCTCTCAAATGCACTTTCAGAGTCCAAAAAAGTGATTCTTACTGCAGATATTCACTCAACACAGAGTTCCCACTAGAAGGCCAGAAACGCTCTGAAATGCACTTTCATAGTCCAAAATAAGTGATTCTCAGGGCAGATATTCAGTCAACACACAGTTTCCACTAGAAGGCCAGAAACGCTGTCAAATGCACTTTCAGAGTCCAAAAAAGTGATTCTTAGTGCAGATATTCACTCAACACAGAGTTTCCACTGGAAGGCCAGAAACGCTCTCAAATGAACTTTCAGAGTCCAAAAAAGTGATTCTTACTGCAGATATTCACTCAACACAGAGTTTCCACTGGAAGGCTAGACACACTCTCAAATGCACTTTCAGAGTCCAAAAACGGGATTCTCAGAGCAGTTATTCACTCAACACAGAGTTTCCACTGGAAGGCTAGAAACGCTCTCAAATGCACTTTCAGAGTCCAAAAAAGTGATTCTTAGTGCAGATATTCACTCAACACAGAGTTTCCACTGGAAGGCCAGAAACGCTCTCAAATGCACTTTTTGAGACCAAAAAGTGATTCTTGGTGCAGATATTCACTCAACAGAAAGTTTCACAAAAGGCCAGAAACGCTCTCAAATGCACTTTCAGAATCCAAAAACGTGATTCTCAGCGCAGTTATTCACTCAGCACAAAGTTTACACTCGATGGCCAGAAACATTGTCAAATGCACTTTCAGAGTGCAAAAAAGTGATTCTTACTGCAGATATTCACTCAACACAGAGTTTTCAATAGAAGTCCAGAAACTCTCTCAGATGCACTTTCAGAGTCCAAAAAAGTGATTCTTAGTGCAGATATTCATCCAACACAGTTTCCACAGGAAGGCCAGTAACGCTCTCAATGCACTTTCTGAGACAAAATAGTGATTCTTAGTGCAGACATTCACTCAACACAGAGTTTCCACTGACAGGCCAGAAACGCTCTCAAATGCACTTTTAAGAGTGCAAAAAAGTGATTCTTACTGCAGATATTCACTCAACACAGAGTTTCCACTGGAAGGCCAGAAACGCTCTCAAATGCACTTTCTGGGACCACAAAAGTGATTCTTAGTGCAGATATTCACTCAACAGAGAGTTTCCACTAAAAGGCCAGAAACGCTCTGAAATGCTTTTTCAGACCCAAAAAAAATGATTGTTAGTGCAGATATTCACTCAACACAGAGTTTTTAAGAGAAGGCCAGAAACTCTCTCAGAAGCACTTCTGAGTCCAAAACAGTGATTCTTAGTGCAGATATTCACTCAACACAGAGTTTCCACTGGAAGGCCAGAAACGCTCTCAAATGCACTTTCAGAGTACAAAAAAGTGATTCTTACTGCAGATATTCACTCAACACAGAGCTTCCACTGGAGGCCAGTAACGCTCTCAATGCACTTTCTGAGACAAAATAATGATTCTTAGTGCAGACATTCACTCATTAGAAAGTTTTCACAAAAAGGCCAGAAACGCTCTCAAATTCACTTTCAGAGTCCAAAAACGTGATTCTCAGAGCAATTATTCACTCAACACAGAGTTTACACTGGAAGGCCAGAAACGCTTTCAAATGCACTTTAGGAGTCCAAAATAGTGATTCTTACTGCAGATATTCGCACAACACAGAGTTTACACTAGATAGCCAGAAACGCTGTCAAATGCACTTTCTGAGACCAAAAAACTGATTCTTAGTGCAGACATTCACTCAACAGAAAGTTTCCACTAAAAGGCCAGAAACGCTCTCAAATGCACTTTCAGAGTCCAAAAACGTGATTCTCAACGCAGTTATTCACTCAACACAGAGTTTACACTCGAAGGGCAGAAACTTTGTCAAATGCACTTTCAGAGTCCAAAAATGTGATTCTTACTGCAGATATTCACTCAACACAGAGTTTCCACTGGAAGACCAGAAACGCTCTCAAATGCACTTTTGGTTTCCAAAAAAGTGATTCTTAGTGCAGATATTCACTCAACACAGAGTTTTTAAGAGAAGGCCAGAAACTCTCTCAGAAGCACTTCTGAGTCCAAAACAGTGATTCTTAGTGCAGATATTCACTCAACACAGAGTTTCCACTGGAAGGCCAGAAACGCTCTCAAATGCACTTTCAGAGTCCAAAAAAGTGATTCTTACTGCAGATATTCACTCAACACAGAGCTTCCACTGGAAGGCCAGTAACGCTCTCAATGCACTTTCTGAGACAAAATAGTGATTCTTAGTGCAGACATTCACTCATTAGAAAGTTTTCACAAAAAGGCCAGAAACGCTCTCAAATTCACTTTCAGAGTCAAAAAACGTGATTCTCAGTGCAATTATTCATTCAACATAGAGTTTACACTGGAAGGCCAGAAACGCTTTCAAATGCACTTTAGGAGTCCAAAATAGTGATTCTTCGTGCAGATATACACTCAACACAGAGTTTCCACAAACAGGCCAGAAACGCTCTCAAATGCACTTTCAGAGTACAAAAAAGTGATTCTTACTGCAGATATTCGCTCAACACAGAGTTTACACTAGATAGCCAGAAACGCTGTCAAATGCACTTTCTGAGACCAAAAACTGATTCTTAGTGCAGACATTCACTCAACAGAAAGTTTCCACTAAAAGGCCAGAAACGCTCTCAAATGCACTTTCAGAGTCCAAAAACGTGATTCTCAGCGCAGTTATTCACTCAACACAGAGTTTACACTCAAAGGGCAGAAACTTTGTCAAATGCACTTTCAGAGTCCAAAAAGTGATTCTTACTGCAGATATTCACTCAACACAGAGTTTCCACTGGAAGACCAGAAACGCTCTCAAATGCACTTTCAGAGTCCAAAAAAGTGATTCTTACTGCAGATATTCACTCAACACAGAGTTTCCACTGGAAGGCTAGACACACTCTCAAATGCACTTTCAGAGTCCAAAAACGGGATTCTCTGAGCAGTTATTCACTCAACACAGAGTTTCCACTGGAAGGCTAGAAACGCTCTCAAATGCACTTTCAGAGTCCAAAAAAGTGATTCTTAGTGCAGATATTCACTCAACACAGAGTTTCCACTAGATGGCCAGAAACGCTCTCAAATGCACTTTCGGAGTCCAAAAAATTGATTCTTAGTGCAGATATTCACTAAACACAGAGTTTCCACTGGAAAGCCAGAAACTCTCTCCAATTCACTCTCAGAGTCCAAAAAAGTGATTCTTACTGCAGATATTCACTCAACACAGAGTTTCCACTGGAAGGCCAGTAACGCTCTCAAATGCACTTTCAGAGTCCAAAAACGGGATTCTCAGAGCAGTTATTCATCCAACACAGAGTTTACACTCGAAGGCCAGAAACATTGTCAAAAGCACTTTCTGGGTCCAAAAAAGTGATTCTCAGTGCAGATATTCACTCAACACAGAGTTTACACTGGAAGGCCAGAAACGCTCTCAAATGCACTTTCGGAGTCCAAAAAAGTGATTCTTAGTACAAATATTCACTCAACAGAACGTTTCCACAAAAAGGCCAGAAACGCTCTCAAATGCACTTTCAGAGTACAAAAACGTGATTCTCAGCGCAGTTATTCACTCAACACAGATTTTACACTAGATAGCCAGAAACGCTGTCAAGTGCACTTTCAGAGTGCAAAAAAGTGATTCTTACTGCAGATATTCACTCAACACAGAGTTTCCACTGGAAAGCGTGAAACGCTCTCAAATGCACTTTAGAAGTCCAAAAAAGTGATTCTTAGTGCAGATATTCACTCAACACAGAGTTTCCACTGGAAGGCCAGAAACGCTCTCAAATGCACTTTCTGGGTCCAAAAAAGTGATTCTTAGTGCAGATATTCACTCAACACAGAGTTTCCACTGGAAGGCCAGAAACGCTCTCAAATGCATTTTCAGAGTCCAAAAAAGTGATTATTACTGCAGATATTCACTCAACACAGAGTTTGCACTGGAAGGCCAGTAACGCTTCAAATGAACTTTCGGAGACCAAAAAAGTGATTCTTACTGCAGATATTCACTCAACACAGAGTTTCCACTGGAAGGCCAGAAACGCTCTCAAATGCACTTTAGGTGTCCAAAATAGTGATTCTTCGTGGAGATATTCACTCAGAAGAGAGTTTCCACAAAAAGGCCAGAAACGCTCTCAAATGCACTTTCAGAGTACAAAAACGTGATTCTCAGCGCAGTTATTCACTCAACACAGATTTTACACTAGATAGCCAGAAACGCTGTCAAGTGCACTTTCAGAGTGCAAAAAAGTGATTCTTACTGCAGATATTCACTCAACACAGAGTTTCCACTGGAAAGCGTGAAACGCTCTCAAATGCACTTTAGAAGTCCAAAAAAGTGATTCTTAGTGCAGATATTCACTCAACACAGAGTTTCCACTGGAAGGCCAGAAACGCTCTCAAATGCACTTTCTGGGTCCAAAAAAGTGATTCTTAGTGCAGATATTCACTCAACTAAATGTTTCCACAAAAAGGCCAGAAAAGCTCTCAAATGCACTTTCAGAGTCCGAAAACGTGATTCTCAGCGCAGGTATTCACTCAACACAGAGTTTACACTTGAAGGCCAGAAACATTGTCAAATGCATTTTCAGAGTCCAAAAAAGTGATTCTTACTGCAGATATTCACTCAACAGAGAGTTTCTACTGGAAAGCCAGAAACGCTCTCAAATGCATTTTCAGAGTCCAAAAAAGTGATTCTTACTGCAGATATTCACTCAACACAGAGTTTCCACTGGAAAGCCAGAAACGCTCTCAAATGCATTTTCAGAGTCCAAAACAGTGATTCTTACTGCAGATATTCACTCAACACAGAGTTTCCACTGGAAGGCCAGTAACGCTCTCAAATGCACTTTCAGAGACCAAAACGGGATTCTCAGCGCAGTTATTCATCCAACACAGAGTTTCCACTGGAAGGCCAGAAACGCTCTCAAATGAACTTTCTGGGTCCAAAAAAGTGATTCTTAGTGCAGATATTCACTCAACACAGAGTTTCCACTAGATGGCCAGAAACGCTCTCAAATGCACTTTAGGAGTCCAGAAAACAGAGTTTCCACTGGAAGGCCAGATAAAAAAAGTTCACAGATATTCAAGTTTCCAAAAAAATGCTGGAGTCCAAAAGTGATTCTTACTGCAGATATTCACTCAACACAGAGTTTCTGGAAGGCCAGAAACGCTCTCAAATGCACTTTCTGAGTCCAAAAAGTGATTCTTAGAGCAGATATTCACTCAACACAGAGTTTCCACTAAAGGCCAGAAACATTCTCAAAAGCACTTTCAGAATCCAAAAAGTGATTCTCAGCGCAGATATTCACTCAACACAGAGTTTCAAATGCACTGGAAGGCCAGAAACGCTCTCAAATGCACTTTCAGAGTCCAAAAAGTGATTCTTAGTGCAGATATTCACTCAACAGAACGTTTCCACAAAGGCCAGAAACGCTCAAATCAAATGCAAAAAAAGTGATTCTAGTGCAGATATTCAAAACGTGATTCTCAGAAGGCAGAACGCCCAAATCACTCAACAAAACGTGATACAGAGTTTACAACACAGAGTTTACACTGATGGCCAGAAACGCTCAAATGCACTTTCAGAGTCCAAAAGTGATTCTTACTGCAGATATTCACTCAACACAGAGTTTCCACTGGAAAGCTTTCAAATGCACTTTGTCCAAAAAGTGATTCTTAGTGCAGATATTCACTCAACACAGAGTTTTCAAGAAACCCTCTCAAATGAAGAGTCCAAAAAGGGATTCTTAACAGACATTCACTCAACACAGAGTTTCACTGGAAGGCCAGAAACGCTCCAAATGCACTTTTGAGTCCAAAAAGTGATTCTTACTGCAGATATTCACTCAACACAGAGTTTCCACTGGAAGGCCAGAAACGCTCAAATGCACTTTCTTGAGTCCAAAAGTGATTCTTACTGCAGATATTCACTCAACACAGAGTTTCCACTAGAAGGCCAGAAACGCTCTCAAATGCACTTTCAGAGTACAAAAACGTGATTCTCAGCGCAGTTATTCACTCAACACAGAGTTTACACTAGATGGCCAGAAACGCTTTGTCAAATGCACTTTCAGAGTGCAAAAAGTGATTCTTACTGCAGATATTCACTCAACACAGATTTTCCACTGGAAAGCGTGAAATGCTCTCAAATGCACTTTAGAGTCCAAAAAGTGATTCTTAGTGCAGATATTCACTCAACACAGAGTTTCCACTGGAAGGCCAGAAACGCTCTCAAATGCACTTTCTGAGTCCAAAAAGTGATTCTTAGTGCAGATATTCACTCAACACAGAGTTTCCACTGGAAGGCCAGAAACGCTCTCAAATGCACTTTCAGAGTCCAAAAAGTGATTCTTAGTGCAGATATTCACTCAGACAGAGTTTCCAGAAGTTTTCACTGCACTTTCGGAAGGCTTGCAGATATTCACTCAGCACAGAGTCCACTGGAAGGCCAATGCATCTTCAGAGGTCCAAAAACGTGATTCTTAGTGCAGATATTCACTCAACACAGAGTTTACACTGGAAATTCCTCAACACAGCCAGAAACGCTGTCAAATGCATTTTCAGAGTCCAAAAAGTGATTCTTACTGCAGATATTCACTCAACACAGAGTTTCCACTGAAAGCCAGAAACGCTCTCAAATGCATTTTCAGAGTCCAAAAGTGATTCTTACTGCAGATATTCACTCAACACAGAGTTTCCACTGGAAGGCCAGAAACGCTCTCAAAATGCTCTCCAAATGATTCAGTGCAGATATTCACTCAGTCCACAAAAAGACCAGAAACTCTCTCAAATGCACTTTCAGAGTATTCATCCTCAACACAGAGTTTGCACTGGAAGGCCAGAAACATTCTCAAATGCATTTTCAGAGTCCAAAAAGTGATTCTTAGCGCAGTTATTCACTCAACACAGAGTTTCCACTGGAAGGCCAGAAACGCTCAAATGCATTTCAGAGTCCAAAAAAGTGATTCTTACTGCAGATATTCACTCAACACAGAGTTTCCCACTGGAAAGCCAGAAACGCTCTCAAATGCATTTTCAGAGTCCAAAAAGTGATTCTTAGTGCAGATATTCACTCAACACAGAGTTTCCACTGGAAAGGCCAGAAACGCTCTCAAATGCACTTTCAGAGTCCAAAAAGTGATTCTTAGTGCAGATATTCACTCAACACAGAGTTTCCACTGGAAGGCCAGAAACGCTCTCAAATGCACTTTCAGAGACCAAAAAAGTGATTCTTAGTGCAGATATTCACTCAACACAGAGTTTCACTAGAAGGCCAGAAACGCTCTCAAATGCACTTTCTGAGACCAAAAAGTGATTCTTAGTGCAGATATTCACTCAACACAAAGTTTCCACTAATGGCCAGAAACGCTCTCAAATGCACTTTTAGAATCCAAAACGGATTCTTACTGCAGATATTCACTCAACACAGAGTTTCCACTGAAGGCCAGAAACGCTTGTCAAATGCACTTTCAGAGTCCAAAAAGTGATTCTTAGTGCAGATATTCACTCAACACAGAGTTTCCACTAGATGGCCAGAAACTCTCTCAAATGCACTTTAGGAGTCCAAAAAGTGATTCTTACCGCAGATATTCACTCAACACAGAGTTTCCACTGGAAGGCCAGAAACTCTCTCAAATGCACTTTCAGAGTCCAAAAAAAGATTCTTAGTGCAGATATTCACTCAACACAGAGTTTCCACTGGAAGGCCAGAAACTCTCTCAAATGCACTTCTTGAGTACAAAAACGTGATTCTCAGCGCAGTTATTCACTCAACACAGAGTTTCCACTGGAAGGCCAGAAACTTCTCAAATGCACTTTCATAGTCCAAAAGTGATTCTTACTGCAGATATTCACTCAACACAGAGTTTCCACTGGAAGCCAGAAACATTGTCAAATGCACTTTCAGAGTCCAAAAAGTGATTCTTAGTGCAGATATTCACTCAACATAGAGTTTCCACTGGAAGTACAGAAACCTCTCAAATGCACTTTTGAGTCCAAAAAGTGATTCTTAGTGCAGATATTCACTCAACACAGAGTTTCCACTGGAAGGCCAGAAACGCTCTCAAATGCACTTTGGAGTCCAAAAAGTGATTCTTAGTGCAGATATTCACTCAACACAGAGTTTCCACTGGAAAGGCCAGAAACGCTCTCAAATGCACTGAGTCCAAAAAGTGATTCTTAGCGCAGATATTCACTCAACACAGAGTTTACACTAGATGGCCAGAAACGCTGTCAAATGCACTTTCAGAGTGCAAAAAGTGATTCTCACTGCAGATATTCACTCAACACAGAGTTTCCACTGGAAGGCCAGAAATGCTGTCAAATGCACTTTCAGAGTGCAAAAAGTGATTCTTACTGCAGATATTCACTCAACACAGAGTTTCCACTGGAAGGCCAGAAATGCTCTCAAATGCACTTTCAGAGTCCAAAAGTGATTCTTTTCAGCAGATATTCACTCAACACAGAGTTTCCACTGGAAGGCCAGAAACGCTCTCAAATGCACTTTCTGAGTCCAAAAAGTGATTCTTTCAGCAGATATTCACTCAACACAGATTTTCCACTGGAAGACCAGAAACTCTCTCAAATGCACTTTCGAGTCCAAAAGTGATTCTTAGTGCAGATATTCACTCAACACAGAGTTTCCACTGGAAGGCCAGAAACGCTCTCAAATGCACTTTCGAGTCCAAAAACGTGATTCTTACTGCAGATATTCACTCAACACAGAGTTTCCACTAGATGGCCAGAAACGCTGTCAAATGCACTTTCAGAGTGCAAAAAGTGATTCTTACTGCAGATATTCACTCAACACAGATTTTCCACTGGAAGGCCAGAAACGCTGTCAAATGCACTTTCAGAGTCCAAAAAGTGATTCTTACTGCAGATATTCACTCAACACAGAGTTTCCACTGGAAGGCCAGAAACGCTCTCAAATGCACTTTCAGAGACCAAAAAGTGATTCTTTCAGCAGATATTCACTCAACACAGATTTTCCACTGGAAGACCAGAAACTCTCTCAAAGGCACTTTCGAGACCAAAAAAAGTGATTCTTTTAGATATTCACTCAGAAGATTTTCCACTGGAAGACCAGAAACTCTCAAAGGCACTAAAAAGTGATTCTTAGTGCAGACATAAACTCAACTAAATGTTTGCACAAAAAGGCCAAAAACGCTCTCAAAGGCACTTTCAGAGTCCAAAACGTGATTCTCAGCGCAGTTATTCACTCAACACAGAGTTTACACTTGAAGGCCAGAAACATTGTCAAATGCATTTTCAGAGTCCAAAAAGTGATTCTTACTGCAGATATTCACTCAACACAGAGTTTCCACTGGAAAGCCAGAAACTCTCTCAAATGCATTTTCAGAGTCCAAAAAAGTGATTCTTACTGCAGATATTCACTCAACACAGAGTTTCCACTGGAAAGCCAGAAACGCTCTCAAATGCATTTTCAGAGTCCAAAACAGTGATTCTTACTGCAGATATTCACTCAACACAGAGTTTCCACTGGAAGGCCAGTAACGCTCTCAAATGCACTTTCAGAGACCAAAAACGGGATTCTCAGCGCAGTTATTCATCCAACACAGTGTTTCCACTGGAAGGCCAGAAACGCTCTCAAATGAACTTTCTGGGTCCAAAAAAGTGATTCTTAGTGCAGATATTCACTCAACACAGAGTTTCACTAGATGGCCAGAAACGCTCTCAAATGCACTTTAGGAGTCCAAAAAAGTGATTCTTACTGCAGATATTCACTCAACACAGAGTTTCCACTGGAAGGCCAGAAACGCTCTCAAATGAACTTTCTGGGTCCAAAAAAGTGATTCTTAGTGCAGATATTCACTCAACACAGAGTTTCCACTAGATGGCCAGAAACGCTCTCAAATGCACTTTAGGAGTCCAAAAAAGTGATTCTTACTGCAGATATTCACTCAACACAGTGTTTCCACTGGAAGGCCAGAAACGCTCTCAAATGCACTTTCAGAGTCCAAAAAAGTGATTCTTACTGCTGATATTCACTCAACACAGAGTTTCCACTGGAAGGCCAGAAACGCTCTCAAATGCACTTTTGAGACCAAAAAGTGATTCTTAGTGCAGATATTCACTCAACAGAAAGTTTCACATAAAGGCCAGAAACGCTCTCAAATGCACTTTCAGAATCCAAAACGTGATTCTCAGCGCAGTTATTCACTCAACACAGAGTTTACACTCGATGGCCAGAAACATTGTCAAATGCACTTTCAGAGTGCAAAAAGTGATTCTTACTGCAGATATTCACTCAACACAGAGTTTTCAATAGAAGTCCAGAAACTCGCTCAGATGCACTTTCAGAGTCCAAAAAGTGATACTTACTGCAGATATTCACTCAACACAGAGTTTCCACTGGAAGGCCAGAAACTCTCTCAAATGCACTTTCTGGGTCCAAAAAGTGATTCTTAGTGCAGATATTCACTCAACACAGAGTTTCCACTAGAAGGCCAGAAACGCTCTCAAATGCACTTTCAGAGTACAAAAACGTGATTCTCAGCGCAGTTATTCACTCAACACAGAGTTTACACTCGATGGGCAGAAACTTTGTCAAATGCACTTTCATAGTCCAAAAAAGTGATTCTTACTGCAGATATTCACTCAACACAGAGTTTCCACTGGAAAGCGTGAAACGCTCTCAAATGCACTTTAGAAGTCCAAAAAAGTGATTCTTAGTGCAGACATTCACTCAACATAGAGTTTCCACTGGTAGTACAGTAACCCTCTCAAATGAACTTTCGAGCACAAAAAGTGATTCTTAGTGCAGACATTCACTCAACACAGAGTTTCCACTGGAAGGCCAGAAACGCTCTCAAATGCACTTTTGGAGTCCAAAAAGTGATTCTTAGTGCAGATATTCACTCAGAAGAGAGTTTCCACAAAAAGGCCAGAAACGCTCTCAAATGCACTTTGGAGTCCAAAAGTGATTCTTACTGCAGATATTCACTCAACACAGAGTTTCCACTGGAAGGCCAGAAACGCTCTCAAATGCACTTTCGAGTACAAAAACGTGATTCTCAGCGCAGTTATTCACTCAACACAGAGTTTACACTAGATGGCCAGAAACGCTGTCAAATGCACTTTCAGAGTGCAAAAAGTGATTCTTACTGCAGATATTCACTCAACACAGATTTTCCACTGGAAGGCCAGAACGCTCTCAAATGCACTTTCAGAGTCCAAAAAGTGATTCTTACTACAGATATTCACTCAACACAGAGTTTCCACTGGAAGGCCAGAAACGCTCTCAAATGCGCTTTCTGAGACCAAAAGTGATTCTTTCAGCAGATATTCACTCAACACAGATTTTCCACTGGAAGACCAGAAACTCTCTCAAAGGCACTTTCGGAGTCCAAAAAGTGATTCTTAGTGCAGATATTCACTCAGAAGAGAGTTTCCACAAAAAGGCCAGAAACGCTCTCAAATGCACTTTCGAGTCCAAAAAGTGATTCTTACTGCAGATATTCACTCAACACAGAGTTTCCACTGGAAGGCCAGAAAACGCTCTCAAATGCACTGAGTACAAAAACGTGATTCTCAGCGCAGTTATTCACTCAACACAGAGTTTACACTAGATGGCCAGAAACGCTGTCAAATGCGCTTTCAGAGTGCAAAAAAGTGATTCTTACTGCAGATATTCACTCAACACAGATTTTCCACTGGAAGACCAGAAACTCTCTCAAAGGCACTTTCGGAGTCCAAAAAAGTGATTCTTAGTGCAGATATTCACTCAGAAGAGAGTTTCCACAAAAAGGCCAGAAACGCTCTCAAATGCACTTTCGGAGTCCAAAAAAGTGATTCTTACTGCAGATATTCACTCAACACAGAGTTTCCACTGGAAGGCCAGAAACGCTCTCAAATGCACTGAGTACAAAAACGTGATTCTCAGCGCAGTTATTCACTCAACACAGAGTTTCCACTGGAAGGCCAGAAACGCTCTCAAATGCACTTTAGGAGTCCAAAAAAGTGATTCTTACTGCAGATATTCACTCAACACAGAGTTTCCACTGGAAGGCCAGAAACGCTCTCAAATGAACTTTCTGGGTCCAAAAAAGTGATTCTTAGTGCAGATATTCACTCAACACAGAGTTTCCACTAGATGGCCAGAAACGCTCTCAAATGAACTTTCTGGGTCCAAAAAAGTGATTCTTAGTGCAGATATTCACTCAACACAGAGTTTCCACTAGATGGCCAGAAACGCTCTCAAATGCACTTTAGGAGTCCAAAAAAGTGATTCTTACTGCAGATATTCACTCAACACAGTGTTTCCACTGGAAGGCCAGAAACGCTCTCAAATGCACTTTCAGAGTCCAAAAAAGTGATTCTTACTGCAGATATTCACTCAACACAGAGTTTCCACTGGAAGGCCAGAAACGCTCTCAAATGCACTTTTTGACACCAAAAAAGTGATTCTTAGTGCAGATATTCACTCAACAGAAAGTTTCACAAAAAGGCCAGAAACGCTCTCAAATGCACTTTCAGAATCCAAAACGTGATTCTCAGCGCAGTTATTCACTCAACACAGAGTTTACACTCGATGGCCAGAAACATTGTCAAATGCACTTTCAGAGTGCAAAAAAGTGATTCTTACTGCAGATATTCACTCAACACAGAGTTTTCAATAGAAGTCCAGAAACTCGCTCAGATGCACTTTCAGAGTCCAAAAAAGTGATACTTACTGCAGATATTCACTCAACACAGAGTTTCCACTGGAAGGCCAGAAACTCTCTCAAATGCACTTTCTGGGTCCAAAAAAGTGATTCTTAGTGCAGATATTCACTCAACACAGAGTTTCCACTAGAAGGCCAGAAACGCTCTCAAATGCACTTTCAGAGTACAAAAACGTGATTCTCAGCGCAGTTATTCACTCAACACAGAGTTTACACTCGATGGCCAGAAACTTTGTCAAATGCACTTTCATAGTCCAAAAAAGTGATTCTTACTGCAGATATTCACTCAACACAGAGTTTCCACTGGAAAGCGTGAAACTCTCAAATGCACTTTAGAAGTCCAAAAAGTGATTCTTAGTGCAGACATTCACTCAACATAGAGTTTCCACTGGTAGTACAGTAACCCTCTCAAATGAACTTTCGGAGCACAAAAAGTGATTCTTAGTGCAGACATTCACTCAACACAGAGTTTCCACTGGAAGGCCAGAAACGCTCTCAAATGCACTTTTGGAGTCCAAAAAGTGATTCTTAGTGCAGATATTCACTCAGAAGAGAGTTTCCACAAAAAGGCCAGAAACGCTCTCAAATGCACTTTCGAGTCCAAAAAGTGATTCTTACTGCAGATATTCACTCAACACAGAGTTTCCACTGGAAGGCCAGAAACGCTCTCAAATGCACTTTCGAGTACAAAAACGTGATTCTCAGCGCAGTTATTCACTCAACACAGAGTTTACACTAGATGGCCAGAAACGCTGTCAAATGCACTTTCAGAGTGCAAAAAGTGATTCTTACTGCAGATATTCACTCAACACAGATTTTCCACTGGAAGGCCAGAAACGCTCTCAAATGCACTTTCAGAGTCCAAAAAAGTGATTCTTACTGCAGATATTCACTCAACACAGAGTTTCCACTGGAAGGCCAGAAACGCTCTCAAATGCGCTTTCTGAGACCAAAAAGTGATTCTTTCAGCAGATATTCACTCAACACAGATTTTCCACTGGAAGACCAGAAACTCTCTCAAAGGCACTTTCGAGTCCAAAAAAAGTGATTCTTAGTGCAGATATTCACTCAGAAGAGAGTTTCCACAAAAAGGCCAGAAACGCTCTCAAATGCACTTTCGGAGTCCAAAAAAGTGATTCTTACTGCAGATATTCACTCAACACAGAGTTTCCACTGGAAGGCCAGAAACGCTCTCAAATGCACTTTCGGAGTACAAAACAGTGATTCTCAGCGCAGTTATTCACTCAACACAGAGTTTACACTAGATGGCCAGAAACGCTGTCAAATGCACTTTCAGAGTGCAAAAAGTGATTCTTACTGCAGATATTCACTCAACACAGATTTTCCACTGGAAGGCCAGAAAACGCTCTCAAATGCACTTTCAGAGTCCAAAAAAGTGATTCTTACTGCAGATATTCACTCAACACAGAGTTTCCACTGGAAGGCCAGAAACGCTCTCAAATGCGCTTTCTGAGACCAAAAAAGTGATTCTTTCAGCAGATATTCACTCAACACAGATTTTCCACTGGAAGACCAGAAACTCTCTCAAAGGCACTTTCGGAGTCCAAAAAAGTGATTCTTAGTGCAGATATTCACTCAGAAGAGAGTTTCCACAAAAAGGCCAGAAACGCTCTCAAATGCACTTTCGGAGTCCAAAAAAGTGATTCTTACTGCAGATATTCACTCAACACAGAGTTTCCACTGGAAGGCCAGAAACGCTCTCAAATGCACTTTCGGAGTACAAAAACGTGATTCTCAGCGCAGTTATTCACTCAACACAGAGTTTACACTAGATGGCCAGAAACGCTGTCAAATGCACTTTCAGAGTGCAAAAAAGTGATTCTTACTGCAGATATTCACTCAACACAGATTTTCCACTGGAAGGCCAGAAACGCTCTCAAATGCACTTTCAGAGTCCAAAAAAGTGATTCTTACTGCAGATATTCACTCAACACAGAGTTTCCACTGGAAGGCCAGAAACGCTCTCAAATGCGCTTTCTGAGACCAAAAAAGTGATTCTTTCAGCAGATATTCACTCAACACAGATTTTCCACTGGAAGACCAGAAACTCTCTCAAAGGCACTTTCGGAGTCCAAAAAAGTGATTCTTAGTGCAGACATAAACTCAACAGAAAGTTTCACAAAAAGGCCAGAAAAGCTCTCAAATGCACTTTCAGAATCCAAAAACGTGATTCTCAGCGCAGTTATTCACTCAACACAGAGTTTACACTCGATGGCCAGAAACTTTGTCAAATGCACTTTCAGAGTCCAAAAAAGTGATTCTTACTGCAGATATTCACTCAACACAGAGTTTCCACTGGAAAGCGTGAAACGCTCTCAAATGCACTTTAGAAGTCCAAAAAAGTGATTCTTAGTGCAGATATTCACTCAACACAGAGTTTCCACTGGTAGTACAGTAACCCTCTCAAATGAACTTTCGGAGTCCAAAAAAGTGATTCTTAGTGCAGATATTCACTCAACACAGAGTTTCCACTGGAAGGCCAGAAACGCTCTCAAATGCACTTTCGAGTACAAAAACGTGATTCTCAACGCAGTTATTCACTCAACACAGAGTTTACACTAGATGGCCAGAAACGTTGTCAAATGCACTTTCAGAGTGCAAAAAGTGATTCTTACTGCAGATATTCACTCAACACAGAGTTTCCACTGGAAGGCCAGAAACGCTCTCAAATGCGCTTTCTGAGACCAAAAAGTGATTCTTTCTGCAGATATTCACCCAACACAGATTTTCCACTGGAAGGCCAGAAACGCTCTCAAATGCACTTTAGAGTCCAAAAAGTGATTCTTAGTGAGAGATATTTACTCAACACAGAGTTTCCACTAGATGGCCAGAAACGCTCTCAAATGCACTTTCGGAGTCCATAAAAGTGATTCTTACTGCAGATATTCACTCAACACAGAGTTTCCACTGGAAGGCCAGAAACGCTCTCAAATGCACTTTCAGAGTCTAAAAAGTGATTCTTACTGCAGACATTCACTCAACACAGAGTTTCCACTGGAAGGCCAGAAACGCTCTCAAATGCACTTTCGAGTCCAAAAAGTGATTCTTAGTGCAGATATTCAGTCAACAAAAAGTTTCCACAAAAAAGGCCAGAAACGCTCTCAAATGCACTTTCAGAGTACAAAAACGTGATTCTCAGCGCAGTTATTCACTCAACACAGAGTTTACACTCGATGGCCAGGAACTTTGTCAAATGAACTTTCAGAGTCCAAAAAAGTGATTCTTACTGCAGATATTCACTCAACACAGAGTTTCCACTGGTAGTACAGTAACCCTCTCAAATGAACTTTCGGACACAAAAAAGTGATTCTTAGTGCAGACATTCACTCAACACAGAGTTTCCACTGGAAG
>JAFDVH010000060.1:0-110269 GCA_019176425.1 Megalops atlanticus | reverse complement strand
TTTCAGCTGTCTGCATCAAAAGCCTTTCACAGTGTCACTCCAGCATAAGCGCCAAGGTGGCATCTGAAACAGATTTTCTCTTCTCCAGCCTATTTTTCCTCTTACGTTATCTTTAGTTTCTCCTTAGTTTGAAATAATGAAATAACATTCACACCTTTTGTAAAGCTCTTAGTTTCTGTGGGCACTCACTTCTTTATGATTGCAATGCACTCTTTACTGTGAAGTGACAGTGGGTAGATTAGAATCTTGGTAAACTGGTAAATTAGCATTTGGCAGCACTTTCAATGCTAGTTTTTGTGTAAAGATTCAGCATTTCTGTATCTCTTTCTAAATGAGTTTGAGTAAACCATATGGGATGTACTTGTGCTTTAGTCAGATGGGACGCTATGGGTGGCCCTCCTTTGAAATGTCACATTCGCCAGCCTCCCGGTGATGGGAGTCCTGTCACTCAAACTCCTCCTTCTCGTTTGCACTATGGTTGCACACTGCAGACTCTGGAGCTGTAGGACCGCAGACAGCATGATTGGGCTCCCCTCTGGAGTCCTTCTCCCTCTGGTTGCCTGCCTCTGCTGTAGGAACACTGCCTCAAACTCACTATGTCACGTCCAGATGAACATAATGTACCCACAATGCATCATTCCTGATTACACACCTGGACAGGATCTCTCAGTTTCCATGTTCAGATCAGAATATGGACAAGAAAATGCAGGACACTATATGGGTATACACACAGAGACGCAAAGACGAGGTAGCAGATATCAGGATGTTGGATATGCAGCTCAGTCATTCCTTGAGGGCACACTGTGTTTCAGCTCAGACCATATGCACCAAAGGCTAAGGTTGGCAAAACTGCAATGTTGACATTAGGATGGCAGGTATGCCATCCGCCTAGTTATGGATTGATATAGCATACAGCATACTTGTATACGGATATACCCAGTATTGATATACACAGCATGGAAATACACAACTGAACTCCAGCTCAGCAGATTGGCTGCACCCTCATTTTTAAATGGTCACAGTGAGCACCTGCAGTAATGATCACTGCACTGTGAAAGCGGATATCACAGGTATGAAGTACTATTTTCTGTAGTCAGTACAAACACAAATACTGGCTTGCAAAAGTACTGATGTAAAAATGAGGCCAGGTTATTCTCAACAAGTTTGAAAGTTAGATGATACAGAGGTAAATGTTTTTAGTAAGTCAGACCTCAGAGTAATTGTGATTAGTTCTTTGGCAAGCAGCAGAAAGGATATAGTTCATAGCTCTGCACAGGTATGGGGTATGCTTCACCAACCTGTAACTTCTAATGTAGAAAGACTATAAGGTGTCTCACCAAAGGCTGTTCAGTGGTCTCATAAAATGGGCATTATTTTTTTTGATCGACAGATTGTGGGTACCCCCTCCGAAGAGACATGGCCAGGGGTTCTCTCACTTCCCTACTTCAAGCCAGGTAGGCAGATTCACTCAGCCCTGTGCTGTATGTCTAACCAGCCATTCACTTTACACGCAGGGCTAGGTCCACTGAAGGCCTGTGGTTTCACAGGGCCAAGAAACATTACATTACATGCATTTTGCAGACGCTTTTATCGAGTGCGACTTCCATCGCAATAGAACATAAGTGTATCCATTCAATTTAAACAAGCAACAGTGTCAGACTAGGCTCACAACACTCCCAGACCAGTGAGTGTGAGCATAACACTATTCAAGCCCTACCACAAGTTAACTTGTGCACTCTGACAAAAGCCAAGTATACTATGATACAACAGTCCCTAGAACACAAATTCCTAATACATCATAATGCTACACATAAAATTAACATTGAATGCAAGAAGTAGCAGGTGTTAGGGGGTGGTGATAGAATTGGAACCAAGATGCAGTCTGTAGAGGTGGGTCTTCAGTCTACGTTGGAAGATGGCCAGTGATTCCGCTGTCCTAACCCCTGTGGGAAGTTCATTCCATCACTGAGGAACCAGTACAGACAGGGATTGTAACTGAGAAGAGCGACCCCATCGGGTCGGGGCAGACAGCCTGGTGGATGTAGAGCACAGCGATCTTGAGGGAACATAGGGTTTGAAAAGGGGTTGTAGGTATGAGGGGGCTGTCCCATTTATGATATGATTGTCAACATATTGTGCAAGACATTTTGCATAATTCCATCATGTTACTCACAGAATATTTGCTTTTTTGTTCAAAATGCACTGGAATTAGAATACACATAAGCAAGAGAAAGGTCACATTTCAACATTTGGGTAAGGAAGCTGTTAGTGAGGAGAAAATGCTCACGTTGCACTTTAAAATATTATTAGGCACTAAAAGAGAAATATACACTGGCGTAAATATCAACAGTGCAACCGGTGCAGTGCACCACGGTCCAGAAGCTGTCAGGGGCCCATGTAGGAAGTCAATTTTTCACTGCTTTACTATTGTAGGTGGGCCCTCTCCTGCATTGACTGTTTCACACAGTCTTCAAAGTAACCATTCAGGGATATCACTAAAAATTACTTAAAATTGTGATAGCTATACATATATATCACCTTCCCACCTTGTGTATCACTCTTACGGTTTTGAGTAATGGCCTATTTTTATGTATTTTATTTGTCCTTATTGAAATGTTCCAAAACTGCAAACTGTTTCATTAAAATAAATATTATTTCTACCCACCACTTATTTAATATGGTTGCTTTCTTCTCAAAAGTTACGACGGAAGAAGGCGTGCTGGGAAATGCTTATTTGTTTGTCCATTGACCTTGTTCCCTGTCATTTGTGATAACTTGCGTGGAGGTAGTGACGTCATTTTTCTCAAGGTTCAACCTTTTAGCAAGAAGCAAGTGTTCTTCAGCAAATAAGTTAGCAGCATAATAAATAATGTTTAGCAAGCCCAAACAAAAAAGCGGCACTCAAAAGAGGAAGGAAAAAAGAAAACAGGATGAGTGTACTGCTAAACTGACGAAATTAGATGATTATGCTCGCGAAACACCGTAGATTGTCTGAAATTTGTGTGCTATTGCGAAAGCTACAGCATGAGATTGTTTAATTAACAAGGATGGCAATATGAATAATTAAGTGGCAAGTAATCCCAAAGCTTTCTCTTAAAGCTTAAATGTTTCACATTATAGCTTTCTTGTGTTACGAAATTCAAATTACAAAACGGAGCTAAGTTTAGTTAAATCTATTTAAATTACTGAGAATAAACTTTTAGGTTAGGTTGAGTTCAATGAACAATAACGTTTAGAGCTGTGATGTGTCATGAGCATTTAACATAATATAAATTGATAAATGCCATCCTTGTTCATTTAACAATCTCACGTAGCTTTCGCAAGCACACAAACTACAATCTGCGCTATTTCGCGAGCTTAATCATTTATTCTAATTACGCGACTGATATCGATTATTCTGTGAATTATTTGTTTTATTGTTAATCAAGGAGGATAAAGGGGAACAAAAACCCCCTTTTTTAGGGTGTTTTTCTAAGCGATAAGCCTCTTAGGTCATGAGTCTAGGGAATGTCAAATCTGGTCCTGGATGTAGCCCAAGGGGTCTATTAATCAAATTGCACGGGGTTTATGGATATCTGCTATAATTTGGAAGTTACCTGGATCGAAAGCCTACCTGTGACATAAAATGATGAAAACAGATTTTTCCAGATTTTGATCTCAAAATATAATAGGAGTCTAGTGCGATACTTGCAGTACTGCAGTCTTCCACGGGGAGAGCACTGCCGTGCTCTGAAAAGGAAACTCTCAAGACTTGGCAGTCATGGCGGCTCGCGAACACAGGCACCGCATAAAAGTTAGGTTTAGAATCTACGCTTCGAATCAGAAGTTCTGTCTTCAACTGAGAAAAGTAGGCCTACTTATGAAGTTAACGTCTATGCACTTTCCAAACGATTACATTCTTTTCCTCAATACACATTGAAAGTCTTTAAAAGCGTAGCGAGTCATTGCGCTACGTTGCTAACTAAATACTGTATAAACGATTACATTCTTCTAACTACTGTATCTTGGTATGACGGTGAAATGAACGAAAGCTCATCTAGGGAGCTAGCTAAGTTAATTTCCATGCATTTAACAAAGTATTAAATTCTTCTTCTCAATACACGTTGTGATTCTTAACGTCATCGCGTAGCAACTGAGCTAGTTAGCTCAGTTGCTAACTAGTGTATCTTGGTAGGACGGTGATTATGTTGTCATCTTTGTGTCTGCAATCATCTTATTATTGTATTACCATTCTGTGCCCGTCTAGCGAGCTAGCTAAGTTAATGTGCCTGCACTTTACGAACGATTTCATTGTTCTTTTCAATACTCATCGTGTAGCGTTTTAACATCGCCAGCTGGCTAATATTTTACATTCGTGTGTACTTAGAATTTATATCTCAAACTTAGCTGGCTAGCTGACTTTACGAACGATTACGTTGTTCTTTTCAATATTCGTCGTGTAGCGTTTTAACAGCGCTACACAAATGGTGTCCTCGCTACTTTTATAAAACCAAAGCGCGCTTGTTTAGGTCTCTTTGAACGAATCTTGTTATGACTGTCACTATGAAATAATGAATGTGGTATCTGTAAATGAAAAAGTTGTTGGGTACCACGCTAGATTCTGTTCATCACTGAAATTAAATACCCTAAACTCAGCTGCAGCTGATCTTTTTTGTGTTACATTCTGTTTATCGTTGGAATTCTCCTCAATCCACGTTGTGATTCTCAATATCCCTAGCGACTCTGCGCTAGCCAGGAAGCTGCTGTATCTTTGTTGGACGGTGAATATGTTGTCATCTTCGTGTCTGCAATTATCTCATTATTGTATTACCATTCTGTGCCCATCTAGCGAGCTAAGTTAATGTACCTGCACTTTACGAACGATTTCATTGTTCATTTCAATACTCGCGTAGCGTTTTCGCCGACACATTGCGCTACCTTGCTAGCTAACTAATGTATAAACGAATACATTATTTTAACTGCTGTATCTTGTTAGGACGGTGAAATGAACGAAAATTCATGTAGCGAGCTAGGTAAGTGAATGTCCGTGCACTTTATGAACGATTACGTTGTTCTTTTCAATACTCGTGTACCAAGGTTGCTAAGTAGCTTGCTAATATTGTAAATACGTGTGTACATAGAATTTACTTCTCAAACTTAGCTAGCACGCTACATTTACGAACGATTACGTTCTTTTCAGTACTCCTTGTGTAGCGTTTTAACATCACCGCGTTGTCCCAGCTACTTTTGTCAAACCAAAGCGCGATTGTTTGGGTCTGTTTGAACGATTCTTGTTATGACTGCCAATATTAAATAATGCTTGTTGTGTCTGTAAATGAAAAAGCATTCGTACTGTGACAGAGTGCCGTCACTGCGGTTGAATATGCGCTCTGACTGCTCCACAAACAAGCCTGGCTCTGGCGTCGCGGTCAAAGTCGCATGTTTGGTACGTCGGAGACCCGGGTTCGAGGCCGCCTGGGGTGACTGCTCTCGTCTTTCGCTACAAATAAATGCATGAATTTGTTGTGTAAAATCGAAGCGCGCTTGTTTGTGTCTGTTTGAACGAATCTTGTTATGACTGTCACTATGACATAATGGGTGTTGTACTTGTAAATGAAAACCTACACTCACTGGCCACTTTATTAGGTACACCTTGCTAGTACCGGGTTGGACCTCCTTTTGCCTTCAGAACTGCCTTAATCCTTCGTGGCATAGATTCAACAAGGTACTGGAAACATTCCTCAGAGAGTTTGGTCCATATTGACATGATAGCATCACGCAGTTGCTGCAGATTTGTCGGCTGCACATCCATGATGCGAATCTCCCGTTCCACCACATCCCAAAGGTGCTCTATTGGATTGAGATCTGGTGACTGTGGAGGCCATTTGAGTACAGTGAACTCATTGTCATGTTCAAGAAACCAGTCTGAGATGATTCGAGCTTTATGACATGGCGCGTTATCCTGCTGGAAGTAGCCATCAGAAGATGGGTACACTGTGGTCATAAAGGGATGGACATGGTCAGCAACAATACTCAGGTAGGCTGTGGCGTTGCAACGATGCTCAATTGGTACTAAGGGGCCCAAAGAGTGCCAAGAAAATATCCCACACACCATTACACCACCACCACCAGCCAGAACCGTTGATACAAGGCAGGATGGATCCATGCTTTCATGTTGTTGACGCCAAATTCTGACCCTACCATCCGAATGTCGCAGCAGAAATCAAGACTCATCAGACCAGGCAACGTTTTTCCAATCTTCTATTGTCCAATTTCGGTGAGCCTGTGCAAATTGTAGCCTCAGTTTCCTGTTCTTAGCTGACAGGAGTGGCACCCGGTGTGGTCTTGTGCTGCTGTAGCCCATCTGCCTCAAGGTTCGACGTGTTGTGCGTTCAGAGATGCTCTTCTGCATACCTTGGTTGTAACGAGTGGTTATTTGAGTTACTGTTGCCTTTCTATCAGCTTGAACCAGTCTGGCCATTCTCCTCTGACCTCTGGCATCAACAAGGCATTTTCGCCCACAGAACTGCCGCTCACTGGATATTTTCTCTTTTTCCGACCATTCTCTGTAAACCCTAGAGATGGTTGTGCGTGAAAATCCCAGTAGATCAGCAGTTTCTGAAATACTCAGACCAGCCCGTCTGGCACCAACAACCATGCCACGTTCAAAGTCACTTAAATCACCTTTCTTCCCCATTCTGATGCTCGGTTTGAACTGCAGCAGATCGTCTTGACCATGTCTACATGCCTAAATGCATTGAGTTGCTGCCATGTGATTGGCTGATTAGGAATTTGCGTTAACGAGCAGTTGGACAGATGTGCCTAATAAAGTGGCCAGTGAGTGTATTTGACTAGCGAGCTATATTGCGTTCATTACTGAAATAACTCAGCTGCAGCTGATCTTTTGTTAAATGTTGTTTATCATTGGAAAAAGTAGAAACGCTAGATTAAAACATTTTGAACTTCGTCGTTTTTTTCTGGCACCTTGCCAGTATCGTTTTAAATAGGCTAAACATGATATTATGTTTCTAAAGGTTCTTCCGTTATTCACTGCAATCAAAATGTTTCATAATGTAGTTTAATATCAAAGGCTGTTTGCTGGTTTGCTGATATTATGAATACATTTATGAATTACTTCATTACATTTGTGTGTAGAACTGCAACACTTTACGTATTATATTTACCATTTTTCCATGTAATATATTTCATTACACCTTTGGGGCTTGGAAGCATTTGAGGTAGCTTGCGACCTCTAGTTTTTTTTCCCCCCAAAAAAACCTTTCTATTTATTTTGTCAGTTTTATGAAATCGGGGGAGAGATGGACGAGGAGGACGACAAAACAAAATCGGACAAGCCACCAGCATCAAAGAAAAAATGATTTACAACATACCACTCAGACTGGGCGAAAAGAGAAAACTTTTCTGAATGGGTAAAGCCCACCTGTGTTTTGTGTCCAGCCAAAGTTTCAGTGAAATATGAAAGAAACACTGCGCTGGAAAATCATGCAAAAATAAAGAAGCACCAGAGTTTTGTATTAAGCAAACACAAAAAATCTAGTCATTGCAACTTTTATGACAAAAAAAAAGGTTCACCAGAGGAAGACAGGATAGCAGTAGGGGAGCTTAGCAGTGTATACCACGGAGTGCTTCACGGCTACAGCTACTTATCTACGGATAAGTACGGATAAGTATCTACGGATCTGTGGCAATAAAGTAAGTACGAAAAAGCTGAGAAATGTCAGTGTTAGGTTGCCCAAATTCATTAAGTTGAATAGTTGTTTATAATCTATTATAATACATCTAATTATGTTTTCATTGCTAAAGGGAGTATACCTTTGGACATACATAAGATTTTACAGTAGATTGTAATTAGACAGTATATGTTTACACGTGAAAGTAAAAAAATCTGTATTTAATGTAGAAAGGGAGAGCAGCAGACAAAGGAGTCCAGAGTGAGTGCAACTGTGTCAGGGAGTGCATCTGCGTCAGGACAGATATAGGTAAGAGAGGCAATAGGGAGTCCTACCACTGTTAAGATAGTATATCTGCAAATATGGTATAATCCCCCATAAAAAAAAATTGGTCAACCCTACCTGGTAGAAAAAGTAAAAGTTGGTGTTACAATGAGTGTGGGTTATAATGACAGGATGCTGAGAGGATGTTTACAGGGCTATTTTATGCAGATAGGCGTGTGTTTACTGAAATGCAAGAGAGCACTCTACAGGGTCCTGGTTTAGCTGCTGAACCACTGTTCAGACTCATGAAGTCCTCTTCAGTTATGCTTTTAAAACTTTTTTATATCGCAATGCTTAGCTTAAAGACAGCAGGTGGTGCTGTTGATTAAGCGCTGGAGACTACATTTCATTGACATTAGAAGAATTGTCATTTGGCAGACATCTTTGACTTACACAGTGCATCTACATCATGCAAAGTGGCATGAAAAGTTGCACAAACAGAACACCACTAACCACACATGAACAGGCATCAGTGCCAAACATAGTGCTAAGATCAAAGATATATGCCTACATTGACATGTGCAGGCAATATGCAAGTGCGAAGCAATATGTAAAAATTAAGGACATATAATGCGAACACATACTATATGTGCAAGTAAACCTCCACATGCCCAATTACATAATACTCTGAAACATACTTTCACATATATTATTGCACATAAGCTCTACTTTGAGCAGTAACTGCTTACTAATACTGGTATTGTGGATGACTTTAAAGTGTGCACAATATTCTTGTAATGCAGTTTGGTAAGGGTAGGAAGCAAAAAGAAAATTAATTTCTCAGTTGTGTCATCAGACAGTCGTTTAAGCCATGCAAGTTTTTATCAAGTACATGAACTGCCTCTCAAAAGCTTTTTTGTACCTATAACATAGCAATGTGTTTATTGTAATTCATTTCAATTCAATTTTACTTGTATACCGCTTTTTACAACACAAGGGGCCATATGTATCAATCTTTTTGTACAACTTGCCATAGGACCATGTGTATGCACAATCCCACGATTTGTGTACAGAGGTTTTTCGGTCGCAGTTATCACCACGTACGCCTAATTGTCTTCATATATATCAAAAATACTGCAGTTACTGAAGACTATATATTCATGTGATATATGCTATATGTTGTATATATTCATGTTATCCTTATCCTATGGGCTATGATTGAATTTATTGGGGAAAGACAAAAAAAAATTGTGAGTAACATGTTGATTAAAAGTAAGAGCTTTATTGATACATAGGAAAAATACCAAATTCACAAACACAGCTGTTAGAAAACAACTACTGGCCTAGCCAGTAGCTTTCAAAGTGTCCAGCCACTACAACAAAAGCCGGACCTGGGGCATCAGATGCACCTTGAAATGTCTTTTTGCCGCCTCAAACTCATATGTATTTGTCGGCATTCTGTTCGAACGTGGTCCAGTGTGCAGACATCTGTGATGAGTACCAATGTACTTCCGATTAGCTTCCAGTCTTGTTGTGAGGTGAGCTCAGTCTGTGAAAACAAAATGTAAATGGGTCAGAGAACGTATTTATTTACTTTTATACAGCAGAATGCATGTAGCCTATTTTTTAAAATCTTACCCCTGCTCCAGTTCGTAGCGCCTGCAGTTTGCTTCCGAGTTGTGAAGACGACACACCGCTTCCTATAAAATACAAAAAGACAAAAAAAGTCACTTTTGTGAACAAACTGTCAGTACTTCGCCCCCCTAGCTGTGTGTTTGTGTTCTTCCCCTGTCCATGTGCTTTTGTTTTTCCTTGTGTTCCAGCCCTGCCCCACTCTCCGCCCTGTCTCCGCCCACCTGATCATCTCCACCTCCCTGCCTGCACACCTCCTTCCCATCACCTCATCAGCCCTACCCTATATTTACCCTGCTTGTCTCTGTCTTGTTGCCAGTTCGTCTCGGCATTCTGTTTCGTTCTTGCCATCCGTTTCTCTGTTTTTCAGCGGTCTTCTGTCTCCCGCCCTGGGTCTCTGTTTTTGCCCGCTGTTCTGTCAAAGTAAGTTCAGTCTGTCTTCTGTTCCCTCGTGCCTTTGTGTTTCCCTGTCTGTGGAAGTCTTACCCTGTCTCCTTGGCACCCGCCTGCCATTCCGCTCCGGCGGCCTGGACCGCCCGCTGTACTGCCTCCGCTCCCTGTTGCCGGCCTGCCCGGTTCTGCCCCTGTCCAGACCCTGCTTCGCGCCTGCTCAGCCCTGGACCAGCCTGCCGTTCTGCTCCGGCTGCCTGGGTTGCCCGCGGATCTGCCCCAGCTCCCTGTTGCCGGTCTCCCCGGTTCTGCCCCTTCCCAGACTTCACTCCCCGCTTCCTGTCTGCTCTGCTCCGGACCTGCCTGCCCAGTTTATGAACCCTGCCTGGCCTTCGGATCTCGTCTCTGCCTGCCGCTCCGTTCTGGTTGCCCTGCTGCCTGCCTGCCCATTGCTGACCCTCGCCTGTCCTGACCACGTGCCTTGATCTCTGTTTGCTTTTTGGACTGCCTGTTTTTGACCCTGTCTTGTCTGCTCCTGTGGTGGGCTTTAATAAAGTCACTCCGCCATTCACCTCCGGGTCTGCGTTTGAGTCCTCACCCTACATCCCTGACACAAACTTACACTGGTTCTGGTCAAGCACTCATAGCTTTAGCGACTTTCTCACCCAGTTGTTTACACGCTATTCAGATCTGCTAGTTACTTTTAGCTTAGCAGTCACTGAATATATCCTTACCGCAATTTTGGGATTGTGCGCCCGTCTTTTCCTTGTAGTCTCCTCCACACTTGGGCAGCAGTTGGATTCTGAGATCGAGATGGCGGCGCGTGCACAACGCGAGGCTCAGCGTCTCCCCAGAATCTGCAAATTAGCGGTAGTTTTCCTGCTTGTTTCGGGTCTGTTCGTGCAGGACAGCCTTACTTTAACATCGTACACCCGACAGGAACTTTTAGACATCGGTCTACGCCACAGCTGTATCACCAATTTTCGACTCATCCCTGAGATCTCCAAAACACCGGAGGCTACGCACTCTCCCCGACCGGGCGGAAGTGCTCGCAGACGGCGACGAGACCGTAAACAAAGGCGGGGGAAGCGAGGAGGACTAAGAGCTAAGCTAAAGCTAACACCACACCGGCTCTCTTTACCCAGCATTTTCCTCGCTAATGTGCGGTCACTGGTGAACAAGATGGACGAGTTACGACTTCGCATCACCAACAGTAAGAGACTTATGGATTGTAACATCATGATTCTTACAGAAACTTGGTTAAACAGCTGCATACCCGACAGCGCTATTGAACTAGCTGGTCGCTACATTCTCCGTGCAGATAGAACGGCAGATGACTCCGGTAAAACCAGAGGCGGAGGACTGTGCATTTATGTAAACAAAGCTTGGTGTACAAACTCATCACTGAGAGACACTGCTCGGCTAACCTGGAATTTCTCATGGTTAAGTGTAGACCTTTTTATCTGCCGAGGGAGTTTACTTCCACAATAATAACTGCTACTTATATCCCCGGATGCTAATGCAAAGCTTGCTATGAAAGAACTGCATGCAGCTATTAGCAAACAACAGACTGCGCATCCGGAGGCTGCTTTTATCGTTGCGGGTGATTTTAATCACTCCAACTTGAAGGCAGTGCTGCCTAAATTTTACCAGCATATTTCCTGTCACACCAGAGGAAGCAAAACTTTGGACCATGTTTACACAAACATAGCTGGAGCATACAAAGCTACTCCCCTCCCCACCTAGGACAGTCAGACCACCTTTCTTTGTTTCTCACCCCCAAGTACTCACCACTCATCCAACGTGTGAAGCCATCAGTGAGAACCATCAAAGTGTGGCCTGAAGGGACAGACTCTGTACTACAGGACAGGTTTCAATGCACAGACTGGAGAATGTTTGCTTCCCGGGCTACCTGGGACTCTCACACGGACATTGACATCTACACCTCCTCTGTGCTGGATTATATTAATACCACCATTGACAGCGTCACTACCCAGAAACAGATCACCACATACCCAAATCAGAAGCCGTGGATGAACAAGGAGGTCCGGCTCCTGCTGAAGGCCCGCAACGCTGCCTTCAGATCAGGTGATGCTCAAGCCTACAGTTTATCCAGGGCCAACCTGAGGAAGGGCATCAAGAAGGCCAAGCACTGTTACAAGTTAAGGGTCGAGGAACACCTCACCAACTCCGACCCCCAACGTATGTGGCAGGGCATCCAGGCCATCAGTGACTACAAGCCCAGCAATGCCACCCCAACAACCACTGATGTCTCCTTCCTCAACGAGCTAAATGACTTCTATGCTCGCTTCGACCGGGACAACCAGGAGACAGCTTTTAAGATCAGACTCCCTGCAGACCACCAGCCCTCACACTCTCCACCACAGAAGTCTATGCAGCACTGAGCCGGATCAACGCACGCAAGGCTGCTGGCCCTGACGGCATCCCTGGACGCGTGCTCAGGACATGTGCTGGACAGCTGGCCGGGGTTTTTACGGACATTTTCAACCTGTCCCTCAACCAGGCAGCTGTGCCGCATGCTTCAAGACCACCTCCATTGTGCCAGTGCCTAAACAGTCCACCCCAATGTGCCTGAATGACTACCGCCCTGTAGCGCTCACGCCCATAGTCATGAAGTGCTTCGAGCGACTGGTCCTGGCACACCTAAGGACCTGTCTCCCTTCCACACTGGACCCCCACCAGTTTGCCTACCGCAGGAATCGAGCACGGAGGATGCCGTCTCCACAGCATTGCACTCTGTGCTCACGCATCTGGAGAATAACAACTCATATGCAAGAATGCTGTTCGTGGACTTCAGCTCAGCATTCAACACTGTCATCCCGTCCAAGTTAACCACCAAACTTCAAGCTCTAGGCATCAACACATCTCTCTGCAGCTGGATCTTGAACTTCCTGACCAATAGACCTCAGCATGTTAAGTCAGACAACACTTGCTCCTCCACCATCACACTGAACACTGGCGTACCACAGGGCTGTGTGCTGAGCCCGTTCCTCTACTCCTCTTTCACCCATGACTGCAGGCCTGTACATGGTTCCAACACCATCATCAAGTTCGCAGATGACACCACGGTGATCGGCCTCATCAGGGACAACGATGAGACAGCCTACAGGGAGGAGGTAAAGCACCTGGCAGCATGGTGTGCTGACAATAACCTGCTCCTTAACACAAAAAGACAAAGGAGCTCATTGTGGACTTCAGGAGGAAGAAAGGAGGCACGCTTGACCCCATCCACATTAACGGGATGGCTGTTGAACGTGTCTCTAGCTTCAAGTTCCTGGGGATCCACATTTCGGAGGACCTGTCCTGGACCACCAACACCTCCAGCCTGGTCAAGAAGGCTCACCAGCGCCTCTTCTTCCTGAGGACACTGAAGAAAAACCATCTCTCTTCAGCAATCCTGGTGAACTTTTATCGCTGTGCCATTGAGAGCATCTTGACCAGCTGTATCACAGTCTGGTATGGGAACTGCTCGGTTTCAGACCGCAAGGCTTTGCAGCGGGTGGTGAAGACTGCCCAACACATCACAGGGTCTCTGCTTCCGGCCATTGAGGACATACAGAGGATACGCTGTCTACGTCGAGCCCGAGGCATCATCAAGGACTCTGCTCACCCAGCTCACAAACTGTTTGTCCTCCTGCCTTCTGGGAGGCGCTTCAGAGCCTCCAGTCCAAGACCAGCAGATTCAGGAACAGCTTTTTCCCCACAGCTGTCTCCTTATTGAATTCTGTCCCCCGCTGACTCCCCCTACACCACTACACACATCTCTTTGCCCCTTTAATCCAGATCCACTTTATATATTATACAACTGTAAATATCATAGTATATATTAATTCACTGTATATATCAACTGTATGTATCTATCTGTAAATTTGTCCATAATTACTGACCTCATAATGTACATATCACATTGTATATACCCATCTGTACAAAATGTTCATAGCAGTGATCTTATACTGTTCATACATACAACTGTAAATATTATATCCTCTGCACTTGCTGCTTACTGCACTTCTGGTTAGGTGCTAACTGCATTTCGTTGCCTTGTACTTTTTACATGTGTAATGACAATAAAGTTGAATCTAATCTAATCTAATCTAATCCAAAGCAGCCATCCTCTCCTCTATGGACAGCAATCTGGTGTTCACTGCGGTGAATTGCTGATTCACATCGGCAGCAAACCGAGTCAGCTGAAGTCATTTTTGTGTCTTTTTAACGTAAGCATAAAAGACAGTTTTGAGATCAAATTTCTCGCACTGCAATCAAAATTCAAGTTTGTCTTTTTTTGCGTCGCAGGAAGTTTTGATTGTGAATCAGTCCTCTTTGGTTGGGTCGAAACGTTTTGCGAGTCAAAAAGTTTTGGTTGCAAGTTGAACTGGACGTAATGGGCAGGATCTACGCTGATGGAAGAGAGAAGAGTTTCTGTTGGTGGGTTTGACTTGGATCGATATGGCTACACCCATAGATATAGAAACGTAGATACCTCATTGGCTGCTGCTGTATGTTGCGGCTATGCGTCTGTGTGGTCGCCATATTGGAGCGGTCAAGATAGAATAGAATAGACTTTATTGTCATTGTACGGTGGGGTAAAACGAAATTGCGGGTAGTCTGCAACAACAGTGCACTGTAGAACATTTATATTGACACAATACAAATTAGGCACACGACATTAAGTATAAATACAATAAAATACAAATTTAAAAAGAAAACACGCATTTGTAAATATAAAGAAAAACTTGTGCAATAAATATGGCCCTTTTTAAAAAAGAACTACGTAAAGTGCACAGTGGAATTGCACAGTTGTATTGAGGTAGATGGTGGGGGGGGGGTCAGTGTTTGTTAGCAGTCCATATGGCCCAGGGGAAGAAACTGTTGGTTAGTCTGGTGGTGTGAGACTTGATTGACCTGAAGCGCCGTCCAAGGGGCAACCGGTCAAACAGGTGATAGGCGGGATGTGAGGGATCTCCTGTGATGGCCTTAATTTTATTGAGGCAGCGGGATCTGGATCCCAGGGAGGGCAGAGGGCAGCCGATAATTTTTTGGGCGGTGTTAATAACCCTTTGCACAGTCTTCCTGTCCTCAGCTGTGGAGCCTGCGTACCACACCCCCAGAGAGTATGTTAATATGCTCTCCACGGAGGAGTGATAGAAGGCCAGCAGCAGCTTCCTGTCTAGGTTGTTTTTCCTGAGGACACGCAGGAAGTGCAGCCGCTGCTGAGCCTTCTTCACTAAGGCCTTGGTGTTGGATGTCCAGGAGAAGTCTGCAGAGATGTGGGTGCCCAGAAACCTGAAGGTGGTGACAGTTTCCACACGTTCTCCGTTGATGAGGAGAGGGGCGTGGTCTTGTCTGTGTTTTCTGAAGTCAATGAAAAGTTCCTTTGTTTTAAGGACGTTCAGTGACAGGTTATTTTCTGAGCACCACACAGACAGTTTCCCTATCTCAGCCCTGTATGCCGTCTCATCCCCATCGGAGATGAGCCCGACCACGGTGGTGTCGTCAGTGAACTTGATGATGGCGTTGGTTGGGTAGGACGGAGTGCAGTCATATGTGTACAGGGCGTACAGTAGGGGGCTCAGCACACAGCCCTGAGGAGAACCAGTGCTGAGTGTGAGCGTGGAGGAGAGGTGGGGGCCAAGTCTAACAGATTGTGGGCGGTTTGTGAGAAAATGTTTAATCCAGGTGCGGGGGATCTGTAGTTTGAACAGTTCGGTAACTAATATGTCCGGGATGATTGTGTTAAACCATTAAGCCATTAAGTCTTTACTGCCAAAGGGACAAACACCAGCACTGAGCCTTCATGGAGAGATCACTAATCACTGCTGTCACACACACATACACACTTGCATATGTACACACAGAGGGCCCCAAACCCAGCTCCATTCACAGAAATGATCAGTGTGGATGAGTTTGGCTTGTAAATATGCATGCACATATGATTGAGTTTTTCCATGACTGTACTATGCACACATGCTTTCTGCTAGTTTACCACTACTCTCTACTGCTGTTAGTTATCATTGAATTAAAGTTGTTTTTTCTATGTTTTGAGATGGTGGTTGTAACCTGTTTGGATGTTAGATTTTTTTTCAATGTGCACCGTTACTCTGTACTGCGTTCTGCCTTCTATACATGTTTACTGTTTTCAGTAGTGGAGTCAGTGGAGTGAACTATGACATTGCTGATACAGGGAGAAACCTGAATGATTATGCTAAGCAGTACCAAAGCTATCAGCATAGAGAGACTGAGGAAACACAGCCTACAGGCACAATAAGGTGCTGCAGAAATGCACAATACAGCATCAGAAACAAACAGTTGTATACATTACTATATGATATATCATTTAGATTTAAACCAAATAACGGTTCCTATAAAGATCAGTTCTCCCTGATTCTCTTCTACCCTTTAGTTGATGTCACACATGAGAAACATCAAACTTGCTTTTTCTGTCTGTTACAGAGCGGTTTACGCTGTACAGCCCTAAGAAACTGAGGCACGCATGGAATAAGTGAGTATGTCTCCACCACTGCTGTTCTCAAGCTGTTTGACCTTTTTGAAATGTTGAAATGTTCTGGCTTGTGCTTGTAATGCATGCAGTACAGGTGTAATCCAAGTAGTTGGGTAATTGTGATGGCTTTATTTAAACTTCTGAATGTGAATCCAGGTGAAAAAGAAGAAATACAAATGGAGAAAGGCCGTGACATGCGCTTCTCATGAAGAGAACAACACATTTGTGACATCAACATGCTGGGGCTGCATGCTATTGGTTGTTGTTTGGATTTATTACAGCCAGCAGGCTATAACCGCACATAAGATTGAAGAAAACACAAGCAAACAGTGACTGTAACACCTAAGTCAAGATACCATTAGACTCCATCTTCATAATTACCAGTTGCAAGGCAGAGAGAGAAGCTTCGGCAAACTTCTGGACCGATGTGACCTCAGATTCTCCACTACGCTCTCTGCTAAGTAGCAGTTATCAATCAAGTCTTGATTTTCTCAAAGTCACTCATGGGAAACTCTTCAGACACTGTTCCATTGAATGAAAGGGAAAGTATTTTAGTGATGCAGTGATTTAGGATATGTAATGATATGCCCCATGGAGTTTATCTATTTTATCCTGATACAGTTTTAGTACGTTTAAAACTGGAATTTGCCAGTAGATGAAACCCAGCTCTTGTAATCCTCTCTCTGAATGTTGAATGGCAAAAACACTGAGCATTGCCAGTAGTATGTGGCTTTATTGCAATAATGGACTGAAAAATGATCCTTATCTAAACTAAACTGGACCATCTGTTATGGTTTTTTAGCATAGCCTATAGAGTGGCAAAAGTGCTTTTCTCACTGCCAGAACCAGAATGATTTCATTTTTAGGACCAATGGTGAAGGCTAGACTGAACAATTTTATACTGCTACATATAGGTACATGTAGTGATCGCTCCCCTTCTGTTCTGGCATCATAGAAGTATATACTTCAGTTTATGGGCAGATTTCCTGCTGTATTTTAAAAAATGGATCCTGCCCTTGGGGTTGCTGGGTTGGCTGGAACTCTAAGTCCTGGAGCAGGGAGGGGAGAGATACCATGTCTGCCCCTTGCTCCTCACACCAGTCTTTTTGTTATGTGTGCTATGTGCTACTTCCTCTTCTTCACAGAAGTGTAGATGGACCCTACTGCCCAACAGGGTTCATACAATCTGCTTCAGATCTGAATGACTCATTGTTCTGACAGTATTTGTAAGAAAATAGGTCTGATCTGTTCATCGATATGCCCATGTACAACATGTATTAGGCAAGAGTTTTCAACCTTTTTCTTACAGCTGTAATTACATGCAACTTCTTTCCATTTATACTCACAAATGGTCATTTATACCATTCCTAGAAGATAATGTGTCACAAGCTACAAAAGGTGTCATCAACCTGCCAGAGACAGGTAATTAAACATCTATCCAAGCACCACACATTGGTCATTAACATGTCATTAACATGCAGCCATTCAAGTAATGAAATCCACAAGGTTTTTATTCAAGTTACATTTCTAGTAAATTCAGGGGATTTTTAATCGGCATGGCATTGCAGATAGAATAACTACTGCATATTATCATCCTTAGGCAAAAAAGAAGCAAACATAAACAGAAAACAGAAAGGCATGCTGTGCTATGCTATATGTCTGCACTCTACAGCTTGTACAAACCACTCAGGCTCTGGTTAAACAGCACCTGTAGGGTTTAAACTAAAATTTATCACACGGATTACAAAATATACCATTTTATAGCTATGCTGGACCTGAATAAGAGATTGTGTGAAACTGAGGGGTCAGTTTCACCCGTGAACTAAGTTCAGGAGAAGGTTGCTGTCATAGTGGTGTGTCGGTCAGAACACAGGAGTCAGCTCTGGTTGAGAGCTTTATTGAGAGGTTTGTGTGGTTGACTGTGTGTGGAGGGTGTGTGTTTGTGTGTTGCGTGTGTGGATGTTTGTGTGACTGTGAGTGTGAGAGCCCACCTTACAGAGAGTGTTTGTTTGTGTGTTTTATAATCAAAGTTGCACACAACAACAAAAATCTGTCCCCAAGAGTTCGGTGTCCCCAGTTCTTCACCCTGCAGGAATCGGTGCAGCACTGAAATGGGGGAGGTCACCACAACTTTTATATTGTCCAAAATCCTTGGCCCTGTTGGGGTTCCTATTGGGGGCCTTGGCTGGAGGTTGTATTTATACATAAAGCACTCCAGTCACTAGCTCCCTAAACTGGTGCGTTATTCAACAGGATATGAGGTTCTGAGCTACACTCATCTGAAGAGAACAGGAAGGAGAAAGACTGCCTTTCTAGACAGTAGATTTTAGCACTAGACCTGCTATGGACAACAGCAGGTTAAATGCAGGATGCAGTATCACTTTTATTGGCCTCATTTTCAAACATTTTGTTTGTGCTGACAGGTTAATGTGTAGGTTTAAGGACATGTTCTAATTACTCTGAAGATCAAATGTAAAGAATAAGCTCTAAAGTGTATCACAATGTGATGGTATTCCTTGTATTATTACTGGGCAACAGCACTAATAGCGTGATATTCCTTAAAATCATGGATGAAGTGGTAATGGAGCAATATTGTTTAGATTATTGGGTGAGAGTGATTATATGGTGTAATGGGGACTTTATGGTAAGTCTTCCTGTCTAGGGATGTCATCCAAGAGCTGTTCCTGTGCCCAGTAACCCAGAGAGTGATCATTCCCATCAGTGAATAAGAACACAAACAAGAAACGCTATTCCAGTGCAAAGATTGAAATGCTTCTTTTTCAAGGCACTGAGGTGGTGCTAGCATGCTAGCAACTCAGAACTACTGTGCCCTTTTGTCAGAGCTCATCTGATATAAGATCTTCTAGCAATACTTTTTTGTAGATTTCAAAGAAACACTGGAGTTGTATTTTCCTTTTGATGCAGTTTATTCCCTATTATTTCTAGTTCTAGGTTTGTTTGGAAAACAAAAAACAATGTTGCTGAAACAGGCTAGAAATGGTGAGTCCTCTGTCCCATTCTATTAGGCCTTCCTGTAGGCCTTGGCATTCTCAAGGCTCATGGACACCTACTTCCTATTATTTACATGGCTCCAGGGACTCCCCTGGTGGCAAGTGATGTCATCGCACCCATTTACACTCTATAGAGTAGACCAGTGTTTCTCAACCCTGCTCCTCGCGGCACCCTGTCCTGCATAGCTTCTAGCTATCCTTGCTGCTTGATTAAATCAGGTGTGCTCAGCTAATAAAATGTGCCACTGATGAATTCAGTCAGGTAGGTAGAGCAAGGATAGGTAGAAGATATGTAGGACAGGGTGCTGCCAGGAGCAGGGTTGAGAAACACTGGAGTAGACTATACTTGCAAGTCACAACAGTTTGTATCAAACATGGCAATGACATCACAACGTCCAGGAAAGTGTAAGAACTGCATGCCACATGTAGCTGCATTATCATGCTTAAATAAAAGGCAGAATAAGCACCATATTATATTGCAGGAACATGATCTGGCCAGTGATGTTCATAATTTACACTTTATATACCAGCTTTAGTACACACCATCCACTTTATATACCAGCTTTAGTGCACACATCCACTTTATATACTAGCTTTGATGCACACCGTCCACTTTATATACCAATTTTAATACACACCATCTGCTTTATATACTAGCTTTGATACACACCATCCACTTTGTTCTTGGTTCTGTTCACCTGATCACTCCCACTTAAAGCAATTTCTTATTTCCCAAACTTTGTTTTCCTTTTAAAAAATCAAATCTAATGGTTTAATGCATTTGTGTCTCTACCAGTTAGCTTGTACCTTGTCTGGTCAACCATTGAAACCTGGTCATGCAGCACTTCTAATATTGTTGACTCCTTATAGTGGTGGAGAGGAGGATGAGGGACAAAATCAGGGCCATCCTGGGCAACCCCTCCCATCCCCTCTATGATGAGCTGTGGCAGATGGGGAGCACCTTCAGCCACAGGCTCACCTTCCCCAAGTGCAAGACAGAGCAAGTTAGGCGCTCTTTTGTGTCTTTTTGTGTACAACAGCGCCTGAGACCCCCCTAGCCAATCCCTCTTTCCCTAGTCCCCCCCCCTCCCCCCCAACCTATCATGCCATTTTTGCACTACATCTAAATACCTGAGCCTGTTTTTGTCTCATTCTACTGTTCACAATATCTTTTTTGCACTACATGTACAGTTGTTTGCTTGTTTTTTTTTTTTTACTATTTATTGTTTATTACTATACTATACATTATAGCACATTATATTTATTGTACTGTAATTTTATTGTATTTTTTATTGTATTGTATTTGTATTATATTTTTATCTGTACTTCTTCGCCTGTCCTTCTGCTGCTGTCAACACCCAAATTTCCCCACCTGGGGATCAATGGAGTGCCATCTTATCTTATCTTATATGGCGTTTTGGTTGTGTTGTACTCTGCCTCACTTTTAAGTTGCTTTGGATAAAAGCGTCTGCCAAATGAATAAATGTCAACGTAAATGTAAAACACTGACTATATATACTGATATACTGTAGACTTTTTAAAAAAGAATCAGATTTTCATCACTGAAACTGTTGTACTTGGTCCTGTGGAGATGTGGAGATGCTGTTGTTGTCCTTTCAAAGAAATTCACTTCCTGTTTTCCAAACTTTATAACTCTCAGCGTCTTTATGGTCTGGCACAAACTGAGTATATGGCATGCCAAGAATTCAATTGCACACAGTGCGAGCCTCACTGGGTTCTGCTGGCCCCTGTCCAGTCTGCTAGGAAATAAATATGTGATGAAAGAACTCTCTTCCTTTTATTGTTTGCCAGGAGGATGTTATAAATGTTTTAAATTCAGAAAGCTGTCCGTCAAACAGAATTACAGAATACACTTTTACTAGAACATGTTCATTCTGTATAATTATCTCTGGTCCTGCAGAAGACATTATGTGTGAAGTCAGACAGGGTCAGATATTTGTAGTGTCTTCTCAATGATCAAGATGTTAATAAATGCCATTGCCTCCATTAGGCATACATTTTCTGTGATAGCTGTTCGGTATAATATATTGGCAACATATTCTGACATTTATAACATTTTCCAGAACTATTGCTGACTCTTATATTTCATTCACTGCAATGTTATCAATTGTAATGCTTCACATAGAAGAGCTTCTTTGAAAGGGCTTCTTTGAGAGGGCATGCTTTGGAAAGTGTCTTCCAAAATGCTGGGCAGAATGGTGGTCAATGACATAGATTTTTTTATATCTGTATTTTTTTTTTTTTTTTAATATTTAGCTCTGTGGACTGAGATGAATATTTTAAGTTTACTGAGAATTTTACCTTGAGTTTTCAAAAATCCTCATTTGGAAACAATAATTCCAGAGTAAACTATTCCAGTTAGAGGGGTTTTAGAGGGGTCTTTTTTTTTTTAAACCAAACTTGTGCTTACTGTTCTGCTGGTCAACACAGGAGTTCAGAAGTTAATTGCCTTTGGTCTGATGTAATTGCACCAGTATCACCCAAGCTTTATTCAGGCTGATGAGACACTGATGAACCTGTAAGGCAGAATTTCAGGAGAGTGTGAGCATTTTTGGCTGTCTCTGTCTTCACTTCAGTAGCCTGTCCAATACAGAGGCAGCCGGAAGGTGACCTGGTGGTATATGCTCTTCTCCTCACAATGTTTATAGAGACAGTGAGTTTGAGACCAGCCCCTGGCTGGAGACAGATTCTAACTGTTGCACTTATTCTGAGAAACACTGAACCCAGCCTGAGATCAGCAAAAATATCCTTATATGAATTTCCTCTCAAAATGGGGCCATGTTTCTGCAGAGTAGCAAAGTTGAAGGATAAGGGATTTGAAAGTATAAATCTCCTTTAAAACACAGTTGATGTCAGGGGAAAAAAGCTGTTTTTGATAGTGCCTTTTTATGTTCTCATTTGTTCTACTTTTCAAATAATTTTTGATGTAGGATTTTTTTAAATTAATGCTTAAGAAACCTTCCCTGATTTGACCTCTAATTTTACTGAAACAGGTTTGTGGCATTTTCAGATATAGAAAGCTTAAATCAGGCTGTTGGCTCAGGATGTTTGCCTGTCTGGGTTCCTTATAAATATATCTTTATCTTTATAAATATATCTTTATAAATACCACTATGGTCCCATGGAGGCTTGGTCACCCACGCAGGCTGTGGCACCACAAACATTTTGAAACTTCATTCCGCATTGGTTTTGAACTCAGAGGCAGCAGATATATGTCATTTTTGCCTAAAAATTTTGCACAAAATGCAGCAGAAGTTGAATCTGATTCCAGCCAGTATCAATGAAATATCTTCCTTGACATAATACAGTAATGTGTGTGTGAAAACTTCAAGGAGTACACTCAAATTCACAAAGGTTAACAGGAGGGGAGCAGTTGTGTAAGAGCTTGGTCAAACAACAGTTTATCCATCTAGTTATGTCAATTTAATGCTTTAGACAATATGTCATGACAGGGGTAGGGGTATTTTATTGTTCTCAGTGGTAGAAAAAAGTCCCTCTTGTCCTTTCAGCATGCACATACAGTGATCATGGTCTCGCTCAGTTTGTGGCATGAACAGCGTGGGTCCTCTCACCTTTGTGCTGGTTAGAAGGTGGGGGGGTGGCCTGTTGTGCAATCACATTTCATTGAGGTTTTTGTGTAATATTTCCATCCCTGCGAAGTACATGTTGTGTATATGTGGGTCTTTGATCTGCAGCTGGGAACATGTTTTAATACCTGTTAAAAAGCAAATCTCTGCAAAGGCACCACCATCATTTCTGTTTTGTCTGCATGCTCGTTGTTGGAAGTGAGGATGAATGTATGCTGTTGTGGGGTCACAAAGGCTGAAACGCCTGCATTCAGTCTGCACTCTTGCCACTTTTGTGTTCCAGGCTTGGGTATGTGGATCATGCAGAGGAGCTAGCCACCAGATTCCTCCAGTCCTACCCAAAGAAACGTCTCTCCGCCCAGGTGGCCCTCAGCCATGAATATTTCAGCAGCCTGCCCCCTCAGCTCAGTGAGCTGTCTGACAGTCAGTGTCTCACTCTGCTGCTACACACCCACCAACACAAGTCACATGCAAATTTATGCAAACCAGGACTTTTGTTCAGCAAGAAAAAGTGTCTTATTAATTATTGCCACTGGAGCTCTGATTTTTGGCCATTGTGGTTCTTCTGAAGCAGACTTTTAATATGAAAATGTCAACGAAAAATCTAACGTGCATATCGCCCAAAAGTAATGAAGCTGTAATTGTTTATTTTCATTTTTTTGTAGAGTATGGAATATGCATCTAACAGTGAAACTGCTTTTAGTCTTGAATCAAGTCCTGACCACTCATAATATTCATGGTAATATTGTCAGTACAGTACACAGCTATCACTTCAGGCTTACGGTATGATAAGGAACTGAAAGGCCAAGCAGTACAGATGTTGACATTTTCTTAATGAATCTGTACAGACAGACATATGACGAGAAAAACATACTATGCCATTATTGGTACATAAAAAACAGTCTGGTGAATCCCCTTTGATTTGCAAACTTTGCACTTTGTGTACTTTGTATGCTTTATGTAACACAGAAACCGATAATGGGCTAGATTTGTAAGAGATGAGAACAAAATCCAGTTCAGGAGTGACACTGAATGTCACAGTGCTCATTTGCACCACCATTGATGCTCCACCATCTGGTCTAAAACACTGCTGTGACAACTGAACCTGTCTGAGATGATAAAAGCAGGCACTGTGTTCTACTCAACAGCATGTGTCGAATGTATTCCATCATTCGTTGCTTTGAAATGACAGGAGTTCAGTATTGTAAATGATAGATTCTGGTGTTACTCATTTCTGTAGCTTCACACATTACTCAAACAAGGACATGCTGTTTCAGAAGGAGTGAAATGTATTTGAAACAGTATTTTTGTATATTACTTGTAAACAATATACACTACACATCAAAAGTATATTAAAGGCTGATTTATGCTTCTTGGCCTCAGCTGTCGCACAAAGGGATTGATGTAATTATAACAATATTGGTTGTTTGTAGAGAGAGTTGTATTGCCCATTGCGAGCCACCTGGATTGTGTAACAGTGCAAAGGGTGATGCAGATGACCGGAAAATTACCGCAAGTGATGATTCATTGATGATGACTACTGTTACCTAAAAGCTAAATGTGGTAGTTACATACAGCTACATACTGCTCTGCGAAAATGCAATAAGCATGAAGGGTCTTCAGCTGGTGAAGGGCAGTGCCATGTCTGTGTACGCATTCAAGTTTGCATACAGATTTGAAGCATAAATCAGCTTAAAGGCTGAGACTACTGAAGAGGGCTGTGTGGGCATAGACAGCCTGTCATGTGCATGTGTCATTATTCATTGGCTGTGCGGGGCTGCATAACCCCTACTTGATAAGGATGAACCAGACTGTGGAGTAAGCACTCAGGGTTTTACCCCATTGCTGTGTTGATGTGTCTGAGCAGGACACAGATAAGCGCATGGGTGCACAATGCACTTCTCTACCAGGAATCCCGCGCTAACGTCGGCTTACTGCACTCTTGCCACCTTGTTTTATCAGCCAGCAGCCAAGTCCTCATCAGGCAGAGTCATACATGCCTCCACATTATCAGACTGCAGCAGACTGCTGGAAGAAAGCTGCCTGTCTGAGTCATTAACAGCTACAATGTAGGCAGACCACCAGAGGGCAATTAAAATGCAGGAAATAAAACACCTCAGGGGTGGCAATTTTAATATGAGAATTTAATTTGTAATTTCACAGATTAAGAATTTTCCCTCTATTATTCCTTTTATCAGCTCACAGCAGGTTATTTGCACAAGCGTAACCATAAGGCGATATTCATTGGCAGGAACACATCTTTGCATAACACAACACTGGCAGAGGCTGAACTCTTTTACAGGGAAGAATGAAGAGGGGATAATGTTTTTTTTTTAATGAAGACTGCAATAACAGCCTACAGTGAAAATTTACACTACATCTGGAGGAGCCCAGTTTCTGGTGCCAGAAAGTAATTGTAGCCACACATGGAAAAAAGGTATCACATTTAAGTGTGTAATTACCAAAGAATGATTATGTCTCTTGTTGAAGTACTAATACACCAGTACATGTGAATGGAAAATATTGATCACCACTGTCAGTCTGTCGGGAACACACCTCACACCAGCACACCTAGTCCTGTTCCCTGATATATTGCGGATTTATTGTGCAATTATAATTCAACATGTGTTGAATGTGTTCATCCAACTTGATCCTGAAGTCAGGTTTTAGGAAACAGTCAGTAAGTATTAGAAAATGAAAGGCCAGAGATATATTTGATAGGTATATTTATAAATGGTTAGTGAAAGTTTCTTGGTTATTTTGTAGGGGCAGTTTTAAGAACAACAGGAGTCATTGTCTACACAGTATGGCCAACCATAGCAGCGCCTTTTTGCTAATATGACATAGCTACATCTAAATTGTGTCTGTTATTTCTCCATTTTTATCCTCCTGCAGTGTCGTCTGTGTTCTCAGTTCCGCACGTAAGACTGCAGCCTGAGCCGGGTGATAGTGTGAGAGAGTGTGGAAGAACAGGCAGCCACAGCAAAGGCATATCAAACAGAAAGCACTGAGTCCAACACAGGAACAACAAAGCAGGTACCAGTTTATCTGAAAAATGTAGCTTGGACTGTCTTCCCAGAACACGTTTATAAAAAGCAATATTTAAACCTAAGCCATTTAAGGTTGCATTTTATGATATAGAATATATACTAAATATAACTATAGCAGCACATACACTACATAAACAAATAAGGCTGTTTATATTTTCTGTTTTGAGTTGACCTGTTTGAGTTTAACCTAAATGGTTGTCATTTGCATCACATTTTTTACATTATTGCCATTTAGCAGATGCTCTTATCCAGAGTGACTTACATCGGTTCCAGTTTTTTTTTTTTTTAACAATATTATCCATTTATACAGCTGGATATTTACTGTGGCAGTTGTGGGTTAAGTATCTTGCCCAAGGGTACAGCAGCAGTGCCCTAGCGGGGAGTCAAACCAGCAACCTTTCAGTGATGAGTCCTGCTCCTTAACCACTATGCTATACTGCCGCCCATTTGCTGGCAGGGACCTTGGAAACTCATATTCTTTCACTATGAATGCTAGCAGTCCATCAAACACTGGCATAAACTTCAATCTGCCCCTCTGCCTTCATACCCTGACAGACTCCTTTCAAAATCCATACCTCTGGCTAAGACCCTGACAACATGGACAGTCTGTGAGACAGAAACACATACATCAGGCTACACAAATGCACACCTTGGAAGAACTTGAATTCCCCTAGAACCTCACCATTTTCCCAATATGGCTGCTGTACTGCAAAAGTTACCTCTGTAGCTCAGTCCTAGAAAACTCCTTGTAGCTTTAGTGCTTCACCTGACATGTCACCATTGTACTATACAGATATAAAGAGAGGGATGGTATTTCAAATTTAAGTGTAGGTATGAAAGAAAGATGAATGGTCATAATTAATATTGTAATGTGGAAAAGGATTTGAGACATATACTGTAGTTTTTGGAGGGTGAGTGCAATTACAGGTTGAGCAGTGGTAGGTGTTGGAATTTGGTGAAATTCAATATTCATTATTACTGTACTTGCAAGCTGTTAACAAGAACTTTAGTCCGGACCTCAGGTGGAGGAGAGAGGAAAGACTGTTTATTGATGATCTTCAATACAGCTGGGCTTCACAGTTGATGGTCGGCTCAGCAGTTTCAGTTTCAGATGTTACACTTACAAAGTCTTGCGCTTACAGTCTTACACCTTACACACTCCTCAGCCTCTCGTGATCCCGTCTCCCTCTGCTCCCGAGGGCAACTCTGCAGCCACCTAAATAGTTAGAAGTGTTCACACAGGCCTGACAGGTGTTTGGGTTTGTTCGACCTTGGTGCCCTGGATACTCTGGCATCTAATTGGAAGAAACATCCCCTGAAAGGTATCTTTGGATTGATAGTGGGAACATCCTGACCTGACTCCTTTCTGCCACAGACAGTGACAGGAGGGGCACTTGTAGAAGAACAGCTTGTGGGTTACACCAAGTGGTGTGCAGCTGTGTTCCCCAGGCCAGGCCGTAGATCACACGCAAAGTGGACCAGAGGCTAAAATATGAGGTACAAGACCAGAGGTCACACGCACAGAGTGAATCTGAGATCAAGGTATGAGGTAGAGAACCAGTATATCAAGGATCACAGTTGTGCATGTATCTCAGCACCCTTGAATGGTTACACATAGAGTGATTAACCTAAGAACAACTACATGAGTGTATGAAATCATGGGCCTCTCAGTAGGCCTGCACCACAGACACACAGACACAGTGTGCACATGTGCATGATTAGTTCAATAGCAGCATCACACTGGAATGTATATCACATAACCTGATTATGTGATCACCCTAAAAACTACATAAACACAATCACCATTACACTGTTTATGCTAATTATATCAGTCTAATCATTATACTGATTACTACCTACAATAAATGATCACTAAATAATCACCATTATTCTTCAGTGATAGGTCCAGGGAGGGAGTTGTGGGGGGATTTTGTTGGATCTGTTATAGAGCGTAGCAGTGGGTCTCTTTTGTGGTAAGAGTCCAAAGCAGTATGGTCAATACTATTCCACAGTACAGGTACGTGGCAGAGACAGGAGGACTGAGAAATGGCTCAAGTTTTTTTAAATAAATAGATTTGCTGGTAACTTGTTGCAAGTTTATTGATGTGAGATTTGTAACTAAGGTGAGAATTTAGAGTTATTTATAGTTATTCGTAGGTGTCTGTAACATGCAATGGTTAATTTGTAAGTGGTTCAGGAGTAATTGAAACCTTTTCATGACAACATCTGAAACACATGCACTTGATGGTTTTTGGCATTAATTGATAAATGTTTTAGGTCAGGCTATCTTAAGAGTTAAGATTGACAGTTGGTTTAGAGTTTTTTAATGTCAGTCTTACAGAGTGATTACAGTATCATCAGCTGGCAACTGCTAACTTGACAGATGAGGGGAAGGTCATAAATGTATAATAGAAAGAAAAGTGGACCCAAAATGAAGAACACCAGTATTGCAGGAGGAAAGGAGGATTTTGCTTGAATTATTTGTAGCAGTCAGGATCTATCCAGTTTTGAGAGACCTTCTAGTGAGAGGTGAAACTGCTGGACTGCTGGATACACACATTGGTGGACCGGTGTCGAGACAACAATCTGACTCTTAATGTTGAGAAAACTAAAGAGATGGTTGTTGACTTCAGGAAGAGCCCTGCTATTTACACTCCTTTGAACATCAACAGCTCTGCCGCGGAGACAGTCAACAGCCTCAAGTTCCTGAGAGTGCACATAGCAAAGGACCTCACCTTGACACTCAACACCTCCACCATAACCAGAAAAACCCAGCAATGTCTCCACTTCCTGCAGACGTTGAAGAAAGCCAAACTCACTCCAATTCTCACCACCTTCTAACGAGGGACCATAAAGAGCATCCTCTGCAGCTGCATCACCGTCTGGTTTGGGAATCGCAACGTCACTGACCACAAGTCCCTACAGCGGATAGTGGAGACAACATGTGCAAATCATCGGGGTCCCTCTCCCAACCATGAATGAACTCTTCAATAAACACTGCATGCGGTGTGCAACCAGCATTGCCACCCCTCCCTTCCTGACCCCTCCCACCCCTCTCATGGACTGTTCACCCCCTTGCCAACTGGCAGAAGGTACCGGAGCATCCGTACTGTCACTGCCAGACACTGCAACAGCTTTTTCCCTCAGGCAGTCAACTCCCTGCTCCCTCCTCAACTCCCTGCTGGCCCCACCTCCTCTCCTGCTCCTGGACAAGAATGGACCCACACCCCCAGGGCACAGTATGCCCCCATCCACTCCCCTGGACTGAGCACCGCAAAATTTAAATGCACATAGCCACTTTATGGAAGGTGTAATTTTGTTTACAATTTTACTTGCACACTTCTGCCTGCCGCTTTTTCCATTTATTGTCTTGTTATTTTGTCTATTTATTGTCTTGTGTATTTATTCACTGACTGAATGTAGCACCATGGGTCCCAGGGAAACGTTATTTCAACCCTACTGTATACCTGTATATGGATGGGCTGACAATAAAATCTTTCTTGACTCTTGAATTTAAGGTCTGTCATTAACTCTTTGTTTTGTCAGCCAGGGTGGCTTGTAAATAAAAAAAATTACCAGCCAAAATTATTTTTTGTGAATCAAGCTACATTTTAACTAGATCCTGTGAGGCAACCATCTGCATAGTGGCATCAAGGTATATTTTTGACTTAAACAGCTAGCCTATATAATAATGTGTGGACAGCTAAATCACAGTAATATTTACTACTACTAGTTTGTAAGCTGGACATTATTCAAGGAAGTTACATAAATAATCAATGAAATTGTAATTAAATTTACACACACAGCTTCTCAAAATCGGAGAGGGATCTTCTATTTTTCTGAGAGCATGTACTGTCTTCGTCCATTACAGAGTTCAGTGTTTGCAAGGAACTTTTGCATCTGTATAGTGTTTAGCAAAACTCAGGGGTGTATTAATTTCTGATTTCAGTTAAGGCCTGTTTGTCTTCCGAGTTCTTAGCATTTTCCTCTTCTGTCCATGGAAAATAAGAATTTTGAGCTTACTCCATGGTGGGGAGGCTTCTCATACTTGAACTTTATTTGATATTTGATATATTTGATTATGACTGCATCCATTTTTAATAAAACTGAGTTAGCATTTTTCAGGATTAGAGAACACAGCTTTTATCATCATGGTACAATCTAATATGACATTGCTGAATCTTTGGAGTTTGGATATAAATAGCTGTTTGAATTAAAAATCAAAATTTTTAATTTTAGCCAAAATTAGATGTTATGCTACATGTACTGCAACTTCTGCTTGGCTCTGTGACCAGCTGATCACAGTTGGCAACCAAGATCACTCAAACATCAGTCTTCAACTAAATATGTAGCAGTTGATATTGTATTGTAACTAAACTGCAGGTATTTAAATGACAGATGGTTATTCCTTTTATTTTACAAAGTTGATGGAAGACAGAGGGCCCATTCAGTCTTTTCCCTTTACAGTGTCAGTTTTGTGTTTGTTTTGGTTTGAGGTCTGCAATTGTGAAATTTAAGCACGCACTGCAAAGAAAAATTACTACAGAATTTTTAGTGGGAAGCACCAGAAGCTGTGTTGACAGGGATGGGAGTAGAGAAGGTGGGTGTTGGAGCAACTGGCTGAGGGGGTGCATGGTGAGAAGGCTGAGGATTTGAATTGGACTTAATGGGGAAAGAGAGATATGCTGTAGTTTTGGTGGGGTACAGTGGGGAAATGTAGGTTTTGAGGATTGAAGTGTGAGATATTTATGAAACAGAAACTTGATAATGCATACTTTAGATGATCATTTCACCACATGTGAGACTTGTGTGCCAGGAATGATCATGTGAGAGACAGGCAAACATAAGGTGAGTCACTTAGTCTAATGCATCATGTACCATGTACCATTTAAAAAAGATTGTGACAAGTCAATTCCTGATTTACTAACTGGGTATTTCCAATTAGGAAACTAAAATTCTGACTGTTTCAGAGTGCTAACTAGTAGGGGCAGAGTCAAGGAAATCGTGGCTTTGCACATAAAGGACTACAGCAAAAAGAATTTCAATTAATGCGGTCTTTAAGAGGGAAAACATTGCCATTACACTTGCCTTTCTCTCACATGGTTGTCGCTGATGCTGATATGATACCTGGTTCACTGGGCTCCTTAGAGGATCTTTACATAACACACTTGACATGCACACTTCTACTTCTCCCATTAAGGGATTCCTGTACAGATATTCCAGTGATTTGTTGTTATAAAACTAGAGGAAGATGCAGTAATCAGCAGAAGCAGGAAACAGATCAGGTATCTGTGCTCCGATTCAGTATGGCCATCTTGCCTATAGGGTTTTTTCACGTAAGTGCATAGCAAATCAATTCATTTAGAACTGCGAAAACCCCTTAAAAACAAAGTGGCACGTAAAAGCAGTGAATATGTTGAATATCGTTCTTGGAGGAATGACAGTTTTCTTGTTTAACATTCTTGTACATGTGAGTTCATGGACCAGATAAAACTCCAGAAATTGATGCAAGCACTTCGAACGATTCTCAAATGCCTTACAGAACAAAATTGGGTGCCCCATGCAAAATAAGAGGGGTCATTTCAATTAAGTAGATAATGGGCCAAAATTTGCATTGATTTGGCTGAGTACAATGGTTTGAGTCAAATAATGGTTAGAGTCCAATAATAATGCCAATAAGTGAGGCTGAAATGATTGCATTAAGGTGAGGATTAAATCTGAAATTACTGGCAGGTGCACAAAGAGATTTACAGGGTCTTTGAGGGGATATTAATGAAGACCTGTCTTTTTCCCTACACTCATAATGACCAACCCTGTTCCACACACACACACACACACACACACACACACATACACACACACACAAAAGCCTTTGCTGAGGGCAGGGGCGTTGGACCGCAGGTAATGGTGGACCTGACTAACTAGGGCCCTGCCTGGATGGGGGGCCCTCCAAAAGCCTCGGAAATAGATTGATTTTGGTTTCTAATTTTGCTAATTTTGACTCCTTCTGTTATTATAGAAATAAATAATAACTTCCATGATAAGTTCTGCTTATCTGCCTGTTGTTTCCTTTATCTGCTTATCTGCCTGCTTCCTGCCCCCACGCCCCCCCCCCTCCCCCGCCTCAAAAGCAAAAGTGGTTAGATCCTCCAGTGTGCAAATCTTTCATGTAAATAACATGGCTAAAAAGAGCAGTCAGTGGCTTTCACCAATTCTGAAACCTAAATGAAACCAAAATCAAAGTCAAGATTTCAGAAGCGCAAGGAGCACAGAGAGCGAGAGAGAAAGCTAAAAGAGGGTAGGCAACTGCCGACGAGTTTCTTTCAGAAAACAGGTGAGCCTGTTAGTGCCAAACAGTAAATATGTTGCAGTAACGTAAGCTAGTTTGCTAACAAGCGATTAGCTAGTTGGAAGAATGATTTGATTCAATGCAGGTAGTAAGCAGTTTATTAATAGTTAATGTAACAGACAGTGTTTTTGTGATCATAACCCAGCATAGTTAGTCTTAGCCCAGCAGCTAAGCTGTAAAATACACACTGTTAGTTCCAGGAGCAGCTGCAGAGGGAGAGAGAGCAGGCACCTCTTCATGTTCTGATGTAGCTGAAGATATGAGACAAGGTGAGCTCAGCAAAGTAGCTAAGGTGTTCCACCTTCCAAACAACCATTTACTGGGCAGTTACAGTGAAAATAACCTTCCAAGTTGTTAGAGTGTAATACAAAGATGAAACGCTAATATAACTTTGTCTATTTATGCTTGTAGAGGAGTCTGTTAGTGTAACGGAGAGAAACAGGGAAAGAGCATCTCAGACAGAGAGTGACTCTACAGAGAGTGAGGGAATTGATGGAGGGGAGGTCAGCAGTTGCCCTAATGAGGAAAAGACAAAATTTGAACAGACAGCCTCATTTATCCTCATTTAACCACAGTATGATTGATGAAGCATGCTTACCTTGTTGATTATTAGCTGTTCATATTGTACTTTAATTTATTTTTTTGTTTTTCAGTTTTGAATTCCTCCCTAATTACATTGTTTCAAACAGAGACTAAGTTTAAGTCTAATCCTCATTGAACTACAGCAAGATATGTGATTCAAAGCACACTTACCTTATTGATTGTCAGCTGTTTAAGCCTTAAATGCATACCAACCAACCTAATAGTTAAATATAGCCACAAGCGGTGATTACGGGGTCATTTCTTTGCTATAGTGCCACCCAGTCATGGATTTACACCAAACCTGATCACCTTAAGCCTACTGTCCTATAGATATCAGTTCTCATGTAAATGTGACAGGTAATATAAATGTTAAATAGGTCAATTTTTTGCCATTGTGAAATATATGTTTTACAATCAAGAATGTTTGCTATTAGAAGAAACCAAATGATTTTTGCCATCTCAGGTCAAAGTTGACCTGAGTCTAGCTGTCTGGGTCAATGGATGTTGATCTGGGCGTAGCCGTCTGGAATGTAGCAAAGTGTAGTTTTTGAATGGGAGAGTGGTGGAAAGTGAGTTTGCCATGTAATTTTTATACAGATTGCTATTTGGCACATCCAAAACACACCTGCAAAGTTTCATGATGATAGTCATAGTTTAGTCAGTTTAAAGGCTGCTGAAATTTGATTGGCTGATGGCGGCCATCTTCTTTGAGCTATCAACTTGTCCTTATAGACTTTGTTAGGACCTTTGACCAAGACACAGAATGCAAAATTTGAACTTGATAGGGCAAGCGCTTTAGGAGTTATGACCATTTGTTTGCTATAGCGCCACCTATGGACGGATTTACACCAAATTTGGTTTGACTCTAATGGCACGTAGATGATGGATCTCAAGTTTGGTGCTCATTGGACATTGCAGTCAGGAGTTATAGCTCATTATATCAACAGAGACCACGCCCACCAAATTCATTGGCTTACTGCGGCCGCATCTTTTAACGTAGCAACTTTCTTTCTACAATATTTAAAGATCTTGGTCTGAAGATGCTGTGTACCGAAGTTCGTGCAAATCGGACAAACCATCTAGGAGGAGATAGATTTTAAAGGTTTTACAAAAAAAATTCAAAATGGCGGAAAATCCAATATGGCGCATCATTTTGGTCCTAGAGGATTTTTTGTTCATCTGGGGCCAGGGAATCGGGAAAAAATATTTTGATTCTACCCCACACGGTTCAAGAGTTATAGCCCAAAATGCGTTGTGTATCGTTATAGCGCCACCATCCGGCCAATTGGGGTAATTTTTTTTACCTGAGTAGTGGGTGACCATAGCAACCTATGTACCAAATTTGGTAGCTCTAGTGTCTATAGTTTGTGCTGTGAAAACACTTTTAGGGCAGAAAAATAATAATAATAATAATAAATAAATAATAATAAAAAATATAGCCGCAAGCGGCGATCATCAGGGTCCAAGCAGAATCGCAAAAGTTGCAACCAATGTTGGAATTAGAAGTGGTTCAGTGGCTTCAATAGGAGATATAAGAGGTGGAATTTTAGGAAACGTTAAAAATTGACACATGATATTCAGGCTCTGTCATGTCAAATTACATCTAGTCTATTTGTGAAACAGCTCAATATCCCCTTTCCAACCGATATAAAGCATGTCTAATCTGACAGTCATGTAACCTTCACTGTCACTTCAATCCATTACATTTCCAAATAATTTAACCAACAGGGTAATGCAATAAAGTAACAAAACAGTTGTTTGAGAGATATATTGAATAAAACAACTTCCTATATATCTGCACTCTCGGGAATGTCAAGACATGTTCATATTAAATCACAGCATGTTTTAACCTCCAATATGTGAATATCAGACATGAACCTTCTCAAACAAAGAGGTAACCAAATACACATTTTTGGCAATGACAGTATTGCATCCACAAATATTAGGAAATTGGAATACTCCCTTGGGTTTCAATCTTCATACGTGTAAAAAGCTTTGTAACGCCTGGACTATGGATGCAAAAGATTGTGAGAGCATGTGTGGATCACCTGCAAAATTAAATGGATGGCATCTTAGAAATGATTTGATGAATCAAAATAGCTTTTGGTCGACAAGGTCTGTAGATCTTGCATATGTAACGAAATGTGAGCAAATGAGCTTAAGTATAAGTATACCAAATTTCAGATTTTTAGCTGAAGCGGTCGTTGAGATATGGCAAAATGTCAGTTGTAGCGCCCCCTATGGACGGAATTTCACGAAATTTGGCGTGCTTCCAAAGATCATGCTAATAATGGAGGGAGTCAAGTTTGGTTACGTTTGAACCTTTACCTCACAAGATATTGGCCATAGAGTCGTTATAGGCCACGCCTTCAAATTTCATTAACACGTAACTTTGAAACGGAACGGAGAATCAAAATTATTTTTACAACTTTTTGTCAGCACGGTCTGGACATCATGTACACCAAAATTCGTGATGATCAGACGAGTGGCCTCGGACGAGTTCATTTTCCTGCCCTTTTCATGAAATCAAAATGGCGTGGAAATTTTGTGGTGGACATTGGTGTGAATGGGCCCATTTGATTCGGGAGTGTACAAGGAATCAGAGCAAAAAGAATTTTTGTTCTAACCCCTGCAGTTCCCAAGATAGAAGTTAAAATGTAAATGTGCTTACTACAGCGCCCCCTTTTGGCTGATTTGTTTCATATTTGGTACATAGCTTCTATGTGCCATTATGAATGAGCCTATTTATTTTCATGAAGATCAGCCATTCGCACTGGCAAATATTGACCGCTGAAGTTTGATTGGCTGTTTGGCGGCCATTTTGTTGAGCGAGCCAATCGGCACTCTAGGACATGTGAGCAAATGGGGCCAAGTATGAGTACACCAAATTTCAGATTTTTAATTTAAGCGGTTCTTATTGCAATGTTTTAGTTATAGCGCCCCCTATGGATGAAATTTGACAAAGTTTGGTGTGCATCCAAAGAATGTGGTACTGATTGGGTGTCTCAAGTTTCATTAAGTTTGGACCTTTACATCCCAAGATATTGGCTGTAGAGTCATTATGGGCCACGCCTTAAATTTTGATTGACGTACAACTTTGAAACGGAACGGCGAATCAAAAATCTTTTTACAACTTTTTGTCAGCATGGCACATAGATGATGCATACCAAATTTCGTGAGAATCGGATGAACGGCCTCCAACTAGTTCGTTTTACTTTCACTTTCGATTTTTTGAAAATGGCGGGAAAATTTTCATGACGCGAATTGACGGGAGGGGTTGGGTTCGGCAGCTTTCAAGGAATCAGAGGAAAAAAGAATTTTTGTTCTAACCCTTACGGTTCCCGAGATATGAGCAAAAACGTAAATGCGCTTATTATAGCGCCCCCTACAGGCAAAAATCGGTGATTTCACTTGCGCGAGTCATTTCACCAATTTGGAATGTATGATCAAGATTTGGAGCATGTGCGACTTACGGTTTTTGCTGCCCATCGCGTTTCGCTGGAGAAAAATAATAATAATAAAAATTCTAACAATTACAATAGGTGCCTTGCACCTTCGGTGCTTGGCCCCTAATTACAATAGGTGCCTTGCACCTTCGGTGCTTGGCCCCTAATAATAGTGAAAAATTCTAACAATTACAATAGGTGCCTTGCACCTTCGGTGCTTGGCCCCTAATAATAATAATAGTGAAAAATTCTAACAATTACAATAGGTGCCTTGCACCTTCGGTGCTTGGCCCCTAAAAATCAGAACAAAAACAATAGGGTTCCAGCAGCTTCGCTTCTTGGACCCCTAAATATAGCCGCAAGCGGCGATCATGGGCGATCATTATTATTTTATAATTATAATAAAAATCAGAACAAACACAATAGGGTTCCAGCACTACGTGCTTGGACCCCTAAAAATAAAAATCAGAACAAACACAATAGGGTTCCAGCACTACGTGCTTGGACCCCTAATAATCGGAACAAACACAATAGGGTTCCAGCACTACATGCTTGGACCCCTAAAAGAAATATTACAGCATATAGGGGAATCAATCAAAAGATCAAGGACCATAGCATCCACCTTAGTCCTAACAGATGGCAGTTTTATTTTATTTACATAAAAACTTTTTTATTTTTAACTGTAATTTATTCATTCATATTTTTATTTTGTGTTTTATTAGTGTGATTGCAATGCAAAGCCGTAACCCGTCCGGTCTGACCCTGATCGGGTTGCTTGTATACAGCTAAGCTGTACCCGCACTCGTTCTCTGGTTTTTGTCGTTTTTTTCATCCCTTTTTCCCATAGACTCCCATTCATTTTCAAAATCACCCCCCTCATACTTCATGGCATTCCCACTCGGTTACTTTTCACCCCAGAGCCACCATACGTCACATGTTGCCTCGGGACAAATCACCCAACACTCATCCAAGACTGTCTTGACCCGCACTCATCTTTTTGTCATTTTTTTAATATGGGTTTTTTTACTCATTTATTCATCCCTCCATCCTGCCATAGACTTCAATTCATTTTTCAAAGTCTTACCGCTTGGTCACCTTTCGGCCTACGGTCACAGTACCACATATGCTGCCTCAGGTCATGCCACCAAACACTCATTGAAACACATACTGACCCGCTGTTACGTGCGGCGCACTGTGCGTGTGGAGTCTGGGCCGCCTGTGTCTCTGGATTCTCTCCCTCCCGTTACTCTCCTGACGCAGGTATCCCGCTGTGTTGCGACCTGCCTCCCCGTTCCAGCCCAGCCAACCAGAAACTGAGGACCCCGATTTAAAGATGCCGGATCCTTGGAGTCTCTCTCGCTGTTTTTTTTCGATCATTCGTGTTTCATTGCTTGCTGTACCAAACTTGCCTGTATCGTGTTGTTTTTGCATCGTTTACTGACTTTGATTGTGGATTGTGTCTTGGTTTTGGTTGCATTCGGCTGTCGTGGGAAGAGGACAGGTAAGCTGGGGGATCCCCGTGTGAGAGTTCATGGTGTTAGGGTTAGGTTAGAGGGGGGTGCCACCTCTGTGTATTTTTGGTTAAGTTAGTGTAGGTAGGTTTTTGTTTGGCTCTGCCACCCCTTTTGTTTTTGTATTCAGTTGTACGTGTATAGGTATTTAGGGTTGGTTTTGTTTTGTTAAGTTCTTTTCTTTGGCACCGTCTGTTGTCTCCCCCTGTGTATGTTCCTGTGTATGTTTGTCACTGTATATAGTTTTGTAAATACTGTAAATATATCGTGCAGCTTTATACATTGCTCCCGTGTCTGTGTTTCCTTTGGTCCTTGCACTGTCCAAGCCAGGGGCTGGTTGTTCTCTTTTGTGTTGCGTTCCCCCATACATACCCCTGGATGCCATTACCCATCTGGGACGTAACACCCGCACTCATCTTTTACTCGTTTATTCATCCCTCCATTGACGTCAATTCATTTTTCAAAGTCTTACCGCTCAATCACCTTTCGGTCTACGTTCACAGTACCTCACATGCTGGCTCAGGTCATGCCACCCAACACTCATTGAAAGCCATACTGACCTGCACTCGTCTTTTACTCGTTTATTCATCCCTCCATTCTCCAGTTCACTTCAGCGCATTTCTCAAAGCCTTACCACTCGGTCACCATTTGACCAATAACCACTGGACCTGATATGCTGCTTTGGGTAATGTGACCCAACACTCACCAAAGGCGGGTGTGTCCCTAGCAACCATACTGTGTACCCTAGCAACCGCCTAGCAACCACTTAGCAACACCCTAGCAACACCCTATCAACACCCTGGCCACCACCTAGCAACACCCTAGCAACCAACTAGCAACCACTTAGCAAGAACTTAGCAACACCCTGGCAACCACCCAGCAACGCCCTAGCCACGCCCAGCGACCATATTGTTTACCCTAGCAACCCCCTAGTAACCACTTAGCAACACCCTAGCAACCACCCAACACCACACTAGCAACCAAATCATATACCTGAGTAACCATCTAGCAACGCCCTAGTAACCACCTAGCAACAACCTTGCAACCACCTTATATACCTTAGCAACCACCTAGTAACGCCCTGGCAACCACCTAGCAACAGCCTAGCAAACACTTAGCCACATCCTGGCGATCGTCTGATATACGTTACCATGTTTTCGCTGCCGGGTTGCAAGCACACTCTGCATTTTCTTCAGGAAATGCACTTTTCTAGTTGTAATCTGCTGCTTCTCTGTATTATTTGACTGTAATACCTACTGGCCTGTCTTTGATGTCTTCTTGTTGATGCAGAGCCAGTTTCTTGCTCAATTAACCACTGGTTAACCTGTCATGTGCTGTGATGATGATGCAACAAGGGGCTTATAACTTGCAATGGCATGTTTATACATGATAATGTGTTCATTGCATTTTATCCTAAATATGTACATTCCAAAGTGCTTGTGAAAGCCCCTGCTGGCCTCTGTCTGTAACTTTATCTATATATTAAATCATTTAAGGAATTGAAACCTTGAAGGCACACTTTGAGATGTATGATATGATATTGTATAGTTTGAGTTGCACATTATGTATGATATGAATGACATTATATATTTCGGCTGCACAGTATGTATAAGCAGGGTTGGGGAGTAACGGAATACTTGTAATGGCATTACGTACTTAAAATACAAAATATGAGTAACTGTATTCCGTTACAGTTACCATTTAAATTGATGGTAGTCAAATTACAGTTACATTTTAAAAATATTTATATTACTGAAGGGATTACATTGGATTTTTTTCATTTAATTTTTTTTTTTATTTCATGTTTATTCAGTTGGAAGATCTATCCAATGATAGGTAACTCACGAAAAAAAAAGAAAAACGTGCACAGCCTGCCTGACTTACAAGACAGTAGAATGGAGAGTGAGACAGAAAGCAACCAGCACAACGCGTTTATGTCATGGAAATATGGGGTGTAGTGAAGGGAGAGAGCAGTCACCCCACCCGGCCTCAAACCCAGGTCTATGTGGTGCCAAACCTGCAGCTTGACCGCAACGCCAAAGAGCTAGGCTCGTTGGTATGGCAGTCAGAGCGCATACTCAACCGTAGTGACGGCACTCCGTCACACTGCCATCCCCTTCGGGAAGCATGCCCATGCACTTCACACACAGTGGCGTCCCTCATGCATTCCCCTGCCGTACTTCTCCCATCCCAGGGTGCCCCACTCACACCGTGCTTCACCCATCTCTGGGGTCCCTCACACTGTGCTTCACCCATCTCTGGGGTCCCTCACACCGGGGTCAACCTAACCTGGGGGTCCCTCATACAGCTCACACACCGGGCACGCCTCCGATGGCCTTGCAGCCAGCCATCCCACTCTGACACCATATGTAGCAAAGGGCGAGAGCAGTCACTCCACCTGGCCTCGAACCCGGGTCTATGGGATACCAAACATGCGACTTTGACCGCGATGCCAAAGAGCCAGGCTCATTGGTATGGCAGTCAGAGCGCATACTCAACCGTTGTGATGGCACGCCGTCACAGAGACCTTTTACCAAAAGTGCTAATTGTGCACATTAGACTTCCTCTCCACTTTCTGCAGGTTTGTAAGTTCCAGGCAGAGAGTGTTACTAATCTGGCTGGAGGATGCAGTGTGTTGCCTGCTCTCCCTCTCCCTGCTCTTCTGTCAGAGCCCAAACCTGCTCTCATTAGCAGGCAGCACAAACCTGTGTCTCCATGGCTCTCTTGCTCTGCCCCTCCTCTCTCACCCCCACTCCCCCTCTGCCTCAGAACCCAGTGTGAAGACCTTTTGCAGAGGTGATTGACAGGTCAGGGGATTCAGTCTGATGAGTTCTTCTTTCTGCAGGTCAAGGAGGCCAGTAACCAGGCACTGTGGATAAATGCCAGCAGCATTGGAAATGAGCACTGGTGTGACTCCCAGGCAGGTGGTTCCCTCTGAAACAGGAGTCCCCCAGCTCATTAGCAAGTTGCAGGATGCCAGCTCAACTTGGAGAGAGCTGGAGAGATAATGCCCAGTAGGAAAAATTATTGTGAAATGGAATTGATTTCATGTATAATTTGTTTATCACTAGAGGGGACAAATACCATCCCTCTGACATGTGTGGAGGAGGTTTGACTATGAATGAGAGGAATTAGATTCAGATTCAGATTCAGATTCATTCTTTATTGTCCTGTAGGGAAATTTGTTTTCACAGTCTGTACCACTCTTTAACAAGAAACATTCAACATAAGAAACATTCAACATAACATTCAACATAACAACCCTAACAGTTAACACAGAGACAGTACAGCAACTACAACAACACTGTTATCTTCTGCACAAGTTATTCAAAGCAGTTATGGCAGATGGGATGAAACTTTTTCCAAATTTTGTCTCTTTATAAGTTATCTGTTTGTATCTGATACCAGAGGGGAGGAGTGAGAAGCACGTATTTAAAGGATGGCAGGGGTCCTGTGCTATGATTTGTGCTTTACGAATAATGGCAGTGTCAATGAGGGCTGATAGGTTGGGAGTGGGAAGGCCGAATATTTTGGAACATGTGTGAGTGATTTTCATGAGCTTATTCCTATTGTTGATGGGAAGCATAGTGAAGTAACAAGTGGCACAGTACAGAGGGATGGACTCGATGATGCTGCAATACAGAAGGAGTAACAGGTGGGATTTGACTGAGAGGGACCTGAGTGTACGGATAACATGGAGTCTCTGCTGACAATGTTTATGTATGTCTGTAGTGTGTTGGTTGAAGTTCAGTTTATTGTCCAGAGTGACACCAAGGTATCCGAAACTGTCCACTATCTCTACTGGTTGGCTGTTGATGTATATGGGGTCATGTTGGGTGGTATTCTTGCGGGTATCAAATATGAGTTCCTTTGTTTTTGTGAAGTTGAGGAGGAGGTAATTGTCTGTGCACCACTGGGAGAAGTGAGCAACAGATTGTTGGTAGGCTGTGAGTGAGTCCTTGTCCGTAAGAAGAGCAAGTACGACTGTGTCATCTGAGTATTTGAAGTACCTTGTGATGGGAAATGGGCTAAGACTGTCAATGGTGTAGAGTGTGTACAGAAATGGACTCAGAACACAGCCTTGTGGGGCACCGGTATTAATGATGATGAGGGGGGATGTGGTGGTACCTGATCTGACAGCCTGGTATCTGTTACTGAGGAAATTGTATATGAATTGGATGAGAGGAGATGGAATGTGGAGATTGTTGAGTTTACTGATGACCAAATGTCATTGAATAGTATTGAATGCCGAACTGAAATCTATGAAATTGACCCTGGCATAGTGGCCAGGGGTATCCAGATGTTGGAGGAGAGTGTGGAGGAGGCATGCCACTGCATCCTCTGTCCCCCTCTTAGCCCTGTAAGCAAACTGAAGTGGGTCTAGCTGCGAACTGACAAATGGGAGGATGGCATTCAGTATCAGTTTCTCAAGACATTTTGCAAGGATGGAAGTAAGCGCCACTGGTCTGTAGTGGTTCACTTCAGAGGGGCGGGGTTTCTTGGGAACAGGGATGACAATAGATGTTTTCCAGAGGATGGGAACATCAGTTAGGAATGATTCACAGAAGAGGGAGAAAATGACAGGTGAAAGCTCCAGGGCACACCTTTTGAGCAGCCTCCCAGTGATCCCATCAGGGCCAGGCGCCTTGCCAGTTCTGCAGCTCCTGAGCTGATGGTAGACATCCCTTTCTGTGAAGGGGACAGAGTATGGCTGCTCAGGAGCTGGTAGGTCCCTGAGCAGTCTTTCACACTCGGCAGAGAAGTCGGTGTTGTCGAACCTGGCGAAGAAGTTGTTCAGGTCTGTAGTGAATGAGACGGGATCAGTAGGTGATGTGCAGGGTTTTGGAGTGGAGCCAGTGAGTGTTTTCACCTTCTGAAAGGCCTGCCTGGTATTCATGCTGCTAAAATCCTGCTCTAATTTGTCCTCATATGCAAGTTTTGCCTTCTTGATTTCATTTTTCACAGAGCGGTTTATGTTCCTGAGTGAGAGCCAGTCTTTGCGGTGGAAAGCCTGATGTTTTTCCCTGAGCATGAGTTTTATTTGAGCTGTCATCCATGGTCTGGAGTTGGAGTATTTTTTCACGGTTTTGGCTGGGATGGAATTTGCCATGCAGAGCTTGATGTAATCCGTGATTACCTTGACTTTAGTGTTTAGCTCATCCTCAAAAACACTCCAGTCTGTACAGGCAAGTGACCCCTGCAGCTCCGCAGTTGCATCTTCCGACCAGTGGTTGACGCTGTAGATTGTTGGTTTGAGACGTTTCAGTGCTTGAGTGTACTGCAGAAGCAGGAAGATGATGTTGTGGTCCGCTGAGCCCAGCGGTGGCTGCACGCGAGTGCTGTAAGTGTTGTTTATGTTCCCATAACACAAGTCTAAGACACTGTCCCTTCTTGTCGGAGTATCGACATATTGTTGGAATGACGGGAGAACGCTGTCAAGCCTGCAACTGTTGAAGTCCCCCAAAATGAGGACCGGAGCGTCCGGGTACTTCTCGAGCATAGCATTAGCACACTGAGCCGCTGTCTCAGCTGCGGACTTGGTGTTAGCACTGGGTGGAATGTAAACAGTACAGAAAGCCAGTGTTGGAAATTCCCGTGGGAGGTAAAAGGGTCGAAGCGATAGTGTCAGCATCTCTATGTCAGGAGTGCAGACCCTCTCATGACTCTTGATGTTATTACACCATCAGTCATTGATGTAGACACAAATACCCCCGCCCCTCTCCTTACCGGATTCTCTCGTCCTGTCTGCTCTGATGATGGTGAAGTTGTCCAGGCCAACCACTTTGTCAGTAGTCGACTCACTTAGCCAGGTCTCGGTAAGGGCGATGATACTAGCCTCCTGAAAGGCTCTCTCCGTTCGGCACTTGGCGTGGAGGATGTCCATCTTACTCCGGAGAGATTGTACATTCGCCATCACAACAGAGGGAAGTGGAGGTTTGAATGGACGCCGCCTGAGCCTCGTCCGGATCCCTCCTCGTCGTCCTTGTTTCCTCAGCCTGTTTTGGACGTCAGTTGGAATTACATCCGCAGGTTTTAGGCTGCGAGGGACAGAGCCTCGGAGGAAGAGGAGATCCTCTCGGGAGTAGGTGAGTTTGTTTTCACCGTGCACCTCTGGGAGAAACGCAGCACTCCTGAGATCGTAGATTAATTGTAGGACGATAAGGGTGATCCCTAGCATTTTTACGATTCTGGACATAGTAGCCATGATAGCAGGTTAGACAAACAAGCCTGGAACAAAACTTGACAGACTTGACAGACGGAGACCAGACACGACACGGACGCAGAAGACTGTGTTGTCGCAGCAGAGCATGCGCCAGATTAGCATAATCTCCTTACAGAGCTACAGCAGTTTTTCAAATGTTGCTCTCACTTCTTCTCTCACTTTCTAATTACAAATTTCAGTCCTTGTTTCATGAGCCAAGACTGATTTAAACTGTACTGTAGAGATTTAACTGCAAATTCTTCTGCACTTGAACCCATTTGCTACTAATACCTTCATGGTAATGTGGAAATTGAAAATGCAATTTTATAAAATCTGACTTAGTAAAGGAATTGTTATTAATTTTTATACTTCTGGCAGTACTTATGGCTCAGTTATTGGCTCGCATGGTTTCTCCTACCACTGCTATGCTGATGACACTCAACTAATTTTTTCTTTTCCCCCCTCCACCCCCCAGGTCAACGAAAAGATCTCCGCGTGCCTGGCTGACATCTCCAGATGGATGGCCTCCAACCACCTCAAGCTCAACCTGGATAAGACCGATCTGCTGCTTATCCCGGCCAGGACCTCTCCTCTTCAAGAGCTCTCGGTTACTGTTGACGGCACCACAGTAACTTCCTCCACTGCGGTGAAGAGCCTGGGCGTCACCCTCGACAACAGGTTGGATTTCACCGACTACATCTCCCAGACGGCACGCTCCTGTCGATTCCTCCTCTACAACATCAGGAGGATTCGCCCTTTTCTGACCACCTACTCCACCCAGCTGCTCGTCCAGGCCACTGTGCTCTTCCGCTTGGACTACTGTAACGCCCTCCTCGCAGGCCTCCCAGCCTGCACCATTCAGCTGCTGCAGCTCATCCAAAACGCAGCTGCTAGGCTGATCTACAATCTCCCCAAGTTCTCCCGCGTCACCCCCCTACTGAGATCCCTCCACTGGCTCCCAATTGCAGCCAGGATCCGCTTCAAGACCCTGACTCTCACCTTTTCCGCTGCAAGAAAGACTGCCCCGACCTACCTCCAGGACCTCATCCTACCCTACGCACCCGCTCGTCAACTTCGCTCTGCCACATCCGGACGCCTCGCTCCACCCACCAACAGAACGAAAGGCCCACGCTCCTCACAACGACGCTTTTCCATCATCGCCCCCCAGTGGTGGAATGAACTCCCCACCCCCCTGAGAACAACTCCTTCAATCCAACCCTTCAGACGTGCGCTGAAGACACACCTCTTCAGACTCTACCTGGACTGATACCTCTGCCACTTTTGACCCTGTAACTTTGACGTTGAGAATCTGACTCCTGTCTTGTACTTGTTGCTCATTTACCTAGGTAGTATAGCGGTACTCCATTTTTTCTGTAATTGTATTTGAGATGCAATCCTTGTTCAGATTAGTTGGCTCGCGTCACTGACCTTGTACTCAGCTTCAGCACTATTTGCATTGTATGACCTGTACACATCTTGTTCTTGTGCCTGTTGTTTGCTCACTATTTGCACTTTTGTACGTCGCTTTGGATAAAAGCGTCTGCCAAATGAATAAATGTAAATGTACTTATGCCAGCACAGAAGGAAAGAGTGTGAAGAGTAAGGCTGTTGCAGATGAAAATGCTGAAAAGACTTATATGCAGAAATGATCTACTGATTGATTATTTAGACAATTGTAAACTGTGATGGTTAGAAGTAGTCATCTAGATTATCAGGTGAAATATTTCATTTTTCCCATACAGTTCCAAGATGAGACCATAGTGGAAATGTCACTCACAGTCCTGTATTATAGCAACAGATGCAAGGATTGAAGTCAAACACATATGACACAAACACTGGCACAGACACATTTGCTTATGCATCTATATATGTTCTCAGAATATATGTGCTTGCCTAATGCACACAAGTAAGGGTTGTCCTCCTGTGCTTCTCTAAGACAGTGTTTCTCAACCCTACTCCTGGCGGCACCCTGTCCTGCATATCTTCTATCTATCCTTGCTCTACCTACCTGACTGAACTCATCAGTGGCACGTTTTATTAGCTGAGCACACCTGATTTAATCAAGCAGCAAGGATAGATAGAGGATATGCAGGACAGGGTGCCACCAGGAGTACGGTTGAGAAACACTGTTCTAAGAAACTGGATCTTCTGTTTTTCAGCCAGGTCTCAGCAGTCTCACTATGCCTTCACTGCTCATTTTTATTTCATTTTCTTTTAAAATTTCTTTCTACCTCAGTAGTGGAGAACATCAATGACACACGTGCCTGTAGTTTTTAGTCATTTATGATCTTACGGAAAACAAATCAGTGGTGTTTTTTAAGCCAAAAGTAGTGATGCCTCGGCAATCCCATTGTTTCCCAAAAAACTCCCATGGAAGTATCTTTCAATGCAGTGTCTGTGGAATGAAATGTTACTAGGAAGTTAGCAAACAAGCTAAAGCATGAGAGAGAAAAAATAAAGAGTTTAAAGGAAAGAAGGCATGAATGCATCAGTTGTTAGCTTTTAGCACAATTAGCATGCCTTTGGGAATTTGCAGACAACAGTTAATTATGACAAAATGAGGCCTTTTTTGGAAGCAGTGGCAGGGCCCAGGCCTCACCTGTCAGTCCTGTGAAAGGCTGTGATTTGGAGGGCTGCTCACCCTGTCAGTGTGATAGGCTGCTTGAGATTTAAAACAGACAGGAAAAGGGGAGCTGTTTTCATACAACTGGCAACTGAATTTGCATATTTTTCCTTTAAAAGGAAGAGAGTGCTGAAGTGGAGGAGGAGGAATTTTGGTGTTGGGAGGCGGCAGGTCTGAGATGGGGGAGGAGTTTTGGTGTTTGGAGGGGAAGATCTGAGATGTGGGGAGAGTTTTGGTGTGGTAAGGGGGCAGGTCTAGGGTTGGGAGGAGGAGTTTTGGTGTTGGGGGGGACAAGCCAGGGCTTTGTTCCAGGATGAAGTGTGACTTTCTGAAAGCTGCAGAGCTGGTCTGAGAAAGGCATTCATTTACTGAAAGAGTTATTTAATGACTACAGTCTTAGATAGGGTGACCAGACGTCCCGTTTTTGCCGGGACAGCCCCGTATTTCAGCCCCTTTTCACGTGTCCCAACTTATTCTGAGAAAATCTTGATCTGTCCCGTATTCATACCATATTTCAATGGGTTTTCCAACAGCAGTTGCCATTATTGTAGGTTCTCATTGCATTATGCACCCAGCCCTGTCTGCTCCTGCACAATGAAGGCACAAAGTACATGGACATCTTATCAGCGCCAATCACATCATATCATACAAAAATCGATCCTATCCCTGCACCCCCAAGCCCACCTGCGCAGCATGCGCTCCCAATTGAAATGTTACAAGATGGCTGATTGCTTCTATAGTTCGAGGGATGGCTAAGGGCTAGCCAGATAACTACGAATTTCATTAAATATGTCACAAAAGCGAGCTTGTAGCTTCAACAAAGACCTAAAAGGGAATTTGCTCAAGAGAGATCCGTCGGTTTCCAATGCAAGCAAAATAATCTGTGTTACTTGTGGGGCTCATTTTTCCATTGCACACAGAGACCGGAATGATATCATCCAGCATATCCACACCAAGAAACATAAGGAAGCTGAGAAGAGTAAGTGTGCTACCCCAAGTGTCACAGAGTTTTTTTGAGACAAAATTCAGAATCTGACAAAGTTTATGCAAGTGAAGGACTTTTTGTGTATCACTCAGTGGTGCACGGGCACAGTTTCCGATCTAGTGACTGGGGATGGGGGTGGCAGCTCTGTTGTCGGAGGAAGAAGTGCGTTGTGATTTGGACAAGTGTTCATATGTCACATTAACCATGGATGCATCACATCATAAGGACATAAAGCTACTCCCCATACTTGTGCGTTACTTTCGGCCAGATAGTGGTGTTAATATTAAAATAGTTGAGTTTTCATCTGTGCCTGGTGAAACATCGGATCTGCAAACGGAATATCTTGTTAAGTTAATTGAAAAACTTTCTCTCGGTGAGAAAGTCATTGGACTTTGTGCAGACAATACGAACACAAATTTTGGTGGTGCTAAGCAGGCCAGGAGGAACAATGTCTGGAGGAAGCTACAGGGTAAATTAGGTAAAGACATTTTTAGGCATTGGCTGTGCCACTCATAGTGTGCATAACTGTCTGAAAACAACAGCTGATTGCCTTCCAATTGACTTGGAGAATTTTGCTGTGAAACTGTATGAATACTTTCATATCTATACTCTTCGTGTGGAAGAGCTGAAGGACTTCTGTCAATTCGTCCAGCTGGGATACTCAAAATTGCTACAGCATGGCAGCACGTTTTCTCTCTCTTGGCCCAGCTCTTGAGAAAATATTGCTTATGTTTGATGGACTGATGGCATATTTCCTTTCTCAAGACAAGTGCCCAACACTTCTGAAAAACATTTTCAACGACCCATGCACTAAATCACATATGTCAATATCAAGGCCCGCGGGCCAGACACGGCCCTCCACAACTTTTAATCAGGCCCACCAATAAATTCTGACAATCAATTTAATGTGGCCCGTGCTCTGGTGTTTAAATTTACATCCATGACAATACAACATTGAAACGCAGGAGGCACTGCCATGCTCCACTCTCACGCTTTTATCAGAGAATTAGCCTACAATACAAACAACGTAAATGCTATCTGCCTTCCCAAAGGTAGCTAGTATAAACAATGGCCAAAACAGAGAAAAGTGGACAATGAATATCGACAATTTCAAGAAAGATGGGAAACAGAATATTTATTTTGTGAATTCAAACAAAAGCCAATGTGTCTCATATGTCAAGAGTCATTGGCAGGTTTCAAAGAGTATATTTCAGCGTATCACGCACTCCTCTTTAAGGTTTAAAATATACCGGCTTTTTTGAGATTTTCAACATCACAACGAGACTTCTGACGGATTTAACATGGAGTCTTCTTTGCAGTGAACTGCCACCACACTAGGTTAGGCAAGGGTGCAGAGAAGCGCGGACAAGTTTGCCTGGAAATGTCCTTGAAATGTAGAGAGCGGAGACTGTGTGCACCAGTGGCGGTTGGTGAGCTGGAAATAGGGGAGGCTGGAACATCACCTTTAAATCTATCATCGCGTTTTTTACGTTAACAGTATAGATTTGTTACAGACAAAAGTAGGCTACTGTGATGCAGATGTGGTTTATTTAATTGTGCGGTTATCATTTTACACAAAAAACATTGTTCAGCACTTGATAAATGCTATTTTGCTTTATTAATCAGTTTTGCTGGTAAGAATTACCCACAAACATGGAAAAACCATAATATTTGAACTGTGTATGCATGCAGTATTTTTTTTATTTAATACAGTTACTAGCCCACTTATATTTCTTCAAAAAAATAATCATTGTAATATGTCTGGCCCCTGATTTTATTCACAACCCTAGGTAAGTTTGAATTTGACACCCCTGCATTAAACTGTGGCTTTCTTTTGCCACAAAGCAAACGGCTGTCTTTAACTGGGCAAACGAGGTAATTGAACAGGACAACATATCTGTCACTGAGGTTGCACTGCACATTCATAATTTAAAAGACCTGCTACGGGCAGGGCTCAGGGAAATGTTTGTCACCACAGACATCAAGACTCAGTTAGCTGAACTAGTTGAAGCAGGTAATATTAGGGCTGAGGATTTTTATAGTGCTGTGAGCAACTTTTATTCGACGTCTCTCAACTACCTGCAGCATTGGAATGCTGCATTTGAGGGTACTGGAACAACCGGAGTGGGCCCTGCTTAGAAGTGTCCAAGAGTGGAGTGACATTCAGAGCAGCCTAGCTACTTTCCACTTGAGAATTCCCACTCTCAGCCTGATTGATGAGAACACCCTGTTTGATGAATGGACAAACACAAAATAAATAATCACCCGCTGTGTAGGACAGCCAGCCACAACCAATGGGGGAAGTGGTAGCTGTTGAAGGCAGATGCGCGTGTTGCATCTTTGGAAGTAATGGTGTTAAAATCTGCCTATCTAACAGCTAAAATCTGACTCCATTTTATGCTAACCTATGTTTTAGTTCCCCAATTCCCAATTCTACTTAGCAACCCAGGAATTCTCAGTTCACTTTGGCTTGTAGGTGATCAGGCTACATAGTCCACGACGTAGTATACCGTACCAGTACATAACTCCCTGCCATTTTATATTCTGAATCACAAAATTAATTACGCGGCCCATCTAGGGACTGCAGACTCGTCAGAATAGTGCAATACTTAAGACTGACCGAGCGTAAGTATCAATGGGTTTTGAGCAGTAGGCAAGAACTTACGAAAAACCTCAAATCCTGCTACGTGCCTCGTTAAAAAATGGTGAAAAGAGAAATCACAAACATAGGTTAAGACTAATACTTTTATTAATCAAAATTATCTCAATCAGTTGAAATTTCAAGATTACAACAGACAGTATGGTATAGTGCAAATGATGATAAATACACATACCTATATGGAGTCACGTGGCTATACGCTTGGTGCACAGGAATCTGTGTTGACGGTGCTCCCTGAGTGTAAAAATCTTTCCCTCTATATACCCGAACATCAAACAGTCAATCAGCATGTGAGATGGGGTCAAGGAAAGGGCCCCGATAGGTTTTGTCATTATCTGGTGATTGATTAGTGCGTGTTTTTATTCGTGTCCCGTTATCTGGGGCATGCGCAATGGTGTGCATCCTTTTATCTTTCTGAGCCACTTCCCAGAACGATGGTTAGGAGACCCCCTACCGTTATAGAACTATCACCCCTTTGCTACTTGCACTGTATGGATCTCTCAGTGGTGACTCATCCTATCATAAAGTTCCTTTGTGTGGAGGAGCGGGGACACATTCTTCAGCCAGGTGGCTATCGCTTATGGCCCAAGAATGTTTACTTGAGCAACAGTCCCTTATTTAGTGTGCCACAGTCCATAGTTGCCAGGCATCTCCCGCTCCCACCTTACAGCTGCATCCCATCTGGAACATGAAGAAGACAGCCCTTTCTGACAGATAGAAAGAAATTTTCCAGGAGTTAGAGAGTGTGATGGAGTGCCGTCACTACAGTTGGGTATGTGCTTTGACTGCCATGCCAACAAGCCTGGCTCTTTGGCGTCGCGGTCAAAGTCGCATGTTTGCTACCCCGTAGACCCAGGTTCAAGGCCGGGTGGGGTGACTGCTCTCGCCCTTCGCTGCAAATGGTGTAAGAGTGGGATGGCTGGCCGTGAGGCCATTGGAGGCGTGCCTGGTGTGTGAGCTGTATGAGGGACCCCCAGGTTAGGTTGACCCTGGTGTGAAGGACCCCAGAGATGGGTGAAGCACAGTGTGAGGGACCCCAGAGATGGGTGAAGCACGGTGTGAGCGGGGCACCCTGGGATGGGAGAAGTACGGTGGGGGAATGCGTGAGGGACGCCACTGTGTGTGAAGCGCATGGGCGCGCTTCCCGAAGGGGAGGGCAGTGTGACGGAGTGCTGTCACTATGGTTGGGTATGTGCTTTGACTACCATGCCAACGAGCCTGGCTCTTTGGTGTCGCGGTCAAAGTTGCATGTTTTGGTACCCCATAGACCCGGGTTCGAGGCTGGGTGGGGTGACTGCTCTCGCCCTTTGCAAACAGGTGATGACAACAGAGATTGGGGTGAACGAAGACAAGACGTTTTAATAGTGCTATACAAAAAACAAAACAAAAAGAAATAACTATTTACAATAATGAATAGATAACACCGGGCAATTATTCCTTCTCCCACTGGCTCACAGAGTCTATGCTCTCTTACAGCCTTCTTTTCCCCCCAAATGACAGAACTCGGGTGCTTAAATAGTGTGAGCCCCGTCCTGGACTAACCCATTACCTGGGTCAAAATATTAAAATCAATTTACATGAATAGAGTGATAAATTTATAACAATAATTCATCCCCTAATGAAATACATACATTACATTGATAATCCCACATGTTTTGTTTCAAATAAACATATTGCTGCATAAAATTTACATTGGCAGCACAATCTCCCCCTTTCATGTTTCAACAGATGGGAACTACGCTACCCATAATGCTATATTATTCCCATGATCAGCGTACGCACTCCTTTTGCCTGTTCCCGGCGGCAGCTCTACCCCACAGGTGAGTCATTTCAACTTTTAATTGCAATTATCACATTTTGTTTTAAAATAACAATCATAATTGGTGTCTGTTATTTTAGCAAACGCGATTGCTTGTTTCGTGTGCACCCGAAACAAACGCTCGTGTTAGCTACATTAAAGCTTTAGGAAATCCAAGCAACAAACAAACAATCCAAACATACATTGTTGTAACAATCCTATATACTGTTGTAACAGTCTTCTTTCCTTTTACAGGACTGGACACGACATTGCTAGCTGAAGAAATAAACGGATACAATTTAAACTGAGTCCGTGTATTATTTTAACATTATGCAAAACACATGTATTGCCGCACTCCCCCGCTTCCTCATAGCGAGGCGGATGCGCCCGTTTGTGCGGAGGATTCTTTCTCCGTCACAGAGAGCAAGACAAGTTACTGTTGGAATTCGGTGAAATTGCTTCAGTATTGATGTACTTGCAAGCTAACTGATAAAACTGTTAACACAAAGAACTGTTAACACAAGCACGCACCAGGAAGCAAATCCAGTCAAAAACCCGATAATTCAATAATTGAATTAGCCCTGCCGCATGCCCGAGCCCCCTGCTCTCCCAGAGAGTACAGCGCGACCAATTTGCCGCTGTCAGGAGAAACTCCTGATACTTACACACTCCTCAAACCTCTCGTGGTCCCGTTTTTATCCTGTCTCTGTCTCCTTCTCCCCCGAGGGCGACCCAGCAGCACCCTAAATAGTTAGATCCATTTACGTAAGCCTTGTAGGATATTTGATTTTGCTCGACCTTGCAAGGCCTGAAGTCTGGCCTAATTGGGAAAACACTGCCTCAGAAGGTATCCTTGGGAATATGCACAGGAATCTATGCAAGAAAATCACTTTCTTGCCATGTCATTTGTCTTCCATTTTTGGCCTTAGGAGCATTGTTGAAATGCTGTGTGTGTGTGTGTGTGTGTGTGTGTGTGTGTGTGTGTGTGTGTGTGTGTGTGTGTGTGTGTGTGTGTGTGTGTGTGTGTGTGGGTAGGGTGTGTATAAATCGTGTGCAAAGAACACCAGCTGTTTCAGAATGTGAGAGTGTGTACAGAGTTCTAATAAGCATTATTGAGAGTTGATATTTAATGTTACATATTCACATGTTGCTCCTGTTTGATGTTACAAATTACATATTTACACATTGCTCCAATACTCAGATGTGTGTGTGTGTGCATGGTGTTATTATTTTTAAATAAATGATTATGACGTTTGATCAAGCACAATTGACCGAATGCATTTTTTGACTGAATTGACTGAATGCATTTTTAGGGGGGCGTGGGGTGGGAGGGGGGGTTGGGGGGCCTCGATGGGCTTCTTTGCCTGGGGCCCCCCAGAGTCTAGGATCGCCACTGCTCAAGAACATCAAAAACATCAAAACAAACCACATATTCATCATGGATATCATCGCACAGAATGTCAAATGTGCTATTTCATCAGTTCACAGATGAACTCAGTGTTTCCAGGGGTTCCGTTGTTGTCCTTCAGGCACTCACGATGACCGATGAGACACTTGCTCTTCTGACAGAGCTCAGGAGGAGTCCCACTCGACCCACAGGTTGATCCTGGCCAACTCCTGTAACCTCTGGAAGCTCAGGACACGGAACACTGGACCTGAAAAATACACAAACACACACAGGAAAACGAACGCCGCATCACAGGTGTAATGACACTTTCAGCATTAATTATTCCCTCTGGTTAGTTGTTAATTCCACGTAATTGATTTGTATCATTAATCTCCCCCGTCTGGCCCTCTGGCAGGGTCGTAACACAATGAGAAGTGTTACCATGAAACAGCGTGGAACACATTATTTCATGTTTCTTCATCTTTGGTAATGATCTCAAAAGGGCTCAGTCCTGTTTCTTCGTTGTGTGTTGCCAGGTAAGGTAGGAGACTGGATGGAGCCACTATCTTCGTGCCATGTCACCATAGGCAGTCATGGAGTTTTGCTCTGTGCTCTATCCATCCCCATTTCTCTTCCTTGTCAGCATTTTGTTGCATCTCTTTGACGTCAGTCAGCCTTTCACTTTTCTGACATATTGCCAAATTTAGTTTCTTCCTCTCCATCTTGTTCTTCCCCCTCCATCCTTGCAGCCCTCCTTGCAGCTTTGTCAGCTAAGGCATTGTTCCGTTGTTCAATTACCACTGCGAGGGGTTGCATGGCAGGGGCTACTCATCTCCCAGAACCAACTCCAGTAGTTCTCTCTGCTTGTCTTCACTCAGGTTCTTAAATTTCTGAACCAAGTCTTCAGCACCGTCACGCCTACAGCTGTTCCTTCGGATTTCCGTACAGCAATCTTTAGCCCAATGTACATGTTTTCCACACCTCTTGCAAGCTCCTTTTCTGCCATTCTTGTACTTTTTGAATTCAGCCTCTTGCTTCTGTGCAGCCACATTATGAATCTTACATTCAATGTCTGTTTCCACTCTTCTTGCTGCTGCTATTAGGTGCTCAAATGTTATGCGGTGGTCTTCCCAGCCAGGTGTGCTGAGTTTGACCACCTTCTGCACTTTAGGCAACAGGCCTTGCATGTACGTCGTCTTAAGTGGGCCATTAGAACTTGCTCCAATGTACGTTCAGTGATGTCCTCCAGTCCTGGATGTCTCAGGAACAGCTTGGTGAATTTGTCTGAGTAGTCATCAACAGCTTCTCCTGTCTTCTGTATGCAGGCAGAAACCTTTCCCCAATCTGTTGATGCTCTTGTAGCTCGTTGAATCCACAAATGAATTGCGTCCTAGCCGTTGTCCAAATCCTGTCTGTTGTCACCTAGTGCTGCGTCAACTTCCCAGCAAATCCTGTTTGCTTCAGAAGTGTTGAGCACCCTGGACAGTAACTGGATGCCATCATAAGGGTGCAGATGATAGATGTGGCGCAAACGTTCAATTGTTGCCCACGTATCCACTCCTGCCTTGCGTGGATTGCTGCAGGCCTTTGGACCACTTGTCGATTTCTTCTGGCTTACTCACCTTATGAGCATATATTATCTGGTGTGCCTGCCTTTTATGTACCAACGACCTCAGGCACATTTCACTGGATCAGCGTCGTCAGTGGTAGTGCTTTCCTGGTCGTAGTCACAAGGGGCGCTCATTGCCATTGCTCCAAATGCTTGCCGTCTCTCACACTGGGCTGCTTCCTCCATTTCCTTATACAGATAGAGAGCATAGGGAGGAGCAGTGGGATGGACTTGAACACCCTGTTCGATTGTTGCTCCACCCCTTGAGTAGGGCTCTTGCTCCTTCCTATTTTCCTTCAGTCTGTATCTGAGCTCCGTCAGCTCCTCTCTTAGCCTCTTGCATCTGGCTTCATTATCTCTCATCTCCTCAGCCAACGCCCTGACATTCTCTTTCTCATGACTCAATTGTCTCTCAAACTCTGATTTTAACCATCTTTCACGCTTTTTCCGCAATTGGCCCAACACCACCAAAGTTAACAGCACTCTTTCCTTTTCAGGCACCCGTTGTGACTGTCCCCAAGCCTTTTTTATATCATCCACTGGCCACAAACCACAATGATCAGGTTTGATCCCATACTTTTGCTCAATCTCTTTCTCTACCTATTCAAGCTTAAAAGCAGAGCGCAGATATGCAGTACTCAATGCCACCATAGTGTCAAAATCGACATCAGGCGCAGCTCTTTCACCTTTTCAGTAGTAGGAATCTGCCCCGCTTTATCAGCAACAGGCTCAGAGTTTCCTTCAGTACAAACCATAGTCATAAATCTCAGATTGATAACACCAGCACTAGTCCTCTCACTAGGAAACCCAGATGTTTTAACAAGACTCTCCCCCTCCCAGAGAGCTTTGCTTAGTCGGATGTTTATATAGAGCTCTTTATCCAAACACCTCAACCCAAGAAATTCAATGTCAACAAGACGAACACAACATTAAACACATAAACGTTGACAGCTCCTCCGTTCTCAGACAAGCTTCCATAGATCTGTTTCAAACTGTAGGATATTGCGATCTTTTGTGACAAGGCATGAGCATCTACAGGTGCAGGTGTACACAACACACGTGCCAACATCCACGCACAAGTCTCCACCAATGTACCCTCATCCGTAGGCTATCCGGTATAGTGCTCTCCCGAGGGAGTCACTCATTTATAAAGTCACTACAGACCCTTTCTCTACAGTCAAGGTGTCTAGAATACTCACACCACACAGTTCATACTATTTGACTACTGGTACACGTCAATCATACAATGATTCTGTCACAGTTAATTCTAACTCACAACTTTATCATTGTAGGCACATATATTAACAGTTCTTTGTCTCACTGTTAACTTTTGTCTAAAAGTATCACTTTACAAATGTTTCGGTTCTTTTGATCCGGAAAGGTAAGGAAAGAGGCTCACCAATACTCTGAGAAGATCAACAGATGTTGAAGGTGCGCACAGGTGACTTCTCTTCACTTTGGCAGGATCTCTCCTTTTCCTCTTGGATCTGATTCATAGCACCAAGTTGTTGGAATTCGGTGAAATTGCTTCAATATTGATGTACTTGCAAGCTAACTAATAAAACTGTTAACACAAAGAACTTTAGTCTGGACCTCAGTTGAAGGAGAAAGAAAAGACTGTTTATTGATAGTCTTTAATACAGCAAGGCTTCACAGGCGATGGTCAGCTCAGCAGAGTTTCAGATGTTACACTTGCAAAGTCTTGCGCTTACAGTCTTACACCTTACACACTCCTCAATCCTCTCGTGGTCCAGTTTCTATCCCGTCTCTGTCTCCTTCTCCCCCAAGGGCAACCCAGCAGCACCCTAAATAGTTAGAACCATTTACATAAGCCTTGTAGGATATTTGATTTTGCTCGACCTTGCATGGCCTGAAGTCTGGTGCCTAATTGGAAAAACATTAACTCAGAAGGTATCCTTGGATTGATAGCACACACTGACCCGATTCCTCTCTGTCACAAACCTTGACAGGGGAGGCAGAGTGGGAGAGTAGGTTATGGGGCACAACCGAGTGGTACCACCAAATGGTATGCATCTGTATCACCCAAGGCAGACCATGCACAAAGAGTGGGCTAAAAGCCTAGAATACGAGGTAGAGGACCAGAGGTCACATGCAAAGAGTGGGACCGAGCCCGAGGTATGAGGTATAGAGCCAGTATATCAAAGCAGCACCCTTAAGTGGTCAAACATAGAGTGATTGAACTGAGAACAACTACATGTGTATGAAATCATGGGCCTCTTCAGTGAGTCAGCCTGAACCACATACATGTGATCACAGTGTGCATGTGTATGTGTTTAATTCAATATAGCAGCATCACACTGGTAACCTGGATTGTGTCACATAACCTGATTATATGATCACCCTAAAAGCTACATAAACACAATTACTATTATACAGTAATCACAAAATAATCACCACTATTCTTCATTACCAAGCACTAGCCAATGCTGTGGAGTTTGTTCTATGTCTGCCAGGAACATCAGACCCCGTTGAGCGCGTATTTTCATTCATGAACGCCACATGGTCACCAGAAAAATCACAACTCAGTGTGTCAACAATGAAGGCAATGCTGTTTGTGCAAGTGAATTTTGGATTGGAATGTTCTGCATTTTATGACAAGCTGTTAGAGGACAAACAAACTCTGAGAAAGATTGCCTCAAATGAGAAGTATAGGTCACAGGATGATACACCCTGCAAGGAGAAACCAAGCACTTCCAGCTAGAAACTCAATTGTAAGTAATACCCATTGTTTTATTTTTCTTTAATTTTATTAATGATATTAAGATAGTGGTCAATGTGCCTGAGTAGCACCATGTAACATGTTTGTGCTGGTGACGTGTTTGAAGAACATCGTCTATTACAGTAACTCTTAATTAAAACTTAATTAATTCATTTTTTTTTTTTGGCTGAAGCGGAGTCCACCGTCCCGTATTCGCCTCCAGGGAATCTGGTCACCCTAGTCTTAGAACATTCCTGGACATTAATTAATTTACTCCTTACCAGATGGTTCTTATTTTATGTACTTAAGATTATGGTCTGCACTTTGTGCCTATGGGGTATCATGGAACATTGAGATTACTCCTCATGCTTTAGGTAATTGGCTGAACATGATACACTCTTTTGGTTCTGTCTCTATAATTTATGAAAGTTTATTGTCCAGTTCATATAAATCTTTGCCCATAACTAGCTTATGGGAACATGAGCAAGTCAAATTTAACTGTACACCAAACTGGAAATGGATTTGTGAGGGTACTCAAGCAACATCCAAAAATCTAGCACATCATCTCATACATTTTAAGTTAATTCATGAAGCCTATGTTATACCTCTACATACCTATACAATATAATACCTATACAATATAAAATGAGAAGAGATCCCAGTCCAATTTATGCACTTTGCATCTCTGGTGCAGTGGGTACATGCTTACATATGTTTTGGGAGTGTGGGTGCATTTCATTGTTTTGGGATTATATAACAGAGTTAGTATCGGATATCAGTGGTATGACAATGATAAAAGCCCCAGATCTTGATTTGTTAAATGATGATGACTCTCATAATCTTAACCTGAATCAGAGGCAGATTTTCCATACTGCCCTAATGGCTGCTAAGACAGTTATTCCATCCCACTGGCTTGGACCCAATCAATCAATGGAAATAACATGGCTTTTTGAATTTAGAAATACTGTTTCATCAGAACTTTCTGTGGCAAAAATAAATAAAGCAAAAACAGGACCATAATAAGCCTTGATAATTGTGTATATTTCATTTATATTTTACAATAATAAAAATGTTGATCACAAAAAAACTACCATTTGCAGGTGAAATACTAAAAATATACTAACTCATCTGTATCTGTAGATTTTAACGGTAATTAGCTAACTTTCCAAATTATAACTGTGAATCTGTCTATACTGTAGTTGACAGAGGTTATGTGCTGAAAGTTTGATTCTGCACCTACAAATGAACACTGAACTCAGCACATACTACATGTGCATTGATTAATGGAATCAAACCCACACACTGTTATTATCTGGTACTAGAACACCCCACCAAAAGAAATAACGCAGGTGAAGTGTCCATATGTCCAAACCACATACATCCACTCACTTGGTGATTCAGAGCACTACCGATGTGCTGAAAGACTGACAGATGTCTTTGGACACAACAGACAGCACACTTTGTATACAGAGAAGTTGTGCAAGATGATGCTGACCTGCTGTGTCCACAATATTGCCATAAATGATGTAAATGTAAATGATGGCATTCATTCGTGCCTGAATCACTCCAGAGAACAGGGCTATGTAGGGCTGGGCGATCAGTGTTGGGAAGGTTACTTTTGAAATGTAATGGGTTACAGATTACTAGTTACCCTGTTAAAAATGTAATAAGTAATGTAACTATTTTAATTACTTCATCAAAGTAATGTATCTTATTACATTTGATTACTTTTCTGATAAATGATTTAAACTGGGCAATAAAGCTTAGAAGTCCTAAAAACATAAATTTAAACCAGGCAATGTAACCCTCACAACAGTACTCAACACTGATTACTGTCAAAGTTCTTCAATATAACTTGAATTAAGATTGGAATGTTTTGATTTGAAAGCACAACCACCAAAACAAATCACAAGTATGTAGCTCACAAACAAACAGGGCAAACCGCTACCGTTGTGTGCCCAACAAAAAGCACAGAATGCAGAATTAGGACCATTAATTTAATCTGTTGGTGACCTGTAGAAATTTCACAACCTAATGACCTCTCCAAGTTAATATTTAATGAAAACACAATGCTGAATTAAGTTAGTGAGTGTTATTAGATCTCACATACGCTACCTACATCACAAGAAGGACTAATGTTAGCTAAGATTTTTTATCAAAGGGTTCATAAATGGAGGTTCGGCTGTGCAAAAGGCGTCTGTTAGCTAGCTAGCAATTAATTTGTCATAAATGGAGATTAAACATAAATATATAGCCTACTGGACGGGCACCGAGCAAAATATAGAGCTAAATTACATCTTGAACACACATAAATAACATGGTGGGGCAGGGGGTACTTTATTTTATGTGACTGATTGTGGTTACATTAACTTACCTGTGCATGTTTCCTCAGGTTTGACATCGAGCATGTTGATGTTGACAGCATTTTCACCGCTGGTAAACAAGCTTTATACTGTACAGTAATGTTAGAGCCCTTTTATGATTTCAGAAGGAAAATATTGTTGAATTTCCAGCACTGAAAGGCGTTCTTGTCCGACGATATAGCCACCTGCCTTGGCGTGGTCGGCTGGTCGCAGGCATGGCAGACTCAGGTTGCCTAGAGCAATGCGCATTGATTTGACTGGCAGACGAGAGGCGGTGCAAATTCAAACAGGAGAACCAATCAAAAACAACACTCAAACCTTGAGTGCATGCTGCCAAATGAATGGAGCCTGTCTAAACGTAGAGACAGCTCCTTGTAAGCCATCCTACCCTTGATGGTTTTGCATTCAAATTTGTCCCAACGGCTTTGCTGACCCGCGTTGTCCGGACATATGGCAAAAGGTGTGTTTTAATTGAACGCGACGCGAATGCATGAATGGAGTTAATCGCGGCGAAACTGCGAGCGACGCGAAATGAGCGTACGCTTGAGTTATGTTCAACTCGAGTGAAAATTTCGCCTGGCGAAAGACAGTCACCTTCAAGTAGGGCTAGAAACCATGCCCCCTTTACACTTTGCCTTTTCGAACTTGGTAGCAGCGTTGGTGTAATCAAAACTGCTTGCTCTGATGTGGCGCGAAATTCGCTTGTTCATTTTTCAGGCAAGCGATCAAGCGCGCGAGGTTAAACCACACATAAAAGAAGGCATTTCTGCACGGCGAAAAGATGCAAAGCAACAGAATGAATGTTATATTCATAAAACATCTTTTTAGGATTACAGTTACATTTTTTTTGTAATTTAATTGTAATTTAATTACGTAACGCCGTTACATGTAACTAGTTACTCCCCAACACTGTGGGTGATATGGGAAAAAATTTGATCACAATATTTTTTTCCATATTGATTGATATCGATATTTATCATGATATATTTTTTGATAATGCAGTTTGAAGAGAAACCAGAGGGTTCATTGGTTAAACTTTAGAATATAGTTTATTAACGAAAACAGAATAACATAAACATTTAACTGTGCAAGCATGCTTTATCTGCCTTAACAAAACAATACAAGTTAGCTTGCCTTGTAACTTATTAAAATAATGTAAATAAAACTAAAAGCTGTGACTACTATCACAAATTCCTTTGGCAGGGCAGCAAACATCTCACATGTTTGTAGAGGTACAATCAAGACAAAAAAAATAAACAAGTGGATCACAAAGGCCCTGGCACATTTAAGTACAACTGTAATATAAAGTAAAGTAATATTACTTATGTACTGGTTTTACATCTCTCAAATGTTTTAGAGGTAGAAATCTGAGTATAAAGTGCAAAATGTAAACACTGTAAACCAGTCATGCTACATCTTTTAGCTAGTGCACATCATTTGTAACCCCATTATAGGTTTTTTGCCAGAAAGACTAGTCTGTCCACAGTGTCTGGCTTTAAAGCACGCTCTGAGGGTGAGCTGGTGGTCAGCCTCAATAGCCTGCTGGTCTGTAAGACCAGAAGTAGCAACAGAGTGGGACTTCTTGAAAAAGCTGCCCAGTGTCTTCTTCTGCATTTTGGCTGGTGTAGCTGCAGCACCTCCTCTGCCTCCCCCCATTGCAGTAGATCTGAATGTGAGAGTGGCTTGCGATGTGCTCTGACATTCATCCAGCATCTGTGCCACAGGTCTGGATTTCACGGCCTCAACCTTGTCATCTTTGATGTAGCGGGTCTTGAACCGAGGATCAAGGGTCAAGGTCAAGGGTGTACTTTATCAACTAGGGATGCCATGTTCAGGAGGTCATCAGTGGCAGCATCATCATATTTCTCATTCAGATAGCTGATGACAGTAGCCTTGATGGTCTTGGTAAGCTCTGAGTCATCAGCCTCTGGCTTCAAGACCTCCTCATTGAAGAGCTGCAGCACAGATTTCAGGTAAGACACACTCATGTATGCTTCACCAGAAAGGGCATCAGTGAAGTCAACAAGTGGATTTAGAGCCTTGTGGACAGACTCCAGGACATCAATGTCCTGCCATGAGGGAGCCAAGTGCCTTGTTTTTTTATCAGCTGATAAAACCTTTGCAATGGCCTTCTCCTGCTCCAGCACTCGTGCTATCATTTCATGGCGTGACCCCCACCTGGTGGGTGATTCTGTGATCAAATTGTGCTTGGGTAGTTTGAGCTCCTCTTGAGTGGCGGCTAGTTCTCTTTTCTTTTTCCATGAGAAAGAAAAAGCACTGACCACCTTTTTGCACACACCCATGGCTCTTTGGATTCTCTTGTCTCTCACACTTCCCTGTGTGAAAGCAGATAAAGAAAGCAGAATATAGGCACATGTTGTAAAACTTTACTAGCCAAAGATGATTATAAAAATTAGTTAGAAAGCTTTTGTGATAATAAATTACAATATTGTCATGGCATTGTCAATACAATGAGAAATGAGAAACTACATTCAAGTTTAATTAAGTAACATTGCTTCTCGTGGCACCCTGTCCTGCATAGCTTCTATCGATCCTTGCTGCTTGATTAAATCAGGTGTGCTCAGCTAATAAAATGTGCCACTGGTGAGTTAAGTCAGGTAGGTAGAGCAAGGATAGACAGAAGATATGCAGGACAGGGTGCCACGAGGAAACACTGGCTTAGTTAACTATCTCTCCTCAGTGAACTGCCTCCTTGGCGGAAGCCTGCGCTCTAAAGAATGCATTTTCCAGTTTGAATATATATTTAAATAATGAACAAAAAGTGACAGTCTTGAACACTGATACAATATGTGCCTTGTAAAATCAATTAGGATATATTGTACATCCTCACTGTGTGCTATTTTTAGAGCTGAAAACGTAACATTTAGGCATAACTCTTTTCTCAGATGTGTTCATTAACTTACCAATGGCTAGATGCAGCCGGTGACCGAAACACTGCAGGCGAGTCCAATTTTTAAGTGAAACAGCCTTGACAGTGTTTGCCCCACTGTCCGTTGTGATGCACACCTGTCAGTCTTCGCTAAGGCCCCAAGATGCGAGTGCATCCTCCAGCCCCTGGCAGATTGTTTCGGCAGTATGGTCCTCCGGAAAATATGCCGTCTGCAAGCATCTGCTTTGAAGAGCCCACTCCTCGTCGATGTAATGAACGGTGAGGCTCATATATGGCTCAGATGTATACCTGGACCATAGATCGGTGGTAGTGGCAAAGTATCTCACATCCCTTAGCTGAACTTCCAGCTTTCCATGGCATTCTTCGTAAAGATGAGGCAGTGCAGTTTGGGAAAAGTATTTTCTGCCTGGGAGTTAGTACCTGCTGTCCAGCACTTTAATCAATTTCCTGAACCCGTCTTTCTCCACTGTGCTCAGGGGTATCATGTCTTTCGCTAAAAAGTAAGAAACTGCGCTTGTTATATCCCTGCTCCTTTTTGATCGCTTTTCAAATGGGGCAATGGCCGCAAAAGACGACACGATTGTTGTTTTGGTAAAGCCCCGCTGGCGCTGCTAAAACTTGTGGACGGACTAACATGGGCCCGCATTTTCATACTCTCGATGTGGTCGCTGGAATGGTACCTTTTCAGGTGATGGAAAAGATTTGTTGTGTTTCCCGTCTTGGTTTGCACCGACTGACGATACATTTTGCAGATTGTCTTAATTTGCGCTTCATCGCTTTTGAGATATCCAAACCACTTCCATATAATTGACGTTGCGCTACCTTTTTTGTCAACAATTTCCTCAGCTTGTGAGGATAGCGCGGCTTCACTTTCGCTTTCGTGCCCCATTCATTTTTTCTTCTTGTGTTTCCAGCCCTTGTGTTGTATTTTTGTTTCATGTAGCCATGTACCTTTTTACCCACATGTAGCCATGTATCTTTTTACCCACAAATTCTACCCCCATATACATGTGTGTCAGATACAAAATTCATTGTTTAACAAGATAAGGACAAACTTTTGGATCTAAAATTGATGTAGATGTTGATTTAGGAGTCCTTTCAAAGTAGTGCCTATTTTTGACCAGTGATTTACATTACATTACATTTACATTTATATTTATTCATTTATCAGATGCTTTTATCCAAAGCGACATACAAAAGTGCAAATAGTGGGCAAACAACAGGCACAAGGGCAAGATGTGTACAGGTCATACAATGCAGATAGTGCTGAAGCTGAGCGCAAGGTCAATGTGTAGCGAGACAGAACTAATCTGATCTGAGGTTACATATATCAAATACAGTCACTGGGAAGTGCTGCTATACTATCTAGGCAAAAACGTACTACAAATACAATGTAAGAGATAGTGCTACAAGTACGTGCCAAGAATCTTAGATTTACAAGTCAAATGGCAATGGTGTCAGTCCAGGTATAGTCTGAAGAGGTGTGTCTTCAGCCCACATCTGAAAGGTTGGAGTGAAGGAGTTGTTCTCGCGGGGGGGTTCATTCCAGCACTGCGGGGCGATGATGGAAAAACGATGATGAGAGGAGCGTGGGCCTTTCGTTCTGTTGATGGGAGGAGCGAGGTGTCCAGATGTAGCAGAGCAAAGTTGTCAAGCGGGTGTGTAGGGTAGGATGAGGTCCTGGAGGTAGGTCGGGACAGACTTTTTTGCAGCAGAAAAGGTGAGGGTCAGGGTTTTGAAGCGGATCCTGGCTGCAACCAGGAGCCAGTGGAGGGATCTCAGTGAAGGGGTGATGTGGGAGAACTTTGGGAGGTTGTAGATCAGCCTAGCAGCTGTGTTTTGGATGAGCTGCAGCGGCTGGATGATGCAGGCTAGGAGGCCTGCAAAGAGGGCATTGCAATAGTCCAGGCGGGAGAGCACGGTGGCCTGGACAAGCAGCTGGGTGGAGTAGGTGGTCAGGAAAGGGTGAATCTTCCTGATGTTGAAGAGAAGGAATCGACAGAAGCGTGTTGTCTGCGAAATGTAGTTGTTGAAGTCCAGCCTGTTGTCGAGGGTGACACCAAGGCTCTTCACAGACGTAGAGGAAGTTACTGTGGTGCCATCAACAGTAACTGAGAACTCTTGAAGAGGAGAGAGCTTGGCTGGGATAAACAGTAGATCTGCAGATTTACTGATGTCCCAGACACTCCACTGCTCACACTACAAAATATATATATTTTTTCTTGCATCCACCTCTGTCTGGGACAGAACTGTTTATGTCTCTGAATTAGAGAAAATATCTTATTACTTTCCCTTTAGGCCGCACAGGCTATATCTGCGACTGGGAAGTCAGAACGCTCTTATGTGTGATTGTTGGGGTGTTTACTTATGCTAATTACAGATAACATACACAAGCATCTAATATATGAACAGTAGGGATTCATTATCACAGAAAACAATTGTAAGAACAAAACTGGGTGTTTACACACATGTCATGAATCTGACTTGAGGTTTTCATCCAAACTTTTCCAAAGAACAAAATACAACCATTTCCATGAACATTTTGATGAATTAGGTCCTAGGACTCTATTTTACATAGAAGACCTCTGGTTTGAAGGGGTTGACTTGTGTTGTGTTGTATTTAACATACTTATTCCCTTATTATATACTATATTATATACTATATACTATACTTTATTATACTTATTGTAAAATGCATAATCAGAACCAGAATCAGAATCAGAATTGTGTTTATTGCCAAGTAGGTTGCCCCTACAAGGAATTTTTTTGGTGTGATTGATGGTGCTCCATACAGATACAACACTAAGTACAATCAGAGATAAAAACAACAAGTACTGAAGAACAAAGATCAAAACAGTGCAAAAGCTTTACTATGTACAGTGATACTATAAGTATAATGTCAAAATATATTAAAGAGGTAGAAAATAAACTAAGTATAGAAATATAATATGTACAAAGTACAGCAGACATATGACTGAACATTTTTAAATAATGCAGGGACAGTGGGGGGAGGAGGAATTAGGGGCAGTGTCTGTGTCAGCGGGGGTCAGGGGGCTTGTTGATGAGTTTGACTGCTGAGGGGAAAAAGCTGTTTTTGTGCCGTGTGGTTCTGGTCTTGATAGACCTCAGTCTCTTGCCGGAGGGTAGTGTATTGAGCAGTCCGTGTCCGGGATGGGAGGGGTCGGCCTCAATCTTTCCTGCCCGGGTCAGGGTCTTGGAAGCGTGCAGATCCTGGAGGGATGGCAGATTGCAGCCAATCCACCTTCTCTGCAGAGCGGATGATACGCTGCAGTCTGCTCTTGTCCTTGGCAGTGGCAGCAGCGTACCAGGCGGTGATGGAGCAGGTGAGGATGGTCTCGATGATGGCAGTGTAGAAGTGCTCCATCATTGTCCTTGCTAGGTTGAACTTCTTCAGCTGCCGTAGGAAGTACATCCTCTGTTGGACTTTTTTGATGAGAGAGCTGATGTTCAGCTCCCACTTGAGGTCCTGGGAGATGATGATGCCCAGGAAGCAGAAGGACTCCACAGTCTTTCCCGGGGAGTCATGCAGAGTGATGGGGGGGTGGAGTTGGGTTGCGCCTGAAGTCCACTACCATCTCTACTGTTTTTAGAGCGTTGAGCTCCAGATTGTTCTGGCTATACCAGGTCACCAGATGGTCAATTTCCCACCTGTAGATGAATTCATCCTCACCAGAGATGAATCCAATGAGGGTGATGTCGTCTGCAAACTTCAGGAGCTTGACAGAATCATGACTGGAGGTGCAGCTGTTAGTGTACAGGGAGAAGAGTAGGGGGGACAGGACGCAGCCTTGAGGGGAACCGGTGCTTATGGTCAGGGGGTCGGAGACGTGCTTCCCCAGCTTTACGTGCTGCTTCCTGTTAGACAGGAAGTCAGTGATCCACCTGCAGGTGGAGTTTGGCACACCCAGCGGGGAGAGCTTGTCCTGGAGCAGGGCTGGGATGATCGTATTGAATGCAGAGCTGAAGTCTACAAACAGGATCCTGGCATAGGATCCAGGAGAAACCAGGTGCTGGAGGATGAATTGAAGGACCATGTTGACAGCATCGTCTGCAGACCTGTTGGCTCTGTAAGCGAACTGCATTGGGTCCAGGAGGGGGTCAGTGATAGATCTGAGATGGGGCAGTATAAGGCACTCAAATGACTTCATTACTACAGAGGTCATGGCGACGGGTCTGTAGTCGTTCAGTCCTGTGATCCTAGGCTTCTTGGGGATGGGAATGATGGTGGAGGTTTTGAAGCAGGCTGGCACATGGCCTGTCTCCACTGAGGTGTTGAAAATGCCTGTGAGCACTGGAGACAGGTGGTCAGCACAATGCTTTAGTGTGGAGGGGGAGACAGAGTTTGGGCCAGCTGCTTTGCGAGGGTTCTGACGCTTAAGCATCTTGTTAACGTCCCTCTCCGATATAAAGAGGCTCGTTGTGGTGGAGGGGAGGGGGAGAGGACCATTCAAAGCGAATGGATGTGTAGTGGCCCCAGCCTTCATTGTGGTGATGGGTGGTTGGTTTATATGTTTATGGGTGGCATGTTTATATTTATAGTTTTCAGTTTGGCATATATTTATAGTTTTCAGTTTGGCATATTCTTTAGTCTTAAGTCTGTGTTTATTTTAAATACAAACATATATTGCACCAGAGTATATTCTGAATTGTTTCTGATTTTACACACCGGTAATTTACAGAAATCAATATTGGTTTCAGTCCAGCTATGATGTTTTTAAAATATTAAATTGTAATTTTTTAGGCAGTGTTTTAAAATACGGTGATGGGGGAGGGGTTAAAGGCTTTAATACACACACAACATATACAGACATAATATCCATGTGGACACAGAGACAAAGAGACAATTCCTCAGCTTTGCTTAGGTAAAGGCATTTTATTAAAAAAATGCTGAATAAATAGATTGTCTCCTCTTGGGATTTAAGTGCGGTGATTTTACATTCAGTTGTTGGCTAACAAGAGTGCACATTTTCAATGCCATGAGGCCTTGGTTGCCAGAGCTGTGGATTGTGTACAGAACAGCTGCCATGGTTACCATGGAGACTGCATGAAAGGTCTTGGGGCTGCAGGGATGAGAGGGATTGCCTCTGCCCGGCAGGTGACCAGTAGATCTGGGATAAGAGCCTTGTGAGGTTAAAACAGGCATTTGTGGGATTGTGGGACTGTCCCAAGATTTTGTTATTTGTTATTTTGTCATTATAAAATGAATGCATTGAGCCTCAAACAACATTCTGCTGCTGGATGGACACAGAAATATTGAACATATTGCTGCGTAATAATATTCTGTTTGGATGTGTACTTTTAACTTCTGCAATGGAGTTTAAATAATTCATGTACATGTAAATGTACATGTAACAAAGTAGTCCCAATTGAAACTATTGGAAAACTTCCCTTCCTCCCTGTTGCAGTGACATGGTAAAATCTTGTCATTTCTACAATATAATGGGAGAATGCTGTTAAGTAATAAAGGTTGTGGGATTATAGATCAACTATAGATTTGAAGTTTCATTTATTGGTTGATGTTGATTGGATATGTTTATGAATGCTCACATAAACAGGGCTATAATTAAATATTTGAACTGTGTTTCAGGTGGTAATCCTCACATGCACACACACACACACAGAGGACGGCAAACACCAAAATGCTCCTGTGTGGATTGCTACTGAAACAGCAGTTAAAGAAAGTGGAAACTAGCTCAAGTGATGGCCAGCCATCTTTTTATTTATTCAGCAACTCAACTGGCAGCAGTGTAGCATAGTGGTTAAGGAGCAGGACTTATAACTGAATGGGGACACTGCCGCTGTACCCTTGGGCAAGGTACTTAATCCATAATTACCTCAGTAAATATCCAGCTGTATAAACTGATAACATTGTAAAAACCTGTAATTGATGTAAGTTGCTCTGGATAAGAGCGTCTGCTAAATGACTATAATGTAATGTAATAATGTAACTGGCCATATCTCTAGATGAGACTAAAGACAATGGCTACACAACTGCTACACATCCACACCAGCCCACTCCCCAACAGCTCCACAATCAATTTACTACCATATCAACCTGCTTCACAATCACTACACAACCACATGAGCCCACTCTCCACATTCAATTTACTACCACAGCAACTGTTAGGAGGTGAGCTGACAGACACCGCTTGTTGAGCCTCTTGCTCAGGAATATTAATTGGGAACCGCAGGTGCATTGTTGAGCCAGGGGTTATTGAATTATTGCCGCTGTCGAACTAGCAGGATCCGCAGCTGTCCTGAATTGGCATTAATGCCGGGAGTGCACGTATAAAAGGAGGACAATTCAGGCAGTTGGTAGATGGATGGGTAGGGGAGGCCCTGCTTGTGGTTTTACTGGGGAAGTATTTTCAGTTTTGTTGATTTTCCTTTTTTGTTGTTTTTGGTTACTTTCGGTTTTGGTTGTTTGGTGTTTTCGGCCAGGTTTCTTTTTCTTGTTTTTTGCAGATATTTTGATAAGTTTCGTTTGTTTTCTTTTTGGTTTAAGTTGGGGGTGGGAAATCCCGGGAGGGGATTTCTTTTTAATTTCAGAGCAAGTGCGGAGTGAGTGACAGCGGAGTGCTGCAGACCCGGACCACTTCCAGGAGTGACGCCCGGGGCAGGCAAGGCAACGGAAGCCGGCTGGGGAAGGAGAAGGGAAGTGCGGCTGGAGAGCGGTGGAGTGACAGTGCCCCAGGCTGGGCAGGAGGCGAATTGGGGCGGTGCCCCTGTGCAGTAAGGGACGTGACTGGCGGTGTTGCCGGCGTGTGTGTGTACCCTTTTCCAGTCTGCCCAGCCTAATAGAGAAGGTGATTTGTGCCGCTGTCCCCCCCCCCCCAGCGAGGCCATAGTTCCTGCCCGGAGCTGCGTGAGGAGGACGAGCAGCGAACATCGGCGTCGTGATCCGGACAAAGAACATCAGCAGCACTGTCCTTTTTCTTTTGGGGTTTATTCTGGGGCATAAGCGAGGCCTGGCATTGAGGCGTGGGCCAAGTTGCGCCCCACCTTATCTTTCCTTTGTATGCATGGGTGTGCGTGAGGGCCCACTCCTCCTTGGTGTGTGGTACCCCCCCTTGGGCGGCCGGGAGGGGGTCTCGCCTCTGTCACGAGGGCCGGCGCAGGAGACGAGTCAGTGTGGTCACGGTCTGGTGTGTGTGAGCACATGGGGATATCCTACGGGGCCTAGCAGAAAAAAAATCTAGCAGTGCTGTGTGGGGGAGGGCAATCTCACTCTTGCCGCCAGGCTCTAGAGAGAGAGCGGGATGAGCGAAGGGCCGCAGTGGTGAAGGGGGGCGGGAGGAAGGTTAGGAGGGGAGGACAGCAGAGCGTGAGCCGTCCCTGAGAGCAGAGCACCTGTCCTCACTAACACTGCAGCCCAGCTGAGAGGACCATTCCCCAGCTACAGGTAATGCATTAGAAACAGATCCTGAACTCAGTTTACAGCCAAACACAGATGTGTTAAGTGTACAGAAATGCAATCAGGGGCACTGCAAGAAATTTTGGGCCCTATGACAGAATACAATATTGGGCCCCCAAACCTAGACCACCCACCAACCTAGAAAACCCATTTGATGACCCAAAGTTTAATAATTTGTAGACTGGTAGCTCTAGTGTTGTCTAGTGTTAATTACCTAATACTTAGCCTACTGTCATTGACCATTGATGTATGGATGGTCAGAGGTACATGAGTGGCAACTCTCATTACTGTCATTTTCTAGCAAAAAGACACAAATTCAAAATCAGTTTTGAGAAATTTAATGTGCCAGTTGTCAATGTCCATTACTGTAAGAACTAGATGAGCTAAATGTGACTTATCTAAAGTTGTATTGCATGCTTGCCAGCTAGCTAGCTGCTCACATGGTAATACAGCATACATTAAAATATTCAAAATCAGTTTGTATGAGCCTTGACCCCAAAGACCTTTAGCTTCATGGATTGTGCTGTAAATATATTATCAACGAAATGCTGCTCACCTCCTTCAACTGGGAGGTGGGTTGAGGGAAGGGTTCCTAATCCTGAAGCTGTATCTGTGCATGACAAGGGCAGACCTGATTAGTGAACAAGCTAGTTAGCATGTATGCTAGTTAGTTAGTTATAGCAAGAGTGCACACTAGCTGGCTACAAATTCACTGAGCTATATTAATTATATTTGGACCAAAATATAATTGCACTCATCTCATTTTCAGTGGCGATAAAGTTAACCTACCGAATATTTAAGCAAAATGACACTAAGTTAACTTGTTAGTTAGTTGGATCATCCAGGCAGTGGTTAAGCCACAATAGTAAGTTTGGCTAGGTAGCTATGTGTTAATGGGCACCAAAGGAAGGTCTGTAAATAAATATACCTTTCTTTGGAAAAAAAAAAATGGGTGACTAACTGTTGGCCCTTTTTCTCCCTCTCGGCTTTCTGTTGCCTCGCTTTTTGTTTTTGATGTCCCAACTTCTTCGATGACGACATGTCAAATCTACTGACAGTTCACCATCTGTTCTGCTTGTAAGCGCACCTACTGGAAAGCAAAGATTCTAGCGCGCTCTGTAATCATTGCTGGAAAGTGTACCTACGCAAGACTGAACTATGCAATGGATAGAGAGAGGGGTATATAAAGGCTATCCTGATAATTTTGCCAAAAATGGAGAAGTAAACCACAAGTTTGTTTCATTAACTTTTCAATAAATAAAATTATAATTTTAATGACATTAACTTATGATGATGATAATAATAATAGTGTTCTATGAGGGCCCCCTGTCAGTGCTGGGCCCTTGGAATCGTCCTAATTCCCCCCCAAATCCCCAGGCGCCCCTGCTTGACATATATGGAAATTTCGCCTGTAGATAACCAAGAAGGCTGCATTCAAAAATATGCTATTATTAGCACATTCAGCAATCCTTTTCCTGAATAAATGAAAGATAAGCTGAATCTCCTACAAATTTCCAGATTTCTCAGATTTCCAGCAGATATATTCTTCCCTGTCTCCTCCCTAATTGCTAGTCAAGTTACAAATTTTACAACTTGCTATTCAAGTTACAAATGTCTGCTGTCTACCAACATCCTAATGAATGGAAAAGAACTTTAAATGTGTCTGGTGCATGTCAAAGCTGAAGAGGAAAAACGAGACATGGTTTTATGGGCAAGACAAAATAAATGGGCAAGACAAATAAAAGCGACAGGAAGGAGACAGGTATGTAGGATAGGTGTTGATTTCTTCACAGAAATTAACACTTGATTATTCTCCTCTTCCTGTAAGCTTATACTTTCAGCTTGAAGCCAGGCCAGGCCAGCCAGCCACAGTATGAGCTCCTTCACTGAGGAAACCGGGGTTGTATTGTATTGTTTTATAGCACGGACAAAATTCACAGGACATTTGCAGCACTGTTTTACTTCCTCTTTACTCTTCAGTTTAAAATATTTTCTTCACACATTTTCCTATCTATTCACCATTTGGAACTGCAAACTGCATAAAGCTTGGCTCTCAACAAAGGTCATTCTACTCACACAGAGCACTGAAGTGAGAGAAGCACAGTCCATCAATATACTCACATGCAGTTAATGGGTGCTTTTCAAACTATAAGTCGCACAGTACACCAGCCAATTGCATTTCGCCAGTCCTTATCAGCCTCAAACTTACGAGTTCTTGGGGCATTGCTAGATGCCCATGCACAGAAGCTCCACCCCAACTCTTCACAGCACTCATGCAATGTACTATGACACCACTGTTAACTTTGTTTTCAGAATCATTTACCTTTTCTTGTTTAGCAAACACTTTTATCTACAGTGATGTACCAGATGTAAGTACATAATGTTACATTTACATTGTTGACATCCAGCAGACACTCTTAACAAAGAGACTAGGAGTCAACAAACAAAGGCACCTCCTGAGACTACAAATGCACACCTGGCCCAACATGCAAGTGCAACATAATATATGTTATACAGAATCAATATTCAAAATGCAATATCCAGAATCAGTGCAATTCAGACAGGCAGATTCACTATGGAAAAAATATTCAGCATTTTCCCTTCAGAGCATGGGTTTATGGAAAATATGAAGGAAGCTGAGGATGAAACCTTGACACATTTGATCTTTATGAAAACATAAATCACTTGGAGGGAAAGATAAGCAGTTTTATTGGGTAATTATTTTACTTCAGGAGCCTGAGCTAACCAACCTAGTTTATCCAGCTACATTAGCTGACATTAGCTATCATTACAAGTCATAGTCAGTCAGTATTCCCACTGGTGTGTAGCTATCTGACTAAGTGATCTCAGTTACTCCAGTAATACAGTGATATACAAGAGTTACAGCCTGCGTTGCCAGTATGCGAGGGAAGTGAGTGAATGAGTCCATACAAGACTCTGCATGCTTGTCTGAAAGATATTTGACAGTGGATGGTGGACCACTGACTAAAGCTTAGCCTGGCTAAGGCTGAGATACTTTTCATCCCATCCAGGTCCTCTTCCTCAGCGTACACTCCAAAAGCTTTTTCCCCAACAGCACTGCTACTGTCAAAATCCCTGGGGCTTGATAACCAACTGTTCTCCTCTCAGGTTCCAGTGGTGAGTTGGGCATGCAGGTTACACATTATACAACATCCAAAAAATCCGACCTTACCTCACTATGTATTCTACACAGAGTTCTAGTTCAGACCCTGGTCCTCTACTGTAACACCCTCTTTGCTTGTCTTGCTGCCTGTACCATCAAACCCGTTACATTGTGTAGCCGGGTAGCGTCATTTTCCCTTTCTCACACCTGTTTTCACTTAGTCCGTCGGTAATAAATTAGCATATTTCAGTGTATAAAAGACCCAGGTAACTCTTATCTGAGCGTCTGCTTCCGGGATATCAGCCTCTTTCGCTACCTGCTCCTCCATTGTTGGAAAGCTTCATTTTGCGGTTGCTGCCGGCGCAACTTTCGGTATGTTTCTTTGCTACTGACCATCTGGTAGGCATATTTTCAGTTCTAGTGTTTTCCCTGTTCTGCTTTGCATGGTAGTACCACTATTGCTTTTGTTTGTAGCTCCATCGGCTAAGCTGTAGCACTCCCTGGTGCTATCCATCTCCGTGTGTTTGCCACGCTGCGGGTACGTACGTGCAGGGTACAGTATTGTCTTTAAACATCAAGTTTATTCTCTTTTTGGTAACTTCATTTTGTCCCTGACAGGTAGCGCTAGGCTTGCAAACTGTTCCAGGGTAATTGGTATTGGAGTGCCACATTCCGACCAAGCTGCTGTTTTGTCTCTGTTTTGCCTCTACGTTTGTTTTCTCTGCCATTGCTTCGCCTATGCTCTCTTCTTATTGTTAGTTAGCCCGTATTGGATAGCGTATTGAATATCGTTTGCCTGTTAGACGGTCAGCCTTTACCGTGTTTTGTATCTCACTTAGCTCGTATGCAGCGTTGCCCAGCGTGTGCAGCGTCTGCGCGGACCGTGTGACTTATGCAGTGCAGGGTTACCTTGCGCACAACTTTTGGTGACCCTGTTTAGTTAACTGCGTTTCTTTTGTAGTCTGTGGGTGGGCTATCTAGAAGCGATTTTTGCTCAGTTGGAAGTATAGCCTGGTACCAACTGGTATATACAACTGTGTAGTGTGCCTATTGCCCAGCTAATACATTCTTTCTCTCTATTTAAAGCTGCAGCTGAGTGCCCCTATTGGGGAGGCTAGTCACTGGGTGGTGGTACCCCCTCCGTGTGGAGTCTTTAGGAGCACCCTGGTTTGTTTCACCCATTGTGTGCTGTGTGTGTGCATGTGACTTGGGTCGTGGGCACACCCTCTAATTAGTCTGCCTCCCCAAGGTAAGCATTAGTCCTGCTGCTGAACCTTTTTCCTTGTAGCTATTATGGTGGGCAATTGTCTGTGTGATAGTGGAAACATTTAACTTTTGTATGGATACATTTTTTTAAGCAAATATTTTTGTATTAATGAATTTAACTATTGCTCTGACTTTGTAAAATCTGATTGCTTTTTATAACATCTTTCTGCTTCCAAATTGGATTTTGTTGCTGGAGTACTTTTGTAAGCTTTTAGCTTAATAGTAATTCCACTACCTCCTCAGTCAAAACTCCATTTTATACCTGAAATCGTGTCTCTTGATTCTTGGTATCAATGCACCTGTGCTCCTTTTGCAAGTACTAGGTTAATACTCTCTGGGTGAAATTCCCAGGGTGGTGTAGCTGGCTACAATTTAAACATTCTCCAGGTGACTTGGTGTATTTCTAGCCCTCCCTTGTGCCGCAATCGCATTACATCATTTAACAGATGCTCTTATCCACAACGACTTCCAAATAAGTGCATCACTATGCTAAGAGTTATCGAGAAGTATTACAAGAGGTCAGTAAGATACAAAGTTGAGTGCTAAGCTAGTGTAGAGTGCCTTTTTTATGAAAATGGCAATTGATAGGATAGATGGACATAGGGAGGAAGGTAGACTAGAGAAACAGCTTGAAAAGATTTTTTTTTTTTTCTTGAAGCCATCCAGGGAGTCTGTTCAAATCTCAGCAGGAAGCTCATTCCACCAGTGTGGAGCAAGTACTGAGAAGAGGCAGGTCAAAGTGTACTTTATTGTCATTCCAGCCATACAACAAGTGGCGTACAGCAGAACGAAATTGCGTTTCTCTGAGCCCCATGCTCAATGTGCAAGGTAAGTACAGGCACAAGTAAGACAACATGAAGCTGGTACAAGCAGGACAACAGGTGGATGTAATATACACCATAGGCAGACAAGATAACATATTAGCATGTAGGACAATCTAAGCTAAATATATACAAGAACTATACAAAAAAAATTACTCATAGTTTTCACAATTGCTGGGTGTACTCACACTAGGCAATCCATACCGTGCCCGAGCACGTTTGACCCCAAAGTCTAGCTCGTTTGGCTAGTGTGATCGCTCCGTACCGTGCCCAGGCGCGGTTCGCATCAGTGTGATCACAAACTGCGCCCGAACATGGAACAGGAACATGACGTCAATGATGCGACTGTCCCATTTAACAACTATATCCGTTATAGCAACAGTTAGCCGAATATCTGTTAGTTACATGCCCAGTCATAATAAACCATCATTTGATTAGCTTGCTGACTTCCTTAAATATAACAAGCTGGCTACCTCCAAAATGATCTTTGATTGTTTAGTTCTGTAGATCTACACATTAGCTTGATTACTAGCAAACGAAATAAAACTAACCATACTTTACATGGCGATGTAGGCATTGCTGTTGTCAGGGGTTTAGTCAGAGTATCCCAAATGAAGCAGCCAACCTGTTTAAGTAGCTAGACTTAAACAATAGTTAAGAGAGGTAGCCTGTTAGCTAACTAGCTATGTTTGTCAAATCTATCGCTTCCCAGCCAGTTAGCATCGATTATGCAACGCAGCGATTTTCAGTTAATCGTGCTGCAAGTATATTAAGATTTTTAGAGGCAGCTGATGTTGAGGGAGGAATTTGGAGCTTTACTCGCCGACTACAATTCACATTTGTGACCCGACGCGAGTAAACCCTCCACATCGCGGCCGCGTCAACTTTACAGGAGACCACAAAAACGGTCAAAAAACGATTTTTCGTGAAAAATGAGAGTGGTCGATTCAAATTCCTAAAGTGCTTATCTCATCCCCTTTCTTTTTGAAACTGAAAGTGATCTGTAAATATGAAAAAAAAAACATATCAAGGCAAGTTGGTCCTCCGAGAACTGACGGGGGAGAACGTCGTCAATGTTGCATTATTAAAACAAGCGCTGGCATATCGTATGCTTCCGTCTTTTAATACAGTCATGCAGTTCAAGATCACCCTCTCACATTCGCTGTGGTGTCAATTTGAAACACAAAGCCATTTTGATAAAAATGTAATTTAAACAATACTGGATTTATGACTGAAACCAGAAGGAGGAATGGCCTTCTTCTATGGTGGGAATGTTGACAGCTTTTTTCTTCTGTGGTGTGAGTTTCGATACTTTCCTCTTCTGTGGTGGGAGTTTCGATTGCTTTCTTCTTTTGTGGTGTCGTAATTGAGCTGAGCATTCATTGGTTCATATCCATGTGCCGATTGTCAACAGTTTGACACATACTTACAGGTAACAAATAAAATGGCACGACCAAATCATGTTTTCTTACTTCTTGTAAAAGTTTTGGTGTTATCATCATGGACTACGAGACTCTGAGTGTGACCAAAAAATGGAGGCAATCCTCAATTTCAACTGCGGTTGCGGTCGAAGGCGAAAAAACTCAAAACTCGGATACGAATCCTGTACAAAGAAACTGTCTTACGAACGCATATACGAACTACGCAGTATGATCAGCGCGTTGTCACAGTCGGAAAAGGACATGTTCATCATGGGACAACTTTTCAGTAACGGGAGAAGGAGTGACATGACGAACGACAACAAACGAATTGCCACCAAGAGAAAGCATCAGTGGACTCAGTATACCATTGAAGGTGTTCAAGTCTGTCAAGTTTCTTATTCACAAATTCAGAGTATCATAGCTCTTCTTTCATGTGCCTAGAGAAACACTGTGGCTGAAACAATTGCTAAACTCCACGTAGTCCTCCCAGGTAGTCCTCCAACTATTCAAATGCAAATTAACACCCACAATGAACAATGGCAAGGATTTTCCAACCATCAGCAGCCATTAGTCCTCCAGCCTTTCATAGTCAATTGCATACTGGGATAGCTTGTCTGTCACAGCTGGGTAGGTGAGAATGACAGCAGAAGAGAAAAGGGCTGATTTCTCAGAAGTGTGGTTTGCAAAGTCATGATGTTCTATTGAGCATTACAGCCAAAATATTTGGTCAAGCTTGGCAAGTGATGCTTCATTTGGCCATGTCCTTATCTGTTTCACAGATGGCTTGCTCCTAGTTAGCAGTGGCCTGTATGCTGGAATTGGCATAACAGAGAGATGGTCTGAATTTCCAAGGTGGGGGTGGGGGGCTGCCCTGAATGCCTGTTTGATGTTTGTGTAAACCCGGTCTAATGTGTTTTCTCCCCTGGTTGCAAAGTCCACATGTTGGTAATAATGTGGTAGGACTCAGGTTGGCCTGATTAAAGTCCCCAGCGATGATATAAACACAGTCCGAATTAGTGTTTAGACAGTCTGATACAATGAGGACAGTGCGTCTTTTGTGTTCGCTCTGGGCGGAATGTATACCGCTGTGATGCTGATGGCTGTGAATTCTCTTGGCAAGTAGAATGGTCGACATTTTAGCGACAAACTCTATCCTCTGAACAGTGGCTCGAGAATTTGTGTTGGTGCACCAGTTGTTGTTGATGTAAATACACACTCCCCCTCCACGAGATTTACCGCTGAGAGCATGGCTCCTGTCCACACGGAATGTTAGCCCATCCACCCAAATGGCACTATCGGGAACAGCGGAATTTAGCCACGTCTCGGTGAAGATGAGAGCACAACAGTCTCTTCGTTGAGTGGTTAGATCCAGTCGTAAATAATCCATTTTGTTTTCCAGAGAGCGGACGTTAGCCAGCAAAATAGATGGAAGCGCAGGTCTGTAGGGGTTAGCCTTTAGCCTGGCGCTGATCCCCGTACAAGTGCCGCGTTTGCGTCGTCTCTCACACCACTTGCGTCGCACCCTGCGTCGGTCAGTGATGTTAGGCGAGTCCGCTGCTGTGTAGGCCTCTGGGTCGTGTTGGCGTAGAATCCCAAGCTCACGGAGCGTTTTGGGTTTCAAAGCCAGTAAACTGCTGGATAAGTTGCTTGATAAGTTGGATGCACGAAGTCCGAGCAAAGTACAGCGATTGTAGACTAGTCTTGTGTTTGTGTTGGAATAGACAGTACATTTAACGAGATTCGCACATCGCGAGGTGTGGCTGGTCTTCCCCCCAGGTCTGGGCCAGATGGACTGAGGGCTTCCCTCCACTCTTCAGTGCCTTCTCGCTAAACAATAAGTCTTCACAGAGTCTGATGTAGCATTCCCCCATGCAATCTCCAGGCATTCTCAAAAACCCCCTGAAAGCATCTCTTTTATGCAAGTCTCCCAACTCAAACTCCTCCTTCAACAATCGTACTAGCATCAGTTGATACACCATCATCTTCACATTCCTCATGTTATTTTTTTTTAAACATCTCGCCTGGAATTTACACCGTCATCTTAAAGGCCGGAATGTGCTGATTTTTTAAAAATAAATGCAGACATCTGGCTTAGCACTACCCCAGAACACCAAGGAACACCAAGGTCACATTATTGATACTGATTGTCCTGCAATAGCCTTAGCAAAGCTTATGAACACGAATTAACCTCCTGACAACTTTTAGAGTCATATATGAAAGTGTACTAATTTCTGTACTGATTTTCCACCACACGGGTTCAAGAGATGCTGCCCTTGTATTTTGGGACACAGAGGCAACCCGAGGCAGCAGAGTGCAGCACTCTTGCAGGCTTGTAGGTTTTGAACATGTCCTATATATATTGGGGGGCTGATCCGTTAAGTCTCAAAGGTTAGTAGCAAGGTCTTGAACTTGATCCTCACTGCAACCGCTGATCCTCGCTGTAGCCAGTGGAGGGACTCGAGGAGAGGTGTCACATGGGCCTGCTTGGGGAGGCTGAATGTCAATCGGGCTGCTGCGTTCTGGAAAAGCTGCAGTGGTCAGATAACACATGCTGGGAGGCCAGCAAGCAGCGAGTTGCAGTAGTCCAGACGTGACAGGATAACATCCTGGATCACAACTTGGGCTGTGTAATTGAAGAGAAGGTCTGATCTTCCTTATGTTGAATAACAGGAATCTGCAGTCCGATTCAATTCGATTCTGTATCGATATTGATTTGATAGGAATGAGATATGGAAAACTGCTATATAGTATTTCATATTTGGAGAGATGTTTAAAAAGCTCTAAAGGGAACACAAATTTACAGAGTCACTGGAAACAAATTGTGAAAACCACTAAAGAAAAGGCCAAAGGCTTGTATACCAAAATCTTTTTATTTGAGGAACACATGGGTATAGTTCCTTAAAAACAAAACCAACCTGTATCATTGCCTACTTATTAATGACGTGAAGCAGCAATGTGTTTGCATTAGTTAGCTCAGGGAATGCTGATTTGTAAGGTAGCTACAATGACTGACAAAATGTAGCTGACTGCCAGTAGCAACTTTGCAATTGTGAACATTTTCTTGCTAGCCTAATATGAACAACTAGCTAGCTAGCAACCTAGCAAATGAACATGAACAACTATGTTTCTCTTGAAATCGTTTGCGCTATATTACATTGCATTCATGAGCAAGTGTGGCTGTTCAGTTTAGCTAGCTTGCTAGTTGGGTAGCTAGGTAGTGATTGTGCACTGTATTAAAGTTAAAGCTAAAAAGCTGTGACTGCAGTGCACATATATATGAATATGTATTCCAGGCATCTCCACGATTTCGGACACCCTTCTCCAAGCATCATTTTTTTAAATTTATATCTCTATGTATCAACAGACAAATTGTAGAGTATGGGGAAACCCGGCACTGCCACGATAAGCTTCTCCTCCATGTTTGACTGGAACCAAAATGTTGGATCATTGGTTTCAGCAACGTGTGTCACGCTGCCTTCACTCCCATTGGTAGTCGCTGTGTCGCATTGCTCAGTATTTGCATATAATAGACCTCTAGTCTATTTTAGCCCCACCCAGTTGGCTTTGCAACGGCCACTTGTCTCTTGTCACTGTAAATCGGCAACTCTCATTGAAAATGAATGGCAGCTGGTTGCTTTGTCTCTCTCCTGTGTCATCCATGTGACCATAGGGTTAGCCTTGGTGAACACTGAGAGGTCGCATCACAGTAAAAAAAATTGATGTAACAGGTTTGCCTCTGTGCGTTCGCAGGTCGTTAAACGTTAAAAATTAAACAAGACAGCGACATCTAATGGGGGGGACTAGTAGTTGCCTTTAATACGACAGTTAGGCTATGTCAAAGCCTGTCTATTTAATTCTCTGGCTATGTTTAACCATTGTGGAAATGAACCTACAAAACCGGAAAAAAATGTGTATTAGCCTAAAAGATTGATCCATGAATTTTACAGATCGATATCGAATTGGACGAATTTTAAAAAAACGATTAATCAGAACTAGAAAAGTGCATTTCCTGAAGAAAATGCAGAGTGTGCTTGCAACCCGGCAGCGAAAACATGGTAACGTATATGAGACGATCGCCAGGATGTGGCAAAGTGGTTGCTAGGCTGTTGCTAGGTGGTTGCCAGGGCATTACTAGGTGGTTGCTAGGCTGTTGCTAGGTGGTTGCTAAGGTATATAAGGTGGTTGCTATGGTGTTGCTAGGTGGTTACTAGGGCGTTGCTAGATGGTTACTCAGGTATATGGTGGTCTCTGGGTGTTGCTAGGGCGTTGCTGGGTGGTTGCTAGTTGGTTGCTAGGGTGTTGCTAGGTGGTTGCTAGGGACACACCCACCTTTGGTGAGTGTTGGGTCACATGATCCAAAGCAGCATATCAGGTCCCGTGGCTATTGGTCAAATGGTGGCCAAGTGGTAACACTTTGAAAAATGAATTGAAGTCAATGGCAGGATGGAGGGATGAATAAACGAATAAAAGACGAGTGCGGGTCAGTATGGCTTTCAATGAGTGTTTGGTGGCATGACCTGAGGCAGCACATGTGGTACTGTGACCATAGGCCGAAAGGTGACCAAGCAGTAAGTCAATGGGAGGATGGAGGGATGAATAAATGAGTAAAAAAACTGATTAAAAAAATGACAAAAAGACGAGTGCGGGTCAAAACGCTCTTGGATGAGTGTTGGGTGATTTGTCTCGAGGCAACATGTGAGGTATGGTGGTTCTGGGGTGAAAAGTGAGCGAGCGGGAAGGCCATGAAGGGTGAGGGGGGTGATTTTGAAAATGAATGGGAGTCTATGGGGAAAAAGGGATGAAAAAAACGACAAAAACCGGAGAACGAGTGCGGGTACGGCTTAGCTGTATACAAGCAACCCGATCGGGGTCAGACCGGACGGGTTACAGTTGGTTTGGGGTGGATATCTCGAACACTGTGGGAGGAGAAGCGTCCCCAAATTTGGTGGAATAAGAAGAAAAAGAATAAAACTAAAGAATAACAATGCTTTGCATTGCAAGCACACTAATAAAACTAAAGAATAACAATGATATTTTTGCACACACCTAACTGTGACCACACCTGAAAACCTTTGACCCTATGGAAAACAATTCAATTTCATTTGTATAGTGCTTTTCACAACACAAGTTGTCACAAAGCAGCGTTACATTGTTCCCAGGCCTGAGACCCCCTGAGAGCAAGCCTAAGGCAACAGTGGCAAGGAAGAACTCCCTAATTAACAGGAAGAAACCTTGAGCAGAATAAATATTAGGATTCTATGGATATGCTGTAAAATGAATGAACTTGTTGTGAAATGTATGCATGTGGGGAGGTTTTCTCCATGCTGTTTCTAAAAGGTGTTGAGTGGCGCTGACATAATGATTTCCACTGAGCATGCCATTAAGTTCCCTTTGTGAAGTCTCCGAAGCAGTGGTGCCATGGTTTTCCTTTGGTTCTGAACAAGTGTTAGTTCCTAATGTTAGGTTCTACTTTGTGGAATAGACAGTCAGATGAATGAGATGAGACCGGTCCTGCAGAGACAGTTTATTCCCCAGGAGCCAAAGTTACACATGCAAACAGCGCCTGAACTACTGTGGGACTCTAACCCAGAGGTGGGGACTCTAACCCCTAGGAAAAACTACTGGGAATCCAGACTTAACCTGTGTGACCCCAACCCACAGGCGGGGACTCTAACCCCTTCAGACAGACAAACGCATAATGGAACCTGTGGGACTCTAACCCCTAACTACTGGGGAATAAACCTGGTCTTCACAACAATTTGGAAGTTTAGATGGATACGGTTATCAATGTAGAACACAAAAAAACAGTTCACTTACTTGATATACAAACTGGGTCACAAAAAGACTGGACTGGATGGAATGGTGGATAATACGAATAAGAGGATAACTGATAGGAATGTTGCCTACCACTTTTTAAGGGCACCCAATCCTCCTCCACCAATCCAGGGGTCCAGATCTCTGATCCTCCAGTCGTATTCCCTGGATGAGCCCCCAGATGTTATGTTCTACTTTGTGGAATGGACAATCAGATGAATGAGATGAGACCGGTCTTGTAGAGACAAGGTCTGCATTGGTATGGTGGCGACGCTTTGTTCTGGGACAGGTCCTGTGGGAAATTGGTTGTGGCCTAGACATATTGTCAGACATATTGACATATTGCCTAGACATAAGACAGATTTTGGGCAATTAGATAAATGAGTAATACAATGTAGATTCCAATATTAAAGATGTCTTTTCAGCAGGGTTCAAGTACCATGATCTGCTCTCCATTTATTCATGGGTTGTGAAGAGCAGCTGGCCATATTGGATATGCCCAGACCCCAAAATCCTCCCACAGTTCTCACCCACTGGCTGGGTGGAAGCACAGGTCTGCTTTGATCTCAGTGGAGCAGTTCTGCATCTGCTCATTTTCCCAACCTCAAACATCCATTCCATTATTGACTTTTTCAATGTGAGATACAGCACTGCATTAAGTCAGACCCATTCTAAAGCTTTATTTCTACCAACACAAAGACAGAGTGTAGCTAAACAGGAAGGATTTATGTGTGTTTTTAATCCTCACTGGTTGGGTGATTTCATTCACCTTTATCTTTGATTTGGACATGTTGGAGGAATATCTAAGAAATATACTCAGATATAGGAAAGGATAGGGAAATGGGCCTCCCACCAGATATACCACCTCTAGGAGAGATTGAGCACAAGATAGATGGTAGGCCACTGAAGTAGAGGGAAATGGAAGCAGTATTAATGCGCACAAAGGCTTCTTCAGCCTGAGGGCTGAAGGAAGTCCCCTAACGGGTATATAAAAGTGCGCCTGATGTGCTTAAATTTTTATTGAGGCTTTTTAAATTAGTGTGGGAGAAGCAGGTAATGCCTAGAGCTTGGCATAGAGCAGGGGAAATCCTAATTCCCAAGGAAAAAGAATCATCAGAATTTAGTCAGTTTAGGCCTATATGTCTCCTAAATGTAGAAATGCAAGATAGTCTTTAGTATAGTGACACAAAGGTTGGCAGGTTATTTAGAAAGGAACAGTAGACTTGGGAGGAAAGTGTGTAGTTTCACCGGAAATAGCACCAGTTTGAGGCCATATATATTTTTATGGTCAGTCAGTGCTTTGTACATTTCATAGCGCATATGGTGCCGTGGGAGGACTTAGTGGACAAGGCTTACAAAAGGAAAAAGTGTAGATACGTACATTTACACGTGTGTATGGAGTCACAGATTATGTAACAGGCTTGTCTCACAGTGACAACTACTCCACCCTGGCAAGAGTGCTGAAGTGAGAGGAATGTAATCCTCTGATACACTTACATGCAGGCTATATTTTGCGTGGAGTGCAAGACACCCTTATTTCTGCTATGGGCTCTCAGCCATCGTCGGCTGATGACATAGCTGGGATTAATCTAGGTTGTAGAGCTCATATGATATATACACAGTATACTTTTTATTATCACTGTTAGAAAGAATGAAGATGATTTAAATGATCATATTCATTGTTGACCTCGTCTCTCTTACTCCAGCAAGACTAGAGGTCAAGTAGCTATATTAATGTTTGAGAACATATTCATGGGGCATAAAATAGCTCTCTGTGTAAACACATGACTAGTGAGAAAAGATCCAGGATGTTGATTTGAATCCTTAGCAAACATTGGGAGGTGTTTGCAGTGCTGTGCAGTCCGCTTTACCTTCCTCTCTGTAGACAGTATCCACCTGATCACACTGTAAATGTGAGTCATACCTGCTAAGCGTAGCCTGGAATTACTGCAGCTATCATTGATTCAGTAGTCTCAAGGCAAGTGGCAATGTTTGAAACCACAAACTATGAAAACACATTGCCAATTAGTACCATCAAAGTGTGCATGTATTTAATAGGATTAATGAGAATGCTTTTGCAAGGTGATAAACCATGGAGCAATCAGAATCATGGGTTTTGAGGGGGTGGGGATGACAGAAAAAAAAAAAAAATTCAATATACAAAGAAATCATGCCTTTCATGTAATTTTGTACCTGTCACATAGGGCCTTTGTTGCCATCTGATCCTTTTTGTTCTTTCAGTGTGAAGGTTTACAGGGAAACTAGATTACCAGCAGACATACTCATTTTCCTCCATTTCAGGTTACAGTTGTTAACAGCACAAAAAGACACCAATGAAATACAGTGAAAGCTCTTGGAAAGAACTGTTTTTTTTTTTTTTTTTTGTTCCACTTCTTATATGATGGAGTTTAAAGAGTTCAATCATAATACATGGGGCATGGTTTCTGTAGCAGCCCCCAGAGCACCTGGACCTGGGCTTTATGTTGTATTGAGCTCAGCACTAGACTGTAGCCTTTGTGTTGTTTTACAAGGAATAGGACGGCACTGTTCTGTGGTAGCTGTTAGGGAAAACACAGCACAGCACATGCCTAAATCTTTCAGCAAAGCTTTTTAAAGGCCAGTGCATTATTGCATTACATATGTTACCAATACTGAAACATCAAAATACAATCATGGCAAAAGTTACTTATTTTGTTATTCAAATGACAAGTATTTTTCTGGGGTCAGAAATAGAGCTGCTGTTTATAGTCCTCTTCAGGGACAACACAAAGTGATGCTCACCAAGGTCACAACAGTGGTTTGAATTCAGTGTCACTAGTGGCATTAACATCATACTTACCATTCCATTTACATACCATTTCCTAACAACATACACTAGGTCTGTGAACAGTTAAACATTGACATCCACTGATGCAGCCATGTATGTGAAATGCTTGGGTCTTATACTGTTTTTAGAAATAAGATGGAATCAAAATGTCTAACTACCACGAATATATCTATTCTCATTTCTGTAAAGAATTGACTGTAGAGTTTACAGTAAATACCTGGCAAAAAAGTTGCCAATAAAGTATTGTAAAATTGCTGTTAATTACTGTAAAAAGAATTACACTATATTACAAGATACCTTTTACAGGTTTTGTTGTATATAAATTACAGCATTTTTTTTTTTTTTTTTTTTTTACAGAAAAACAATTAATTGTGAACTAATTTACATTATCTTGTATTCTATTCACATTACAGAAGTTACCTGGCAACTAGAGTTGCCAGTAAATAGCTGTTAATACATCACAATACAATATGTTGTTGCAGAATGTTTTCAGGTAATTTTTGTTTTTTACATTAGCAGATTTGCAAATTGTGCATATTGTGAAGCATTTTGAATGAGACCAGGCTTGCTGTTAATCCAAAGTTCATCAACATTGGTTTTATTTAACAGGTGAAGAGAATCTAATGCAGAGTCAGAGCTGCAACAAAACAGAACTTTTATTAAAGCTCACAGTTTTACAACTGTTTGATCTACTCAGAACAAAATTAAGAAAGAAGAGTCCTCATGTTTTGCATATGACTTACGTTCAAAGTCATTCAAAGTCCATGAATCGCCTGAGAAGAGATGAGACATGAGGATTGACAGTTCTTATGTACCTTCCCACTTCTTTGGCTGACCAGCTTTGCCGTCTTGGTGCCACGGGTTGGGTTTATTCCAATGAAACATCTGAAATCACAAAATCACACGAAAAGAAACCATGAAAAAAAAACACTCACAGCTGCTTTACAAGGTTGTGCAAAACAAGCTAATCATTTGCCCCTCCAATATGAAAAAATGCAAAACATGGGAAAAAAAATTAGGCTGTTAATTATATTTCATTATCATTTCAGTTGTGCTGTCCAGGAAAGCTGAACCAGGAGATGGCTCTGCAATGCAATGACTAATACAGTGGAAAAGTAGGGTCATAACAGTTAAAGGGATAGTTTGGATTTCTTGTCACAAGATTGTATGAGTTACTGACCAGTAGTGATATAGTTGCATCAACATAACCTCAGGCAGCAGGTCCTCTAGATTTCCTGACCAGCCCCAGCTTGGAAGGACAATATCATCCAACAAAACACACCAACATAACATTTTTAGTATTCACAACAGAATACACCATATTTAGTGTATTTTGCTGCTTCACGGTGCTCTTAGACCACACCTTACATTGGAACTATTTTGTTTGTGAAAAACAGACTAGATATGCACTGGAGCCTTTTTACATACCACACCACCGCGTGGGCCGCCTAGAGGCTCCAGTCCATAGTAATACTGCCATTCTGTAACAAAAAAAAATTGTTCCAGAGTAAGGAGTGGTCTGAGGGCACCATAAAGCAGGTAAAACAAAAAAAAAAAAAAAAATCCCTAAATATTCAGTTAATATGTACTCTGTTGTGGATTACTAAAAATGTTTTTGGCATGTTTACTGGTTTAAAATGTTCTTCGGTAGTTGTCCCGGTTTGCTGCTGCTGCTGTTGTTGGGCTGGTCGGGAGATCTCCAATTAAAGCACTATGCCTAGGGCTATATCCATGATCCGTGATCCAACTACATCATTACTGGTTGGTAACTCGTACAACCTTGTGACAAAAAATCCAAACTATCCCTATCACTCTGTTTTACACAACAAAATGACTTCTTTAAAACTTGTCTAAGTCTCATTAATACCCTGATGAACATCCCCCACCCATAAATAAATGACTGATGGTCAAAGGTAATGCAAACCTCATATAAATGTTAAAACAAGTCCAATTCAGTCCAGTTCAAACCCAAATCCTTTTGCTAGTTGTTCAAGTAAAAACAAATTGGAGCCAGTTAGCAGTTATTCACCCAAATGCTCAGTTTATCCTACTGCAGAACTACTTCCAAAATGTCTGCCATTATTATACAAGGAAGTAGTTCTGCAACGGGATAAGCAAAGCATTTGGGTGAATAACTGCTAACTTACCTTTTTTAACTCAACAATCATGGTAAAGGGATTTGGATTGGAAGTAGACAAAATTGGACTTAAACATGTTGAAGGTTTGTTTTATACTTGTGCCATACACTCCATTATAATACAGCATGTCCCTGGCTTGAGAATGGTCTTGATTGTCTGTTTGCGCTGGCAAGTCAATAACATCTTATCCTTTACTCATGATGGCAAACGTTACAAAATAATGACCCACCAGAATTCTACTTAGAGCACAATTACCTTTGAATGAATTCCAGTGTGCAAGATGCTTGCTCCTGGTACGCCAGACTAAAGTTGTAATAGCTTGAAAATAACACTGCCATTCCAGCCACGAAGTTGGGATGTGGAGGCACAACCATCTGACCCTCGATGCTCAGCATCCAAAGGGTTGCTGTGAGCGCTTCACCAAAACATAAATAAACATGGTTTATAAGCAAATGTTTTTTCTGTTGCCTTCCACATAAACATATCCACATGTTAAACCGTTAAACTAATACGTGTCCTTCATATAGTCTCGGTCTTTGCAATGCTTTACAACAGATTTAAAAAAAAAAAAACACTGTATACACTACCTAAGAATTAGTCTCGGACAGTCAGGAAGCGGCAGTGTTCTTTTGACATCAGCTTCTGTTGCTAACACCTAAAAGACAAAGGAAAAAATTGTCAGGCCGGGGTGGCTCAGGCAGGGACTCAGGCGCAGACAGCGGAGGATGGCAAACGAAGTTTATTGCCAAAAAAGGGAAAATCCAACAGGCAGAGTCGAAAAAACAGGCAAAGTCGAAAACCAGGAAAACACAGCAAAGGCACAAAAACGAAATCCAAAAATCAGTCGGGACAAAACACGCAGGAACAAAACAGGCAGGCAGGCAGGCAGGCAGGCAGGCAGAATACAAACTGGAGAAAACGCTGGTACGAAACAGAAAACTGAGATGAACTGGCAACGAGACAAGAAACAAGCAGGGAATAAATAGGGCGAGGCTGATGAGGAGATGGGATGCAGGTGAGCAGGCAGGCAGGTGGGGACGGCCAGGTAACAAGGTGGGTGGAGACAGAGCAGAGAGCAGGGCAGGGCTGGAACACAGGGAAAAACAAAAGCACATGGACAGGGAAAACAAAAACAAAACCCAGCTAAGAAGCTGCAGTCTTGACAAAAATACAGTCAAAATTGACACAGTCATTGCCCTCAGCTCATCATCTCAAGATCATACCAATATAATTTTCAAAAGCTTCAAACTATAATAATTTCACACTTACATCTGCCTGCAAAATGAGTTCCTCAGGTTTCTCTCTGGTTTGCCATAAGCAGGAGGATCACACATGGGCATGGATCACACTTTTCTTCTCTGTTGTACTTCACCAGGATGCGCTCTACCTCATCTGCATTAGTCCCTGTTGGCTTCTGCTGGAAAAACTAAAGGATCAGCTTCCCTTTTTCTTCCATAGCCTGCTCAATTTTATCCAGGATGACAATGTCTGAGTAATTTGAAATGGCTGGCTGTACAGCTTTTTCAGTGTGAAAAGATATGGCCACTCATTCTTCAGCTCAGCAATCGAAGGGGGTGGGCTGGCATTGATGGTTTTTCTTCGTAGGTAGCAAGTTGTTTTCATTAACTGAGACAAATGTCCTCTCTGCACCAGCTGGCCCCTCAATGCGGTAGAGGTCTTTCATTTCCCTCTGCTTCTCTTCGAGACTCTCTTCAGTTTCCCCCAGTGGACAGTCAGGCTGCCACCTCACGCAGCCATACTGGTCAGCTGGTCCTCTAGCTATGTCTACAGGTATATCTGAGACCCTTTTCTGCTTCCTTCATCTGGAGAGAGCACTTCCACGATTAACATGTTCTACTCACGTTTTTAGTTGAGTCAAAAGGGATCCATAGCAACTGCCAATTACAGCGCCATCTCTCATGACGTCAGCAAAGATTTTGGGACTTTACAAAGCTTTTGCTGCTTTACAATCATCTTGGCCACTGTAAGGCACTGAGATTTTGATGGATTTAATTCAGTCAGCCTCATTTCATCAACGATGATTCGTACCATTTCCCTGTGGTCTTTAGCAGATGGACGTTTCTCCTGTACAATGGCGGTTGCGATACCAGCAGGCATTCTGTTCCAAGGAATATTGAAGTTTTCAGGCCAGACACTTAAATTCACAGTCATTCTGGAGCTATTACTGCTTGACAGACTTGGAGTGCTGGTGGTGGATTCAGAAGATGGAGGATCCTCTGTAGTGGTATTGAAGAATGTCAGAAGGTTCTACAGGAGTCAGTGTCAAACATGTAGTTTGGTCTACAAGGAAAAAAACACTCTTGTAATAGCACTTGAAATATAATCACCGATGTGCCATTCAGCTTGTACCCCATTAATGGATAATAATCAAGGAGGTCTTCTTGCTTAATACTCATGTAGTTTGACTCCTAGACTACCTCTGTTACACTGTGAATACCCAAATCAGCGAGCTCCACAGCCTGCTGCCACCCCACAACAAAGTAGACAAAATCACTACGATGGATCAAAATCAACATAATCTCACCCATGTGAAAGCCCTCATCATCTCGTCCTAGAACATGCATTCCTTTTTTGTACTTTGTCCCTTTGACAGTGACAGTATTAGTGGCTACAGTAGTGTCATGTGTGAAGTTAAATGGTGCAGTTGCTACCTTGATGTTCTCATTATAGTCACCAACATAGAATTCAGTTCCTTTTTTAACCTGGATGACAGGAGGGAAAAGACTGCCAACACCTAAGTATGCTTGAAGGAGCTGGTGTCGCTCTGCTAGAGTAGCACACAGGTTCTTAAAGTTGTGCAGTTTTCTGGCACACGGTTTGAAGAAAGTATGCTTACTTTCAAATCTTAACATCCAAAGACGGATAAGAGGTCCAAACTGAAGAATAAGCTCAGGATAGTGACAGAGATAATGGTGCTTTGGTTTAAGGGGATGGTGTGGAAACAGCTCCACTCGACTGGATGCATTCCTCAATGAGGACATTCAAGTAGGCAATCTGATCGGCAGCAATTGCTGGTGCACATACATAAGCAACTCTCTCTCATGAGCAAAATCAACTTCCAAACACCATTTTCGCAAGGATTCTTGATCCTGTCCCCAATTAACACACGCAGTACTCTCAACAGGCACCAATTCTGGACGGCATCACCACTTAACTTCTCACTACCTGGGCTGAACTCAGGAGGTTTGTCATCTGCTTCATTTCCAAGGTAGGTAAACTGACTTATACTTCTGTTATAGTATAAGTTAACTGTTTTTCCTGGTTTACTAAGTGGTTGATGCACAATGCCATGTCAACAGAAACAATGCCCTCAAAAAGGTCATGTCTGAGACATGGTGGAAGACCAGGCTGACAAACAAGTAAAGTAGCTGGTTGAATATGGAGTCAAATTTTATGCCACACACCGAGTCTGTGTCTGTTGCTCCTAGTTCTTGTACATGCTGCTGATATGACTGTTTTGTTCTCTTTGAACCTGCGGTCAATGGACTCACCTGAAATGTTTGTCTATATCACAAAACCTACAAAAAAGGAACTCTTGCTGAAATTTTCCACAAAGCCACCAATACTATGACAACCAAGATTATCTCCAGCTACAGCACATACAGAACCTCTAAAGCTGCGTTTTAACCGAACACAACGCGAAATTTTCGCGCGACGTGAATGCATGAAAAGTCAACGGCAGGAGGCGAATGGACGGAGTTAATCGCGGCGAAACTGCGAGCGACGCGAAATGGGCGAAACGAGCGTTCGCTTGAGTTAAAAAAATGTTCAACTCGAGCGAAAATTTTGCCTGGTGAAAGCCAATCACCATCAAGTAGGGCTAGTAGCCTCGCCCCCTTTCCAGAACTCTCAGGCTGATTGGTGTTGTCCGTTAGCTGACGTTTCAAAACGTGGACCTATCGTTGTGTTGACCGTTAGCTTTGAAACTTTAGAGGAACATTACTTAAAAGAGTTCACAAGAAATGACAAACTGCTTGTGTGCTGTATTTATATATGCTAATTAACTAGCTAGCTAGCAGCGCAAGATAACTTAGCTATCTTCTATTGTGTCTTGCAAACTTGCTAGCAGCGTTGGTGTAATCAAAAATGCTTGCTGTGACGTGACGTGAAATTCGTGTGTTCATTTTTCAGGCAAGCGATCAAACCCACGCGAGGAAAGCGAAGCGAAATTTTGCGACGCGTTCAGTTAAAACGCACCTTAACTTTGCCATCCCTCAAAACAATACCACTGTCCTGTAGATCCTTGAGATTTTATCAGTGGACTGAAAAACATTTCCTGTCTGAAAAACTTGAAGTCTTGTTCCCTGCAGAGAAGAACAAGCTGCATGTGATCAATATTTGATCTGTTGTAGGGCAAAATGTCGCCAAGCATCAGATACACTGCCAGTACCTTGTGTTTTCTTCAGCCTGATCCTAGCGGATCTGTATGTAAAATGTTGTTGTCCTTTTTTAATATATCATCTTTTGTGAGCTCCTCAGTTACATTTGTAATAGCCATGTCAGGCACCCCAAGCACGGACAATTTCTCTGAGTTTTGAAAAGAGATGCGACTGAGCATCATGAACTTCTTGGACCTCTTCAATGATTACTGACACTGGTAAAAGTAGCTTAGCCTGAAGCTTCAAGTTCTTCAAAAAGAGGTCTTCATCCGCATTATCATAAAGTTCACCTGTCTCTGGCTGTTTATCATTCTCAATGAGAGGTGGAGGGGCTGACTCACCGGTTGGGACGGGTTTCAAACTGTGCTTCTTGGGATGGGTGTTGAAACACTGCCTCATGTATATGTTCAGCCAAACTTTTGTGTTTTCTCAAAATATGAGATGCAAATGTGGATTTTACACCAAATGTTTTCTCACAACCCCTAAAAGGACATATTACTTTCCTGCCCTCTTGTATATAGCCTTTCAAATGATTAAGGAACTCCTTCAGATCTGTTAACGTAATCTGACAAAATTCAATCTGACAAATCAGCGTTGTGCCAATTTGTTCGTCTCTAGCACTCCTGTGAGACTTAGACCCCTTATGATCTCTGTATAGATGAGACTTGAAGGCTGCAAATTTTCTGAATGCACGGGTACAATCAGGTACACTACAGGTAAAAGGGCAGTTTGGTGCATTACTGTGAAGCTTCATATGATGAGTAAAACCTATTATAGTTTTACTCTCATGGGCACACTGTTTGCAGTGATACATTTCTGGGCTAAGAAGAGCAAAAAAGAGAAAACAGAAAAAGTAATTAAGGTCGTGTACACAAAAACAATAAGCACAGCTTTAACTAACCACGTTTGGCTGTGCCATTAATTGGTGCCACAACCTGAAGACTAGTGTTTCACCACCCACACCCCAACTGTTCTGCAGAGTGCAGCAAGGCTAACAAACTTAGCTTACTTGAGCTAACTAAGATGCTAAATTAGCATAGAGCTCATGCTAAATCCCAAATCTGTCAAATTTTAAAATGCCACAGAAAATGATTACACAGTCAGACGCAGTCACATAAATGACAAATGTTTTCACCTGAAAATCGTCTTCACCGATGTGTATTGGTGATCACTGTGCCTTCAGCAGTGTCGCTCACTGCACGTAGTTTCCCTCTGCACCTGTAAATGATGCAAATATGGTAACAGTTTTTCCTCCGACAGTAGGAAACAGCTGAAGACTTTGCCTTGTCTTCAGTCATTTAAAATGTAAATTTAACAGACTTCACAATTCACTTTCAGTTCTTCTGATAAATTCGGCGGTGTTGAGCAAGTTCACACTTCACAAGAGCTAGCTCAAAGTTCAGTTCACAGATTAAAATGAACAGGTTCACGTTCATAGTTCACAATTTTGAATTTTGAACAAGTTCACAGTCCCAGTTCATTTATTCATTTTTTTAAAAAAAATTGCTGTCTGATGAGATGCACTAATAAAAACGTCTTAAGTATGGAATAACGCCGTCCGTGTTTATTCATAACTTAACATCCAAGGATTCCGAATCTCGCGCAAACCTGAACGAGCTCAAGTTCACCTTTAGTTGCAAACGGATACGTTCAAGTTCACTGTTCACCGAAAAAAATGAGCATGTTCAATGAACACGCCCTTTTAACGCGTTCATGCACAACACAAATTCAGCGTCATGTTTCACAAAGCAGAACTCCGATTTAATGAAATCACATGTTATAAATATTTACGTTATATTGCGTGGACGTGCTGACTGGCGGTGTTTCGGAATGTCAAAACAGTAACGTTATGTGACGACCCTTACCGCCATAGGTGTCAGTTGTGGTGATTAAGGACAGCAAAAACGCAGGAATTCCTCAGTGACTTTATTGCTCTGCATTCACAAATAAACATGTACTTAATGAGTATCTGGTAATCGCGGCTGCACATCCAAATCTACAGAGTATAAACAAAAAAGTGAAAGTGTTTTATCCATAGCGCAGTTAACACAACGTAGTTACCGCCAAAAATGTATACTGTATTTTGGTTGAAAACTGACACATTGCTCTATAGCGCTACTTGTCAAGATTACACATTAATACAACTTATAAAGATATGTATTCATTCATCAGTGTGCGATTAGACAGAATATATCAAAACAAAATTAACGAAGCTCTCCCTACGCACGTCTTACCTCCAGCAGAGAAAAATTCTGACTGAAGTACGGAAAGCCCACATGTACAAAAACAGAAATGCCAAGAAAAAAAAATACAATTGCAGCCGCGGAGCCCCATGTTTGATCTAGGGTGAATGGGTACGTTAATCTGAGAACTTTTACAACACGTAGTGAACCTTTCAAGTGCATAAAATGAATAGCATGTCAATACTATAATTTTGGAAGAATTCACCCTGTGTATGTATTTTTTAACTCTGTTAGTTACATATCTTTAGTTTAACTTGGTTCACAGAAGAGCTGTTAGTTAAATCAGCTGAAATGAAGTCTCTTTAGGAGTCATACGTTATGATTTACGTTGATTTATACGTTCTGTTAAATTGAGAAATATGTTAAGTCTAAAAAGTAGTAAGGCCGGCAGTCACTGAACTGAAGGAGTTGTGAGCACAATAGCGATGACAATAGCCTAATAATGCAACACGACCTTACAAATGCTTAAGGCAAGCAACATTGCTAGGCTACCGATAGCCAATGCTAGGCTAGCGACTATGTTCCTTTTCCCCAAATTAACCGATAAAAACATTGGAGACTATCCTTCATGTCTAGCCAGCAACTACATGAGACATGTTAGTCAGGCTAGTCAGGCTATCAATAGAAATAAAGCACAATTACTCTTCATCTCCCATTAAAAACATTGAAAATATCGGTTATTACGAGGCAAACCGAGCGTCTCAAGCCTCAGAACATGACTGACCAATGAAAAACACGGAAAACCACGTCACATTACGTCACTGCCACCTCCACTGGTAGGACATGTCCTACCAGTAGAGCCTGCAGCCAGACCCTTCTTACGTTGGCGCTCATTGAGGTGGTCTGGTGTCTGCTTCCTGCCTGACGTTACAACACTATTAAGTCTACTACGTTCAGTTACCATAGGGAAATTGAAATGGGCTAGCTAACGATGTCTAGTCGCATTGTAACATTATATCCACTGTACTTTTACTTGATTTACCATTAAACTGCTTCACCTGGGATTGCTTGTTCAAAATGTTCTGAAAATTCTCTCGCCAACTTTATTTGGGGGCCTGTAAATCAGGCTGATACATGGTCAACTTAGGTTGTGTTAACTAACAAGTTGAATCGTTTTAATTTTGTAGGCTATTTACATTCAACTTACGTATTATGGACGAGTGGACACCGCTGTTGCGCCTCTGCTTCCGTGGTCAAGCTCCTCTTTCAAACTGCCAAGCTCCCATTTCAAACTTCGTTGCAATGCAATCCGGTAACAGTATTTAACTAATACGCATCATCTACAGTAACACAACTTCCCTGTAATTTTACAATATGTTACCGTGGAAAAATGCTGTCAGATTCTGTAGTTATTTTGGACCCATGATGCATTGCGATACACAGTTACTTTAAAATGACAGAAGTAACTGTAAAATTTTACTGTAGAAATTGCAGCATTTGTTAGTGTACTTCAGGTTGCCAGGTATTTTTCATATTGGAGACTTTGTTTACCACAACATGTAGGCTAAGACCAAAGTAAAGAGGCAATACCTCAACATAATGCAAATGGATATTTAATTGTAAAAGAAAATATTTATATAGAAGAATTACATGTGTCGGGAGCCGACAACGTTGGCCCCGCTACCCCAGCACAGGTTCCCCCAATGGATCCGCCCGCCACAGACAGACAACCAGGACACCAAAAAAAAAAAAAAATACCCACACAACTCAAAGCGACAGCTCACGCTCTGCCAACCTCCCCTCCTAACCTTCCTCCCCCCTTCACCACGGCAGCCCTTCTCTCGTCCCGCTCTCCCCACAAGAGCCCGGCGCCACAAGCGAGACTCCCCTCCCCCACACACCACCGCAAACCCAGACATACAATAATAAATGACCTCCCCGTGCACGCACACACTCACACCACTAGGTGGCCACTCTGACTCCTCTCCTGCGCCGGCCCTCACGACAGAGGCGAGACCCCTCTCGGCCGCTCAAGGGGGGGTACTACACCCCAAGGAGGAGGAGGTCCCCTCACGCACACAAGGACAAAAAAAAAAAAAAAAAAAGGGCGGGACACAACTTGGCCCGCACCTCTATGCCGGGCCTCACTTGCGTCCCCCCAAAAAAAAAAAAAACCCAAACAAAAAAGGGGAAAGGACGGAGTGCTGCCGGGGTTCTTGGTCCCGACCGCTGCCTCCAGGTGCTGATGTTCGCTGCTGGTCCTCCTCAGGCTGCTCCAGAACAGGAACGATGACTGCGGGGGGAGAACACAGGGGCACAAATCACCCTCTGCTAGGCTGGGCAGACTTAAAAAAAAAAAAAAAAAAAAAAAAAACGTCAAGTCCCTTTCTGCACGGGGGCACCGCCCCAATCCGCCTCCTGGGGCTCTGTCGCACCGCCGCTCTCCAGCCTCGCTTCCCCTCTCCTTTCCCAGCCAGCCTCCGTCATCTTGCCTGCCCCAGGCATACTCCAGGAAGCGGGCCGGGTCTGCAGCGCTCCACCGACACTCACTCCACACACCCACGGCTGATAGAGATCCCCTCCCGGAATCTCTCCCCCCCTCTAAATCATAGGAGGTGCACATCTTGCAATGACTCAGATTTATTCATACAGAGATCATATGACCAAATTATGGAGAGTTATATGTAAGAATGAGCAGGTTATCCTTTTACATATTTACCAGAAACTTTGCAGGGAGTTTATTCTGGATTTCAGTAAAATAATTGAATGCACAGAAAATGCTGCATCACTTGGAGCCAATTTTCCAAATGTCTGGATACCGCTATTGTTCCTGCTGAAATCCTTTACCTGTTTACTATGGGTGTAGCTTTAGTATTGTAGTATTGTAGTACTGTAGAATTGTGTTATCGCAGATGATCCTAATAATTATTAAGAGAACATAAGCAAATGAAACTAGAGCCTGTAAACTGTTATGTTTGTGAAATAAATGACAAACTCCCGTAGGTATAGTTTTTGCGTATTTACTCAGGAACTGCTGTCAGAACTAGTGATGTGCAGTTCGTGAACAAATGAATCCTTTTGAACGAATCTTTGAGGTGAACTGAGTGTACTGGATCCCTAGTCTAAAAGATTTTTTCCTTCCCCTTTGCAAACATGTGCGCTGATTAGCTGGCATAGCAGCTATAACTCTCCCTCCAGTGGATATTAGATATGCAGTCTGTCCACGAAGCAGCCTATAACAAAACTGTATCAGCAGTCCATTCATGACAACAACTAGCCAATGGCTGAAATGCTAAAACTCTCGAAGCACCTCCCACTGGCCATCTCAGCACAGCTGATGATGTGGGACAATGCAAAAGATCCAGTGACTACGAAGACTCCAAACTCCCCCTACTGACCCGATGAACTGTTGAAAGTTCCTCAGTTCACCAGTTCCTTCGGACTCAAAAGATTCACTGACTATGCTGACAAGTTCCCAGTACACTGGTTCTGTTCCCCTCAAAAGAGTCACTGACTATGAAGACTTGGTGACTACGTGTTGCCAGAATCGCTAGTTCTCAGTATAGTAAGCTTGGGCTACATCCGCCATTGACTGTGACGATGCAAAAGGAATCAGAGCGCTTCCGTGACATTATTAAAGGAATTAAAAATATTATTTATTATTTTGCTCATCTACCTGGAATATTATTTTATATTTATTTTTTTAGCAGTAGCATATTTTAGGTGCACACAATGTATCGCAGTTCTTGTTTATCACAACTGCAATTTTACGTAGGCTACGATTTATTTAATGTTGACATCACGTTTCCTTTTAACGTGAATAAATTCCTTATTAATAAATACTGACAAATCAACAAAACAAAACAACAAAACAGAAATGTGATGCATAAGCCTATGCATCACATTTGTAGCATACTATGTCTACATTAACAACAAATAAAAATACGACATCACTGACTAGGCCTACAAGTATATTAAAATGTTTGGGCTCGGTTAGTTCAAAACTTGTAAAACGAAGTTTTTCGCTTCAGATATAAGCATGGCTCTTTTTCCTTAGTGCTTTTTTGTTTTAGTTTTAGCAAATGACATGTACTTAGGCTATTATACGCGTTAAAATGAGGGGTTCTATTACCTTCCTAAAGATGAAGTATACTTTGCAGCTGCATGATTGTTTGAATAGCATGGTGCAAGGTCAAGGTATCTTTATTATCCCCAAGGGGGGCAATTTGTTTCACAGCCAGCAGACAAGCCCAAACATCATCAAGGACATAAAAGATATAAATAATAAAATAAAGTAAAATGCTCATGTGAGGGAATTTAGGAAGCCAATAACAGCAGGTACAAATGAGTTCTTGTATCTGTTTGTTCTACACCTCCTTGGGACAAATCTACGGCCTGACGGGAGCAGAGAGAACTCTAAAAACAGAGGGTGGCAAGGGTCAGCCAGAATTGACTGGGCCTTCTTGACAGACCTGTTCTTGTATAAGACAGGGAGGCAGTCCAGTGAAGTACCTGCTATTTTCCTGCACATATCAACCACGTGCTGAAGGCGGGACCTGTTTTTCTGAGACAGTAACCCGTACCATCAAATAAAAGAAAAAGTAAGAACAGATTCTATAAAACAACAGTAGCACATTCTCATAAAAGTACTGTCCACATTAAAATTCCTGAGTTTACGATAAAAATACAAGCGTTGATGAGCTTTCTTGCAAACAGCATCCACCTGATGCTCAAAGGTCAGCTTACTATCAATAATAGTTCCCAGATATTTGTACTGCTGTACGACCTCCACAGCCTGACCTTTAATCTCCACTGGAGAGATAACATGATTTTTCCTAAAATCAATGAACATCTCCTTGGTTTTTCCCACATTTATCTCTAAAAAGGACGACTCACACCAGTTAATAAAATCAGTAACTACAGGGCCATGGGAAAAATCATCTGAACTTAAGAGAGAAACGATGACAGAGTCATCAGCAAACTTTACAATGTGCCGCCCAGTATGCTGACTTTGACACATGTTTGTATATAAAATAAATAAGAGGCGAGAGGACACACCCCTGTGGTGAACCTGTGGAGGAGAGAAGAGCATCAGATAAAACATCATTGACCTTAACACGTTGAGACTTGACAGTTAAGTGCTTTTTAACCTTTCTGCTAAAATATGCAGCAGAATACAATTAAAAGCAGAAGAAAAATCAATAAAAATGAGGCGTACAAAGGTTTTAGCACCCTCTAAGTGTGCTAGTACCATGTTCAGTAAGGTATATATGGCATCATCAACACCTCTACATGACCTATAAGCAAACTGAAGTGGGTCCAAATTATCTTTGACAATATTTAGCATTGCATCCTTCACAATCTTTTCAAGCAATTTCATGATAAGTGAAGTGAGTGCTACAGGCCTTAAGTCATTTAGTTGTTTAGGAGCCTTAACTTTAGGCACAGGAACAATTATGGAGTTTTTCCATGAAGTTGGAGTGAGCACCTAAAAATAAAACAGAATATATCAGACACCTGGTCTGCACAATTCTTGAGGATGCGGCCACCAATACCGTCAGGGCCAGGACTTTTTTTTCTCCTTCACACCCCGGAGAAGTCTTAGAACCATGCCCCTGTCAACATGGACAGAGTTCTGCCCTGGCGCCACATTCCTGAATAAGGACTGCTCCTCACTAAAATCATGGACATTAAAACGGTTATAAAATGTGTTCAGTTCATTAGAAAGTTCGTGGTCAGACTTGTTGTTGAGGGAGATTGGACACTTTCTGGACTGTATTCCCATCATGGATTTCACCCCATCCCATGCTGGATGCAAGTTACTGGTACAGAGCAAGTTCTCTACTTTGTCTTTGTAGCTGCAAGCTTGAGTTCTCTTTTAACTTGTTTATGCAGCTCTCTGTACCGAGTCATGTCCCCCTGGATGAAACTGATATTGCGATGGTTGATTATGTTTTTGACAGATTTGGAAACCCAAGGTTTATTGTTAAGGTAGATGGATATTAGTTTACGGGGGATGACTAACTCCTCACTCCTAACTTACCCTACGTTCACACTGGGAGTGGCAAAAGCATCAAAGCGACCGGAAGTCATTCATTTTCTATGTGAGCCAGCGTCTCTCGGTGGTGAGCAGCGGCATGACCGTTGGCGGCACGTCTTGGGCGGCGAGAGTGTCAGAATAAAGTTGAAGTCTGGGCAACTTTATGGTAATGAGCTATGACGCAGTTCGGCGGCAACCCATCGGAATTTAGAAGTGCTCCGCTCTAGAGAATTCTAGAGAACACAACCATGTAAACTTTTGTTCCCACCAAACATTAGTTCCCAAGCACAATGGAGGAGAGGTTGATAATTAATGTAGGCTACACACAAATTAACGTTAATGTTAATTAAAGACCAACGTTACTAAACGTGTCCTATATTCTGCATGTTGAAATTTGACTTAGCACACAGCAACAACACAAAAGTCACACCACACAAATTTCTTTTAATAAGTTTATTTCGTTTCGTTTATTTTGTTACCAAACATGATTATAATTGTTCCTTTTCCTTCATTGATCGATTTCTTACCTTCACATTTAAAAGATTTCAGGAAGTTAACTTATAACCTACCCTAGTTGTGGTCAGTCGGCACAAACGACACATTTGTTTGCTTTGTGGCCCCTTTAATGAACGTTTGCAAGACCAAGCATTTCGAACGAACTTGTAGCCGCCCATTTCATGTATGTCAGAGCGTCCACTTCCTCCCACTTCTTCAAGAGCGTTGCTGGCAAGGCAGCCAGAGCGAATTTTGACGCTCTCGCCGCTCCCGGTGTGAATGTACAGCCAGTCTATCAACATGTAGCCGATCCTTCGTCATCAAACTGACCTCATATTTACCACACTAGTGTACTCTAGCTAACATAAGTTTACCCATATGATGAACTACATGCTCAGCACTTAGAATAGGGCATTTGTGTTTCATTTTGAGGAATATTTTACCAACCTGTAATTATAAACAGAAGAGGCACACGACATGAACTCACATTCAACTTGACCACAGGATTAATTCTGTGGTACATGCCTGCCTCAAACAGGTATCTTACTCCCCCCAGGCAAAGCGCCATCTAGCGGTTTGGTTGAACAGTAAATATTCAGCAAACAATAATGAATTTACATTTGCTCCCTATTTAAATAAAATAAAATAAGTTTTTAAAAAATAGGGGTGGCTTTTTTGTAGTTAATTGCCTTTTATATTGTATACCTTTCTTAACATGTTTTGCTTTGCTTGTATTTTTAACCTTCTACATCAACAATATTAGAAGAGCTGTATGACCAGGTTTCAATGGTTGGCCAGACAAGGTACGAGTTAGCTGGTAGAAATAACGAGTGCATTGAACCATTAGATTACTTTTTTTAGTTTAGTAGGAAACAATTTTGAGACAAATTTGCGAAATTCCTTTAGGTGGTAGTGTTTCAGGTGCTTGGGTGAGAATGTAAGAGTTGTGTCTTCAGATGTTTCTTGAAGACAGAGAGAGACTAGGCAGTCATGAAGTGACATGAATGTGGAAGTTCATTCCACCATCGGGGGAAAACGATGGAGAAAGTGATTTGCGCCGCAGTGCGATGGGATGCCATTCAGTAGCAGAGTGTAGTGGTCAGGATGGAACATATGCTTGCACTAGTGAGTTCAGGTAGGTAGCTGCAGTTTTGTTGGTCGTCCTGTACGCAAGCATCAAGGCCTTGAACATGATGCAACCAGCTACAGGAAGCCAGTGGAGAGAGGCCAAGAGAGGTGTGACGTGAGCCCTCTTTGGTTGGTTGAATATATATTAAAACATAGAAGAGCTTTAAGTTGTGAAATAATTTTATGGATTATCAGGCTGTTTTTAGAAGTTGATGTTTATTGAAGGAGGAAACTAATGTGAAAAGGTAGTATGAATGCATGTTATAACTAGCATAAGCACATTATGTTACCAAATGTGCAGTCAGGAACATGTGTATACTTATTGTAGAAAAGGGCCACATGTTTTTGTATTTGTCTGTGTCTTTGTTTGTGCACCACCCCCATCTCTCACAGGCACTTGTTGACAACCAGTTGTAACCTGCCAAAAACGGTCCTGCTGCTCCCCTTATCAGCAGGACCCCCCACAGGTAGCCCAAGGCACAGGCGCACCCCCAAGGACAGCCCCCAGGTCACCATTTGCCCTCTGACCTGTCCGTATCCTTCAGCCACCAATCAGAGCCTCAACAGGGCCAAGGATACGGGACAATATAAAGGTAGTGGTGACCTCCCCCACCTCAGTACCACACTAAGACCTGCAAAGTGCAGAACTGGGGAGACCAAACCCTTGAAGACCGAGCCTATTGTGTTGTTGTTGTGTGAGTCTGTGCCAAAGAAACCACACACACACACACACACAAACACACCTTCCAAAATCCTCAATAAAACCCTGAACCCGGAACCTGACTCCTGTGCCCTGACCGACACCCCACTGTGACAGCAAATTAGCCTGAACTTAGTTACAAGTGAAACTGCCCCCTCAGTTTCAGTGGTCCTTCGAGCCGGATTCGTGCTGTTGCAGTGGAAATGTCAGGCGCACCGGGTTCAGCCCCCCCATCCGCAAGCCGCTCTCGCCATAAAACTCGTCGTCCGGCCCACCATGAGAGCTACGAGGTCCAGTATGTGGGGGGAAGCACCCACAGACCTGCGGACATCCATGCCAGTGAGCAGGAGGGACAGGCCGAGATGACCCCCCTCAGGACGACAGAGAGGATCCCCTCAGTTCAGCAGAGCCCGTTACCCACGACCCCACAAAGTCGCGATAAACCTGTTCAGCAGCTCCTGGACACCATGAGGCGACAGAGCGAGCTCGTGGAGGACACCATGAGGCAACAGAGCGAGCTCATGGGGGACACCGTGAGGCGACAGAGCGAGCTCATGGAGCGCATGCAGCAGCGCTCTGCCACCTCCACTCCCTTCAGCGCCAGGTCTTCACACTGCAGTTCAAGGCGGCCATCACCCCAGACGGCCCGCACCCAGCCTGTGCAGCCAGGAACAAACCCGGCCATTGTCCAGGAGCTGACAGAGCACCTGCATCGGATGCAGCTGCCACCATCGCCCCCCGATGCCGCCACCAGTCAGCCGCTCCTCGGCGTCCATCTCCTCTGCCCTGTACCACCTGCCACCAGGGCAGGAGGACACCCCGACAGACAGGGCCACGCACAGCCATGTGTTGCCACAGCAACCAGCCCCTCCACAGCAGCACTCCCTGCTGCCACTGCAGGCACCCAACCCACCAGGGGGAGCACCCACAGGGCCAGCTCCCTCAGCTGCCCTACAGCCTGCCTCAGCCTCAGCTAAGCTTTCCCCCTGCCATGCAGGTTGCATCAACCCCTGACCAGAACCCAGTCCTCCTGCAGCCCACTCAGTATCTGCCGCAGGGACCAATGATGGGCGTACCCTCGTACCTGATGCCCTACCCGCAGCCGGTGGCCACCCTTCCCTCCCTCTGGCTAACGCAGCACCCAGGGACTGTAACAACGGCTCCGCCACAGACAGCAGGAACAGCACCCCCTGCTGTAAGGAGACGGTCCTACAGGAGAGTGGAAGGTCCAACCTTCCCGGACCTGACAAAGGAGGATGAGATCGAGTGCACCATGCTCCGGATGGCCCTTGACAATCTGCTCTATCCTGAAAAGACCGAGCAGTACAAGTACCACAACCTCCTGGACCACCTGAAGGTCGACCAAGCCATTTGGCACTTGCCTTCTCCAAGGCTCCTGACCCCTTCACGCAGGCAGTGAAGGCACTGGATGACCGGTATGGGCAACCATGCCAGCTGGCATCCAGGGAGATTAAGGCCATCGTGGTCTTACCTCCGATCCGGCCAGGGGATGGGCAGGCCTTCGATGACTTCACCCTCCGTATCCAAGCCCTGGTGGGACTCTTCAGACTCTGGGGGGGCAGGGCCAAGCTGAGCTGGCCTGCGGCTCACACGTGGAGCGTCTCCTGGAGAAGCTCCCATCTGAGCAGTTCAGCAGGTTCAAAAGGTACATCAGCCGACTCAGGCCCGAGTCCATGATGTACACCCTGCTGGACTTTGCATCCTGGCTCCAGCTAGAGGTCCGCTGCCAGCCAAGGAGAGAGCGCCCCCCAGCTGGACAGAAGGAGCAGCGGCCTGCACCAGAGCCCACCAGGCGGAAGGCCAACATCCTACACGGAGCCAGCCGGGCCACCAGCACTGCAGCCCAGAAGGCATCGCCCACAGCGCCACCTGCTGGGAAACCGGGGGGAGGAGGAGTGCGTACTGCCCATACTGCGACAACACCAAGTACTACCTCAGCCAGTGCGCCACCTTACAGCGGCTCTCCAGGGACGAGAAGGTGGCATGGATCAAGGAGAACCAGAGGTGCTGGCGGTGTGCTCACGCTCATCAGGCTGCGCAGTGCACCCTGAAGCAGCTCTGCAGTACCTGCAATAGCAAGCACCTGCAGGTACTGCACGAGGTGAACGAAAGGTCCGGAGAGAAGACACATCCAGTGACCTCGGCCACGAAGACGCTGTACCTGGACCGACCGAGCGGCCACAGCCCTGTGATGCTGAAGGTCATCCAGGTTACCCTGCATCACAGGAGGTGGTCCATGGAGATGTATGCGGTGCTTGATGATGGCTCAGAGCGGACGATCCTCCTCCCAGCTGCAGCCAAGCAGCTCCACCTGCAGGGCAAAGCCAAAGATTTGGCAATTCGCACGATTCGGCACGAGGTCAGTATCCTCCATGGGGCGGCCGTGTCGTTCCAGATTTCCCCTGCATCTGGACCGAAACGGACCTACTAGATACGGAATGCCTTCACCGCTGACCACCTGGCCTTGTCGGAGCATTCCCGTCCAGTGGCAAAGCTGCAGAAGAGGTACACACACCTCAGAGGTCTCCTGCTGCAGCCCCTCAACCGGGTGATCCCACTCCTGCTGATCGGGTTGGATTACACGCACCTAATCACCCCCATCGAGACAGTGCGCCTGGGCCCACCAGGGGGCCCAGCGGCTATCAAGACCCGGTTGGGCTGGACTCTTCAAGGGCCGGCACAGCACCTTCGGCGCCGGACCTCTCCCCCAAATGTCTGCTGACCTCCGTCAGCAAACCCAGAAAGGACACTACCCATGGCAAGTCCCAGTTGGGGTTGGCTGAACCCAACCAGCGAGGCCAGTGTCCTCCTTCCTCCACCAAAGAGCAGATAAGGGGCCTACCAGAGAAGCTGGAGCGGAAGAGGAGGATGCTGCCAAACTGCGGGAGCCCAGCTTCTGTGGGCTAGTGTCAGTGGACACAAGCCCCTCCCTCCTACAAGCCAGCCAAGTCAGTGGCTCCCAAGAGCTCATGGAGGGGACTGCACCATCCCTTCACGGGGTGGCTGATCAGGTCAGTGAGCCCTCAGCCACCAAACACCCAAAGGCAGAGGCCCAACTCTTAAAGGAAGCCCAGCGAGGCAGCATTCCAGAAGAGCATACTGGTTTGGAAACAGGCAAGCCAGTGCCCTTCAGCAGCTGCCTGACAACCCTGTCGCCCAGGTCAGGTGGCTTCAGCCCTGTGTGTAAGTCCTGGACCCAGCAGGACAAGCGGTCCAGTCGACATCACCACCACAGCACCGCAAAATCGAAGCGGCGGCGAGCTAAGCCAGTAGTGCTGAAGGCGATGGACCTCCCCCCTGCTTGCCTGCAACCCTCCAACTCCATTAACATGGCCTGCCCTCCACCGTGGGAGAGGACGTGTTGTCGCCATTGTAGCTGGCAGAGACGGATGGGTCCTGACTGCAGAGGTGCAGGTCAAGGATAGGACCTACACCCACCCAGTTGCTCAACTGGTTGTGCTCCCTGACATACCTGTCGACACGGTTGGGCACCCTTAGTATGTCTGATGTGGCCCTTTTGATTGAACAAATTTCCACAAGAAATTTGGGGGCGGCTGTAGAAAAGGGCCACATGTTTTTGTCTTTGTCTTTGCGCACCACCCCCATCTCTCACAGGCACTTGTTGACAACCAGTTGTAACCTGCCAAAAACGGTCCTGCTGCTCCCCTTATCAGCAGGACCCCCACAGGTAACCCGAGGCACAGGCGCACCCCCAAGGACAGCCCCCAGGTCACCATTTGCCCTCAATAAAACCCTGAACCCGGAACCTGACTCCTGTGTCCTGACCAACATCCCACTGTGACAGCAAATTAGCCTGAACCTAGTTACGGGTGAAACTGCCCCCTCAGTTTCACTTATGTTTATCTGTAAATATTTCATCATTTTGTCATTTTGGCTCCATTGCATAAGCTGTCTATTCTGTACTTGTCGGGGTGAATAGTGAAATGAAGAGTGTAATAGTCATGTTTAAAATTCATTCCTATGTGGGTCTGGAATATCCTGTCTCTTTGTTTTTTTGCCTGTTCATTGTATGTTTGGCATAGATGTAAATCCACTGGGAAATGATACAGCTTAAATATCATTACTGTGTTCACAGAGGATGTTTTTACATTTTTATTTTTTGCATGATGCAAATACATGTTTTTAACAAGTGATTTGGAAAACTGTTTCTGATTCAGGGCCAAACTTTTTTACTTTTTAAACTTTGACCTTGAGAATGGCACCTTCATTGCTTTGTTAGGTTCTACTTTGTGGAATGGACAGTTGGATGAATGAGATGAGACCGGTCTTGCAGAGACTAGGGATGTGCAGAGAGCCCAGTTTTTGTATCTGTATCTGTATTTGTTGAGGCAGCAAAATTATCTTTATTTGTATTTGTATTTGAATAAAAGTGGAATTAGGCATAACAATCCTATTTTAGGATATTAAAGTGTTAATATAAGTGTTCTTGAGCCTGTCAAACTATAGATCTTGCTATCTGAAAAAAGGAGAGCTTGATTAATACATCTGAAGATGCCACACATACAGTCACTCCATGGTACGAATGTGGCCTTCAGCCTGGAGCTGATGTCGTTAGACGGTGCCCAACCTTCTTTGGGTGTTTCGACCCTTAACCGCGACACCCTCCAGTTGGCGGGTCGGCAGTGGTGGCCAAATCACTGCCCATCAGCTCCAGGCCTCCAGCCCTCCTCCTCCCTTTTATGCCATAACCAACACGAGGCTCTCTCTGCCGCCTCTCCCATCCTGCGAACAGCTGTCTTCCGCTCGTTGCCCGATATTCCAAGGGTAGTGAGTGCCGACCACACAGACTGCGCCGGGAACCCTCTACACCCTACCTCCACTGGAAACAGCCATGTTTGCCACCCTTTCTTGGTATTTTAGACTCTTCTTCTCATGGGCCTCATCACAGCCTTCTTCCCATGGGACAGTCAGTTCAACAAGGATGACCTTCTTCACCTGCTCTGACCAGATGACTATGTCAGGCCTCAAGGTTGTCTGGACGATAGGGGGGAAATTCAACTTCCTTCCCAGGTCTACTCTCATCTCCCACCCTTGCGCCCCCTGAAGGATGTTAACCCTACTTTTCCTCATAGCAGATGGCTGTTCCCCTGCCCGGATGAACTGCAACGATGGTACTTGCGGCTTGTGTGGTTGTTGTGGCCTTTTCCTGGTTTGCTCCAAGATGTCTGCAATCACCATGAGCACCTTGTCATGCCGCCACCTGTACCTCCCTTGGGTGAGGGCTGTGTGACATCCAGCCAGGATGTGGGCGAGTGTGCCTCTTTTCCCACACAGTTTGCATAGTGGGTCTTCCCTCAGGCCCCACCTTGCCAGATTTACCGGAGATGGGAGTGTGTCATACACAGACCTCAAGAGGAAGCTTATGCGGAATGGTTCCAGCCTCCAGAGTTCGGTCCATGAGACTCTCCTTTTTGGGAGATCCCATTTGGTCCACGTTCCCTGGGTTGCTAGTTCAACAGCCTTTGCCTTCCGCGCCTCTTCCTCTTGCTGCCTCACTTCTACCTGGACCATCTCTCACCTCTCGTCCACACTTGCCTTGTCCCACTGGTGAAAATGGGAGGTTCCCAGCCCCTGTCGCCCAGTGCAGACATTGCCAATGATGTCTCTCAACTCCAGAGAGCTTTCAGCCTGCCTGACTGCAGTGTCTGCTGCCCACTTGCGGCCTGTCCTTGTTGTTACTCCTGCACTGCTGACTAGCTCATCTCTGGAGTCCCTGAGCATCATTGCCACCCTGCACTTGACTACCTTGAACTCTTCTACGACAGATGAGAGTGGAAGCTGGAGCTGCCTTGACCTGATGTAGAGCCCCACTGCTGTGAAGCTGGGAGGGATGCCGAGCCACTGCCTCAGATGTTTGTTAACTCTCCTCTCCACTCCCTCCACCGCAGTCATTGGTAGCTCATAGACTGTCAGTAGCCACATCAGCCTTCGTAGCAGCCCATGCTGGTAAATCCAAGACTTGAACTTGCCAGGCAGCCCCGACCTGTCAATCCTCCTCAGCCACTCATCTGCCTGTTTTTCAGTGCTGGAGATATTGTTCCTATCACTGAGGGTGTCATCATACCACTTTCCCAGGCATTGGATGGGGTTCTCTCTGATTGTTGGGATGTCTTCTCCTTGGACTTGGAGCTTGAACGCATCAGTCACCTTCCCCTTCCTTATCACCATGCTTCGTGACTTCCTGGGCTTGAAGGCCATCCTTGCCCATGACGCCACAGCCCCCAGAGTCTTCAGGACCCACCTTGCCTGCACATGTGATGTGGTTGTTATAGTAAGGTCATCCATGAATCCTCTTATTGGGGGTTGCCTGCTTCCTGCCGCAGTCACTGGTCCCCTGGCCTCTGCTGCAGCTGCTGTAATAAGGAGGTTCATCCCCATGATGAACAGGATGGGGGAGACTGTGCATCCTGTGACAATCCCTTTCTCCAGGTCCTGCCACGGGGTGGTAAACTTGGCAGTCCTGAACCGCAGCTTGAATGCACCCAGGTGGCTGTTAATCATCTGCCTGATTTTGCTTGGGATGTGGTAGTGTTCCAAGGCCTTGTTGATGAGGTTATGGGGCATAGACCCATATGCATTGGCAAGGTCTAACCAGACAACTGTTAGGTTGCCCTTGCTCCTCTTGGCCTCCTGGATCAGATGGCTGAGTATGGTGGTGTGCTCCATGCACCCAGAGAACCCTGGGATCCCTCCCTTCTGGACTGAGGTGTCTACATAGCCATTCTCCATCATGTAGTTTGTCATCCGCCTTGCCAAGATCGAGAGGAAAATCTTGGCTTCTACATTCAGTAGAGAGATGGTACGAAATTGGCTGATCTCAGAAGATCCCTTCTCTTTTGGCACAAAATGGCCCTCTGCCACCCTCCAGGTTGCTGGTATATTGCCCTTTGCCCAGATTTTCCTGAGGAGCTTCCACAGTCTGCATAGCAAACGTGGGCATTTCTTGTAGACCTTGTAGGGCTGGCCGCTTGGTCCAGGGGCTGATGCTGTTCTGGCCCTCTTTACCACCTCCTCAACTTCCTTCCAGGATGGCTCTCTGATATCCAGGTCTTTTGAAGGGGGGGGCTGCACTTCTGATCTTTGGATGGCTGCCCAGATCTTTGTCCCTGTGTGTGTCGCAGTGGGCTGTCCTAAGGAATTCCTCAA